>JAQISU010000041.1:9012500-9462500 GCA_029339505.1 Unio delphinus | reverse complement strand
CAACAACTAATCCATAATACAATGTTGTAAATTAATCCCAAATATTCCTAAACGTTATATGACAGGTCCAAATCTGTGCATTGCCTGCTGCATCCCAGTGGTATAACACTTGAATTCCGATATTTATTGTGTTGATGTGTCTATAGTCGCAAACCTGCTATGTGCCATTGGCCTGCAATGCGATGATGTGCTATAGTCTTGTAATGTATCACTATAACATAATTCAAAATGTCCTTGTCGGAATTCACTATAATTCAAAATTACCTTTCCAGGACAATACTAGTATTGAGTATTTTCCAGTGAATACTAATTTGAATAAATAAATCCACCTAATGAAAAACTGAACACAAGCAAGAGATTAATTTTGCTTCAGATGTTAAGGAAAGAATGAGTAATTTTGTCAAGTAAACAAAATTATATAAAAATCTAGGACACAACATTAATTCCAGAATGTAGACCAATCTCCTGTCGACAAGTTTAGAAATTTCCAATAGAAAAGCTTATGTCCTAGGCACAGATTTCAAAAGAAATGTGTACTTCCATTTGAATCCACAATGATAGGGAAATATTAGCTATGCTTATGTTGTTTACGAAATAAATGTTACATTGTAGGTAAACCATGAACTTGATTTTGGACAAGGTCAGATAAAATATACAGATGTACATAATATATAATCGTTAAGAAAATCCTACAAATATCACAAATTAAATACACCCAACAACAGTCATTCACAAAAACTAGCCTTTTCAAGTGGTGCAATATAATCACAAACCAAATAGAACAATAGAAATAACTACAGCGGAAAATTTAATATAACGAAGGAGTGGTCAGGACGGTTTTGTTTGATGTGTTTAGCATAACGTTTAGTACATTATAAGCTAAACATGGCGGACAGTACTGAATTGCGTATCCTTCTGCATTAATCATCACCATTATCATCACCATCAGTAATCATCATCATCATCATCACTGCTAGAAATCTGCAAAAATAACGTTGATGAATATGATACCTTAAGGGTATTAGACTCTAAAATGACCTTGATACCAGTAGTTACCGTCTATCATGATCTTGATACCAGTATTTATCAAATCCTGCAATCCTGGTAGTATCGTAACAGTGTTGTGCGTTCTGGATACACACTGTACTGAAAATAACATAAAAGAAACTACATAACACTGCTTCATGTTGGAACAGTCATTTCTCAGTTCCTCGTTCCTACTTTCTGTGTCCCTACTCAGAAAACCAAACCTCTCTGATTGAGCACGATAGTTCAGTTCATGTGCATGTCTTGCACATGTGTGAATCATAGCTAATTTAACTTTGCTATCAGAATGTTTTCCTACCATTTAATTCAGTTACGCGGCATTATAAATGCACGAAAACTACTTTATCACTGATACCCGCACGCACACACAGAAGAAGAAAAATTGCCACCATGAAAAATGCGGTACACTGAAACAAATGATAAATCTTAAAACAATACGCACACACAGAAGGAGAAAAATTGCCACCATGAAAAATGCGGTACACTGAAACAAATGATAAATCTTTAAACAATACGCACACACAGCAGGACAAAAATTGCCACCATGAAAAATGCGGTACACTGAAACAAATGATAAATCTTAAAACAATACGCACACACAGAAGGACAAAAATTGCCACCATGAAAAATGCGGTACACTGAAACAAATGATAAATCTTAAAACAATACGCACACACAGAAGGACAAAAATTTGCCACCATGAAAAATGCGGTACAATAAAACAAATGATAAATCTTAAAACAATACGCACACAATGTGTAAACTTACCTCAGCTTTACAAAGCAACAGCTGTTTTATGCCTCACTCTCTAAAGTCAATCAATATGACATCATGTTCTAGGTATGAAGCAGATTTTATACCGCTTGGAATTTAATATCTACTGCATGTATAATAACTGAATAATCAATGCATAATTTATTTGGATACAACAGTGTTGCATTTATGCTTTATTTTCAGGTGCATATTGTAAAGGTATAAATGATAAAGTTTATAAGTTCACCATGCCAAGCATCGGAAGACGTAACTAACAGTAGTAATAGGGGGCACTATAGGGTCTATGGAAAACCCAGTCAAAAACAGCTTGGGGCACTATAGGGTCAAGATTTATGGGGTCAATGGAAAATCCAGTCAAAAACAGCTTGGGGCACTATAGGGTCAAAACAGCTTGGGGCACTATAGGGTCAAGGGAAATTGAACTGGGTGGGCCTATATAGCGTCAAGGGAAATGGAACAGGGTGGGTCTATATAGCGTCAAGGGAAATGGAACAGGGTGGGCCTATATAGGGACAAGGGAAAAAAAGGGCGGCAATGAAAGCTACTATCTTTTCGAGACCTATGAGTGGCCCTGAAAAGGGCCTTTGGATACTTCTTCTTTTATTTTCTGCCTTTGTTCCACCACCTTTTGATTTTACCAATAATTCCCTTCTTCTTCTTTTATTCCTCGGGAATCCAGTCAGGATGTCCCATAGCTCTAAACTTCTCTTGTATCTTTATCCAATTGTTATTTAATCTTTCAAAGTCCTCTTTCTTTTTTTGGTTTTCATTGTCCTTTCTCTCCTTTCTCTCTTTACTCCAGTTATCTTTTATCTTCTTCACTTCTTCTAATAGTTCCTTTCTCATCAGTTCTTCAGCTTTCTTGAGCGGGTCCAAACCCTTTTGGACATGGGGGTACTCTGTCAAGATATTATCCAAAAAACACTTGACGTTTTCGACAATATCTATCACTTGCTTCAATGTCCCCACTCTAACATAGGGTGGATTAATGCAGCCTCGTAACTTTTTGGCTTCTTCTTCTAGCATTCCTCCTAAGAGCTCCCTGGCTATTTTCAGTCTTTTTGCAAAGTCCAAACTCTTCGTAATCTTCCATTTATGATGTAGTTTTTCCACTTCATATTCCCCGTCTAATATCCAGAAATAGCTGTGTCTTAAATTGTTGAATAAACTTGATGCTTTCGCCATCTTCTATGGTTATTCCGTGGAATGGTTCTAATTTTTTTTTTTAATATGAATTAAGGTCGCATGCGCAACTATGTGCTTTCGCGACCAGTTAATGCCCGAGGGTCGGGCTATTTGATTGGTCGGGACCAAAGGTAACTTTGACTACACTAGGCTGTGTTGTCGCAGTCTCCCCGGCACCCGCGTTAAATGGCAGTCTCGCCTTAGAGTAAAATGTCGGGTCACGGCAAAGCAGGAAGGCAGTCACTTTGAGTATATATATCTTAAGCACGGACGTGAAAGTAAACACCCCCTACATTCACTTTTCATATTATATACTATCCACAAACCCTATCATTTACTATCCAAAATCACACCCTATACTAACCACACACGGGGAAGCAGCCAAAACACACCATATCATTTACTATCCCAAATCACACTATATACTATCCACACACACACGGGGAATCAGCCAAAAACACACCCTATCATTTACTATCCAAAATCACACCCTATACTAACCACACACACGGGGAAGCAGCCAAAACACACCATATCATTTACTATCCCAAATCACACTATATACTATCCACACACACACGGGGAATCAG
This sequence comes from Unio delphinus, assembly GCA_029339505.1. Lineage (NCBI taxonomy): Eukaryota > Metazoa > Mollusca > Bivalvia > Unionida > Unionidae > Unio > Unio delphinus. The sequence continues at coordinate 9,458,904 of JAQISU010000041.1, read as the reverse complement.
CCAAAAACAAACCCTATCATTTACTATCCTAAATCACACCCTATACTAACCACACACACGGGGAAGCAGCCAAAACAAACCATACTATATACTATCCAAAATCACACCCTATACTAACCACACACACGGGGAAGCAGCCAAAACAAACCATACTATATACTATCCAAAATCACACCCTATACTAACCACACACACGGGGAAGCAGCCAAAACAAACCCTATTATATACTATCCAAAATCACACCATATACCATCTAAATAGAGTCAGTGTTTATAATCACACTACTCCTCTCTCACACCCATTGGCAATTGACATAGTATTTCTTTTCTTGCTATTTGGGTAGCCCTGAGAAGGGCTGTTTTTTAAACTTCAAAATACACCTGGCTAATGCTGGCATCTCCCAGGTCTAGCCCCACACACACATCTTCTACTCCAATCATTCTCCCAATTCACTCTTGTGATTGGGAGCGCAGAGGGAGAATGATTGGCTTCCTTATCCCAGTCTTCACTTTGTGGGATAGTGAAATTCTCTTCATTTCTTCCTCTATTTCGCAACCGTGGATGAGGCTGTGGTTGTTGCGGCTGAGACTGTGGTTGTTGCGCCCAATTCACTCTTGTGATTGGGAGTGAAGAGGAAGCTGACTGTGCTTGACGAGCTGATTCTGGTGGTGAAGGCGTCCTCACCTCAGGTTTCACCCGACAGGCTTTAACCATCATGCGGTGAGGCAAGATCGGTCTTTTCTTCTCCTCCTCTTCTTTCTTTTTTCTTTCCTCCTCTTCTTTTTCAGTCTTGGCCTGCTCTGCTATAGCATCCATAACCAGTTCATCCAGGAGACGCCTAGCATTCTCCAGGTGCATTTGAAGCTCTCTCAATTTTTGAAGTCTACTCATCTTCTTCTTTGGTGTTGATGCGTCAACGATGGGTAGCCAGACTGTCATCATCATGATTGTTTTAGAGTTGTCACCGCCCACTAGGGGCATATGGACAACTTTTATAGCCACCATATCGGTGGCCATTTAAGGTCCCTTGGGGAGGGTCGCTACTCCCCCCCCCCCTCAGGATTAACAGTGCTTAAATGCACTATATTTTAAATAGGGCGTTCTCCCAAATTACTAAAAAGTAACTATCGGGAGAAATGAAAGCCCATGGGGTGGGTAGGAATAGTACCTACACACACCCACCCCTAACAACCAATCAGAAGTAAACGTTGGTAGCGAGGGAAAATGCTTTCTCATTTCGCTAGTAATTTGGTGAGTCGGAAATGGCAAAGGCGGAAAGGGCCCAGGTCCAGGAGGGCGTCGACACAGCAGCACACACCAGAGCACGCAAGAGCAAGACAGCACAGCAAAGGACGCAGTCCACACCTGAAACAACAAGGTCATACTAAAGGTCAAATTCAGTCCAGTTGTACTAATGGACAGCTTAACATCCGATAATGTGTTAGCCACCTGTGCAATTACTCAAATATTAGAGTTGAAGAATTGTTATTTAATTTCCTATCATTCAAATAAAACTAGTACATAAGCGTACATAAAATAAGTCCCTGACAAATTTCGAAATTAAAATGTCAAAGTGACATATAGTAGTGTAGTCAATGGTAGGTAATTTTGGTTTTAGATTTGTTGGAGGCGCACCAATAAGGTCAAATTAGCTTTTTAGGGCCACGGAAAGTTGTTCAAAGAGGGGTACTCGTAACCAAATGAGTCCCCTATTATTCAGGCAAAGGTAATGGCAATGAAAAATCTTTTCATTGAACAGCGTTCCTTGTAGGACGATGGTGACATCTATAGCAGCCATTTCTCTTCATCTCGTATTTAGGTAGAAGTAGAGGCCCTTTTCTTCTTCTGTTTTAACCACCGCCACAAATCGAGTTCGGGAGTTACGTGGTCTCTACTTCAGAAGGTCAAGGTCGCTGCCGCCATGCATACTTCCCTCCATTTCTATTTCTGCCACGATGCCAGGTCGGGAGTTACGAAATATCAATTTCGAGTTTCTGCATAGTCCACCGCTGTACAATTTGATGTTTCAGTCTGTAACAGTGACGGGATGATATCACAATCACGTCCTTAACTGTGAAAGCCCGGGACTCATGCTCTCGCAATACAACTCTGACATCACCAGGTCGCCTGCTCCAGATAAGCCGTCCTACTCAGTCCACCGCCTCTGCCTGAATGAATGATGGGTAGCCAGACTGAATTGAATTATGGGCTTTAAGTGCTTCGTCCGTGAGGCTCTTAGCACTGTTTTATCTCCTAGAAGGAGTTAATTATCCTGTGGGTGGGAATTGTGCCGCGCACCCACTAGGCGTTTATGTGATCATAGATCACTATTTAATTTGGCCGTCACATCTGGTCAATAATTGTACTGACGCGGTGTGATTGGAAGGCCAGGGTGGGTAGGAATAGAACCCACACACACCCACCCATTCAGTATTCATTAGATGTGCCTACCTCTGCAATAGCAGTAAAGAAAAGCGAGAGAAAAATAGTTTTCTCATATCACCTGTATCTGCATAGTTATTGGGCGTGCATGCACGTGAATTAACTGCTGCAGGCAGCAAGGGAGGCGAAGAGCCAAGCACGCGCTCATGCATCAAATTCAGTCCAGTTGTACTAATGGACAGCCTAACAACCAATAATGTGTAAGCCACCTGTGCAATTAGCCAAATATCCGAGTTAATAATATTAATTAATCATCCTATCTAAAAATAAGGGACTTAGTACCATGAGCGTACATACAAAATCCCAGTTTATTTAGAATTAAAATGTCTAAACGACATATAATAGTGTAGTCAATGGTAGGGAAATTTGGTTATAAATTTATTGAAGGCAGTGCCAAAAAGGTCAAATTAGTCTTTTCAGGGCGAAATAGTTAGTCAAAGAGGGGTACTCGATACCAAATGAGTCCCCTATTTTCATTCAGGCAAATAAATAAAAACCGTTGTCGTTATACATGTGTCTCTGGGACGTCTGTTCACGTGGCAGTAGGTTGACCCTGGGAGCTTTCCTCTTACCATGGTCGGTTTTCCTTTTTGTTCCGCAGTTTTTTGGAGTAAATGTTTCTGTGTGTCGTTTTGAAACAATTTCAGGTGACGTTGCTGGGCCCATGTCCTTTCTTCTGGTGAGGACGCCATCTTGAAATTCCACGTGGCCTCTCGTCCGCCTATTAGCCTCAGTCCTCCAAGCTCTGTAGAATATTTCTTTTAGACGTGGCTGCTGTGGTTTGGTTTCAGTGGGGTGTTTTTATTACATCCTCACACCTAGGCTGCTCATATGGCTGCATTAATGGTCCACAGTCCTATAGTGGCGCCTTTTCTCACTGCCGTCCACAGCTAACTCTCCGTGCTGAAAAGACCGGTCCGTCCTCTTCGGAGTTTTCTGCCTGAATGATAATGATAATGTAGCCAGACTTCCTTCCTTAATGAGTTTTTTATAGATGTAACCGCCCACTAGGGGCATTTGTACATCTTTTATAGGTACCATGTCGGCACCCATTTAGGTGGGAGGGGATGTTACTCCCTCCCTTAAAAGTGCTTAATTGCACTATAAATTAAGGCGTTCCCCTGAATTACTAAAAAGTAACTATCAGGGGAAATGAAAGCCTATATTGGGGGTGGGTAGGAATAGTACCCACACACACCCACCCCTATCATCCAATCGAGCAGTAAGGTAGCGAGGGGAAATGTTTCCTCATTTCGCTAGTAATTTTGGTGAGCGGAAACGGCAAAGGTGGAAAAGGTCCAGGTCCAGGAGGGCGTTGACACAGCAGCACACACCAGAGCACGCAGACAGCAAGACAGCACAGCGAAGGACGCAGCCCACACCTGAAAAAACAAGGTCATACTAAAGGTCAAATTCAGTCCAGTTATACTAATGGACAAATTAACATCCAATAATGTGTTAGCCACCTGTGCAATTATCCAAATATTTAAGTTGAAGAATTATTATTTACAGTCCTATCATTCGAATAAAACTAGTACATAAGCGTACATACAATAAGTCCCTAACAAATTTAGAAAATTAAAATGTCTGAGCGACATATAATAGTGTAGTCAATGTTAGGTATTTTTTGGTCTTAAATTTGCTGGAGGCGTTACCAATAAGGTCAAATTAGCTTTTTAGGGCCACGGAAAGTTGTTCAAAGAGGGGTACTCGTAACCAAATGAGTCCCCTATTATTCAGGCGAATGAAAAGATAAATGGCAAATATCTTTTCGTTGTACTGCTTTATCCGAGTAGTCCGATGCTGGCGACACATCAGAAAACAGCTGTAATGGCATCAAAATGCTGGCTATCCAGGGTAGTATTTCGCTGACTTGATGATATCATCCTACGGCAGCCTGCGGGTTACTCAATACTTTGATATCACCAGTCAGCGCGCCCCAGGTCCGCCACATTGCTTAGTTTTCCATGGCTGGTTGCAATGTGGTTCCAGTACTTCGATGTAGGAGCTGTCCACTTTCAGTGTCCGCCATTTTTCTTCACCACGTGGGTATGGTGGGCTGCCCAGTTTCCATAAGACTTCGTCGTCTGCCACTTGTTAAAGGGACTTATAACTTCTCCGAAATATTTCCGCTGTGTAGTCCACCTCTCCACATCGTAATGTTTCTCTTCATAGTGAAGTGAGTTGATGCCGTGTTGAACCGTCCTTAGCTGTTAAGCCCGGGAAAATGTGCTTTCGCACCCGTCGTGACGTCATCAGGTCGCCAGCTCCAGAAAAGCCGTCCTACTCGGTCTGCAGTCTTCGCCTGAATGTGAATGTGTAGCCAGACTACGATTACGATTAATGTGGTGTTTATAGTTGTAACCGTCCACTAGGGACATTTGTACAACTTTTATAGCCACCCTGACGGTGGCCATTTTAGGTCCTTTGGGGGGGGGGGTCGCTACTCCCCCCCCTCAGGATTTAAAGTGCTTAAATGCACTATTTTTTAAGTAGGGCGTTCTCCCGAATTACTAAAAAGTAACTATCGGGAGAAATGAAGGCCCTTTGGGGTGGGTAGGAATAGTACCTACACACACCCACCCCTATCATCCAATCAAGCTGTAAGTAAGGTAGCGAGGGGAATTGTTTCCTCATTTCGCTAGTAATTTTGGTGAGCGGATACGGCAAAGGCGGAAAGGGTCCAGGTCCAGGAGGCGCGGGCGACACAGCAGCACACACAGACCACGCAAGGAGACAGACAGCAAGGCGACGGACGCAGCATACACCTGAAACGAAAGAGCCCTACTTATTTCAAATTTAGTCCAGTTTTACTAATGGACAAACCTAATTTCCAATAATGTGTTAGCCACCTGTGCAATTATTCAAATATTAAAGTTGAAGAATTGTTATTTAACATCCTATCGTTCTAAAAATCTAGTACATAAGTGTACATTTTTTAAGTCCCTAACAAATTTAGAAAATTAAAATGTCTAAACGACATATAGTAGTGTAGTCAATGGTAGTTTGTTTTTAGTTATGAATTTTGTTGGAGGTACCAAAAATAAGTCATATCAGCTTTTTAGGGCCACGGAATAGTTATTCAAGGAGGGGTGTTCGTAACCAAATGAGTCCCCTATTAAGGCAAATTGGCAATTTTAGCCCTTAAAAGGGCTGGTACTCATCTTGCTTGAAAGTACCACGTCTCCCCTCCATCTCCACCAAGTCGGCTGCAGATTTGGTTTCTTCTCGGATAGGTCTGGGGAAGTAGAGTCCATGTCTCTTTGCTAGGTACGCTGCAGCATCAAATAAAGGGTACATAGGCCTCTCTTCAAAGATGGTTAGATAATATGTGGTCAGAATTTGTATGCCATAGCGCCATTGCTGGATTCTTGGTGGAGAAGTCTGAAGGGACCGGAAGCCTATGTATTTCACCGCTGAGATGAATGAAGTAGCTTTCTTCTTATTTTCCATTAATTCATTGAGTCCCAGATCCCTACATAATTTCTCCATAAGTTGGTCCTTTGTTGTTTCAGGCATTCTGACTGTCTTTGCTGGTACTTCCCATCTTTCTTCCGGGATAGTGGTGGTGGTGGGGATGATGGTGGTGTCAGCAGCAGCTTCCAATTTCTTGTCCAGATTAATTGCCACATCTGTTGGATGAGTGGGGGTGGAAGATTTTAACACCCTCTTTTTCCCCTTCCTTTTAGTTTGTTTAGGGGCTGGTGGTGGTGGTGGTGGTGATGATAGTTCAACCTCAGGCTCAACTGCTGGTGTAGGCTCGACAATTGGTGACATAGCCTTATCCAACATTACTCGTGGGCCAATGGCAATTAGACCCTGAAGTTGAGCAGTTAGCGCTACTAACTTTTCCCCATAGGCGCCAAGTGTATCCCTCTGTACAGCAGACTCCTTTTCAGTAGTCGTTTGGGCTGGTTCCTTGGGAGCTGGGGGTGGGGGTGGTGTGACGTGGCTAGGTCCAGTTTCCCGCCTTCTCCACGGTCTATTCCTTTTTCTCCTGTACATGAGTACCCCATTATCTTCCGTCTTTTCTTCCTTATCCCAAACAAGCAGCAGGGTAGTTCTTTTTCCTGCTGCTCGGAGGCTCCAATTATTCGCCTCTTTAAGTCCAAGGCCAATAATAGCCTTTATGGCTGGGTCCGGGATTAATTCCATCGCTAGCGTTAATAACTCCATGTTGATGCTTGCTCGTTCGCTGCCGACTATGAATGTGAATGTAGCCAGACTTGAATGAATTATGGCTTTAAGTGAAACCGGCCACAAAGGGTCATTTGTTCACTATTTTACACTACCAATTAATATGGTAGTGATTTAGATTTTCCCGTGAGGAAGGAATGGTGCCACATCCCCACGGGCGTTTATGCATACATAGTATGCTATTTAATTTGGTCGTCATGCCGCACCCTATACGGAGCTATCGACATGAATGAAAGACCTAGGTGAGTGGGAATAGAACAGCCACGCACTCAACCCTATCAACCAATCGGAGGATGCAGAGCTAGAGGTGCAATGGCACCGAATGATGACTAGTGAAAAATGGTTTCCACTTCTAGTCATTTGCTGGTGTTGGAGTCAGGCAGCGGAGGAGGAGGAAAAGGATCTGTGAACTGGCACCTTGATGTCGTTCGTCTTGCACGCCCTAGCCTTATCAAATCGAGTCCAGTTGCTGCTAGTGGACATCCTATACCGATATTGTGTAAGCCACCTGTGCAATTGAGTCAATCTTTCAAGTTATATTTTTTCCTAACATCCTAACATTCCAATTTTTGTCTAGTACAGAGTGTACATTTTGTGTGTTCCCTATCAATTTTGTAAACTAGGTATGTCAAGTGACATGTATAGGTTGGTCAATGTCGGGTTAAATGGGTTGTTAATTTTGATAGTGGACAGCCAAAATTGATCAAGTCTGATTTTTGAAGAAAGAGATTGTCGAATAGAGTTTCTCAGCCAAAAGGAAACTCTGTAAGTATAAATAGCCCTTAAAAGGGCTTTTTGATGGAGTGTTACAGGGTGTAACCGAAGTTCCCTCATTCCGTCCGGCGAGTCCCCGTGTCCTTCTTGGGTGCCTTTGGTTTTGTTGTTCCTCCATCTTGAAGTTGCCTCCTTCCGTCGTATCCATTCCGTGTTCTCCCTTAACAATTTGGAATACTTTGTGCTGTTATTAAAGTAGAGTATACAACCTCATATGACAGCCTATTCTCGCGTTGGTAGTTATCCAACGTAGAGGTTTTAAAGTAATTAAGGTTATTGTGTAAAAATTTATTGCAGCGTGTGCTGTCTTGCTAGATGGTCAGGTATTGACCACCTAAATCATGTTATAGGCCTTAGTTCTTATAGCTTAGTTTATAGTGCAGCTTTGTGCCACGGGGCCTGATAGTTTGGGCATTGACTACCTTATATGGTAATAATTTAGAGATCTTACTTACAGTAAATATTTTTATGTTGCGACATTGTGTCGCTGAGCCTGATAGTCTTAGGACTTTGAGACTACCTCATAAAATCTATTTGAGGCCATAAAGCAGGAGACGTTTTAGATGGTCCCGTTTAGACCATGTGGATATCCCGGTTTGTTGGGGTTTTTAACTGTAAATACATTCCTAGTTTGGTTGTATAATGCTGTCAATGAGGCTGTATATAGGAAGAGTTGTAAGAATAGACAGAAGAGAGGTGGTTTCCTAGACACTTGTTTATTGTTTCTGTTTTGTTCTTTACTTTGTTATAATGCAAATTTCAATGTTTATCTGTATAGTTTATAAATTTCAATATCTTTAAAGTATCCTATTAGGTTTGTTTAGCACAGGTACCATCCGGGGCGTTATACCCAGCGTAGTGTAGGTGGGCTCTTTTTCAAGTAACGGAACCCTTCAGGTCCTATGCATTCGCATTCCTTATGGATATTGTTTATTTTATTTTTTGTTATTATACAAATTCCGCTTAACGTATTTACGCGGTTGCAGGTCCTGTCCCCTGATTGGCCAATGAACCCATGTGACCAACAGGGGGCATTCCTTACGGGTGTTATTTATTATATAGTATTATTTGAATTATATTTATTCAAGGAGCCCTGATGTTCTTAGTAATTCTATTATGTGTTGAACTGATTTTTGGGGGTTGGTGTTATTTAATTGAATTACTTCCGGGTATGTACTTGGTGCAGAGATGTTTAGTTGTTTAGATCTAAATATGTTCCTTTCCTTCTGGTTGTTTTTACAGTTATTAAATATGTGATGCAAGTCTTCAGGTATGTTACAACTGAAGCAATTAATGCTGTGTGGAAAAGGTCCTATATATTTACCAAAGCTGTTAGCCAGTTTTGTTTTTCCCAAGATTATTCTATTTATTTTAGACTGTTCATAACTATTGCACCTAGGTGGTATGATTTTTCTATTGACTTCCTTAATGATGTTATGTAAAATTCTCCCTTGTTTGCTTTTGTCCCAATCAGTCTGCCACTTTTGATTAATCATTGAGTAGATTAAATGATATATTTCAGTTTGACTATATTTGAGTGGCATATAGTTTGGTTCGGTGAGTTTGTCTTTAGCCAGTTGATCTGCTAAGTCATTTCCTTTTATGTCTATGTGGGATGGAATCCACATAAACTCAACCACCAGATTTTGAGAATTTAGTATTTTTAATATCTGATTAATTTGTTTTAGGAAATTTTCTCTAGATTTGGTGTTGTTGTTTTGGATAGAAGTAAGGACGCTGAGCGAGTCACTAATAATCAGTGTCTTATTTGGTTTGTTTTCTTCTATCCATTTTAATGATTCAATGATGGCCCAAAATTCCGCTGTATAAATGGAACAGTGGTCAGGAAGACGCCTGCCCATTTGTATGTTGACGAGTGTTTCTTTATATATAGTTCAAGCGCGGACGTGATGGAAAACACCCCCTAGATCCAAAAATCTTACATTATCCCTATCATTACCAAAACACGCGGACGTGATGGAAAACACCCCTCACTTTTATACTTGACTCATATTAATTATAAATTGAACAAGTTATTTTGAAAAAATACGTTGTGCTTATAGACGCACTTCAAAACAAAAGTAAAAAGAGACAGTGATTATAGACTCACTTTTAATTTTTTTCTAACTTCCTCACATACCATGAGCAAATTGAATGATTAATTATTTTCGAGAATATTGGGTAGCCCTGAAAAGGGCTGTTTTTTGTGTGTGTGTACGAGGAAGGATGGCAATCTTTTATCGTCTAAGATTGCGTCCTCGTTTGGCTACACGATAGGGTCTGCTTCTTCGGAAAGAGAAAGAGAACTCTTTCGTGTCCACACGACAGTCGACAAAACTTCTGTCTGGTTCCTGCTGCTGTTGTTGCTGTTGCTGCTGCTGCTGCTGTTCTCTCTGCTCTCTCTGCTGCTTTTGAAGTCGATACTTCTCAGTCCATTCTTCTTTCTCTTTTTGAATTTCCTCTCTGAAGAGTTCTTCTATGAGGTCTTCCGTTACTTGTAGCATTCTCACATTCTCTATCTCTTCAGGCTTTGGCATCATATTGTGTCTGATACGATGCAGAGTGACATAAGCTTCGTTCAGCTTAGCTAGTCTTGAGCACATCTTCGTAGTAGGATGAGTCAAACAATGGATGGCCAGACTGGAGTCTACCCCTGCTTTATATGGTTCAAGCGCGGACGTGATGGAAAACACCCCTCTGCGGTTTAGGGTTTTGAAACGTTGGGATAGTTTGATGTGAGGGATAGAAAGAAAATTCAAAGAACATTTATATGAATACAAATGTAAAACAAACGACAGACGCATTGGTTTTCAAAACACAACATTTTTATTCAAATAACAAAACAACTCACAAAACACAATTTTTTCAAATAACAAACATTTTTTCTTCCATAACACTAATACATTATCTTTGACATGGTTGACAACGTTGTGAATTAAATTGAGATTTCCACTGTTGGAAGTCATTGGGCGATTGATGTACACTACGTTTCCTAGCTAAAGACAACAGATAGCCATAATGGTCACAAAACCATCGATCTACTTTGTCATCGTTTCGAGACGAATGACGATCAAAATAAGTCACTAAATGTTCTAAAGAATATCCAAGACTGCGATGATGCAGATAATAGATACAATATTGTCCACACACCATAGAATCTGTGCTTTGTAATTTCACATTATTGAATCGTGTTGTCTGGGCATTTCTTCTCATAAAGTCAATGATATCATCTTCGAAAGGGGGTAATCCATACGAATCAAAATACTCCGCACAACCCTCTTGAGGAAAGTAGACAGCTACCCAGTGAGTTCCTGGAAGGTGACTGTCATCTGTGTTGATGACATAAGCTTGATTCTCTTGAGGTTTGCGATGAGGTAGTTCATCTTTAGCACACACGACAGGATTCCAAGAAGCAGTGTACGAACTACGGTTCAAAAGATAATAAAGTTCCCAGGTATCCTTTTTTTGTTGTGTAGCCTTGTTTTTCTCTCCTTTCTTCACAGGTGATGATAAGTCATCAATTCAATCCAGACTTTTTGTTTGAAACGGTCTGACAAGTAACTGATGGTTTGCTTCGTCTCCTTACTTTTGGCCAAGAGAGCTTCGATGCGATCGATTTCTCGAGCGAACAATGGAGGAGAGGAATGATCACGTAAGCCTTTATACCACTGAAGTAACACGTCTTCTTCGGAGATGAGACTCCAAGCTTCGTTCAGATAATTATCCAATTTTTCTTCTTGACTCATCATCATACATTTATCGTGTTGAATTTGACTGGGATGATCGATTTGACATCCATAACAATCTTTTTTAATCATGTCCCTCATTTTATCTTCCAAGTGTTGTGCAAAACAAGCCACTAACTGTTGTTCCTATTCTGGCCATCTGGATTGTATGATCACTACCTCTTCTTTTTGGTCTTGGGGATCTGCTTTTTCTGTAACCTCCCATTCCATGGATTCTCCACTATTCAAAGAAGGACAAGGGTCTTCCATAATGTCTAATAGTCTAGAATGACTTCTCTTAAACTGTTGATTTCTATGGTATTATCGAATTCAGCATACAGAATGATATTCACCGTTTCGGGAAGAGGTGTTGCAAACTGAAGTTCCACACGCAGTTGCCCAGATTTTATAGGGTGGAAATGTCCCTCGTCGCTGCCTTGGTCTGGAGTGAAATCAAAGGCCCACAACGTGTAACCTCTTGCATAGTCGTCGTAGGAAATACCGTGACTGGTGTTGGTTCCTAACTGTCATGTGGCTTCGTACAGCGACAAGTACGACCTCAAGTAATTTTTCTGTTCACCAAAGTCGGGTTCGAAGGGTCTGGTACACAAAGTTTTGCCATCGCGACTGACTTCAATTTTGGATACTCTGCAGTGCTTAAACTTGAAAGGATTTTCATCGTGGGCACCATTGAGGGCTGCATTGCTGACGATACCAATGAATAAACGTTTGGGTAACTGTCCTTGTAACAGATGATCTTCAATCTTAGATCGGAGTCCAGCGGCAATGGTGAAAGTTTTGACTTACACGCGTCGTATCGGATACTTGGCTGTCGTTCTGCTCAAAGTGTGACTGATATCATTTCCCACTTTAGCTAACACTTCCACGCGACGTACGTATAACCTGGCTTCTTGGATAATGGTTTTGTATTCGTTGGCATGAGCTATCAAATGGAAAGCAGTACTGCTTCGATTCAGTCTCAAGCGAATATCTACTCCGTTCAGCAAATACTTCTCTTGAAACCACATGTCCAAATGCAAACGATCGAACAGTTCTAAACTACGTCCCTGCAAAATTTTCTTTCGCCGGTCATTAAAACCCACATTGTGAGGATCTGCAGGATTGTCACCCTCAGCTGCTACGGGCAAGGCTGTGTCGTTAAACTTATCTGCGGTGTCAGGTTTTCATACCACGCAAGCATCTAAATGAGTGTTCTTGGCTTCTTTTCCGTACGTCAAGAGATTTTCGAGGTACGCTCGGTAAGGGTAAGTATCCATGCTACTGCTGATCAGTTTGTTATTCATGTACAAATCCACATCGCTGAACAAGGAATGCATGAAATTGTTGACAGGAGCTACTCTATCATTGGCTCCTGGATTGGTGTTGTCCGTTTTGGTTACTTTCACTTTCAAATACAAGTAACTGTTGTTGAGATCGATGTAATCTTCGGGTTGTCCTTTGATTTCAAACTCGATGGGAGCTGAATCCGTCAAAGAGGAGACGGGATGAAATTCAACCCATTGGGCTTCTTGCATGGTCATCATCGTGGGTGGCATTGCAAAGAGATCCAGTTCCGACTTGGAACAGGCACAAGATTCTTGGTGCATCATTTTTTCTTTATGTTTTTTTCTTCACTTTTAATAATCAAAAATGTCTAAGTCTCGAGAGGTTCTTTTTTCTTCGTCTTTCGAACTTTAGAGGTACGGAGACTTTTGAAAGGGTGTCTTCGTCGACGCTTTCTACCTTGTCCTTGCTGTGTCGTCAGGGAAGTAGGAATGTCAGACTCGGTACCGTTCAGAGCATTTATAGGACTTTCTCGTCGACCCAAAATCTCTTTACCCGTTTGAAGCAAGACATTTTTGCCTGCTCTCAAAAAAGCTTCTTTAGGGTTTTGTTTGTCAATGAGAACATTTTGAAGAAAATCTTTGCCGTGAGTCAATGCGGCATCTTTTAAGGCATGCAATCCTCGTGTCACCATTGGTTTTAAAACAGGGACCACGGAACGAAAGGCTGATTTAAACATATCTCCTAAACCATGTCCTCGTTGTCGAGTGACTCCTTGGTACACAGGATACATCACTTTTTCAGTTGTTGGAGAATCGTTTTTGAAAATGGAGTTTCACTGTGACTTTCCCTTTGGTAAATGGAATATTTTGACCTAGTTCTCCTTTTATAGTAATGTTGACACTGTCGAAATACGACTTACTGACGGGTAAATAATGAGGATGCACAAATTCGCGGTGAACGTAATAGGTATTTCCACCTTCCTCGTCAGCGGTAGTAGTATCTACTTTGAAAGGAATGACACGCAGTAACGGTACAGAGGTGTGTCCTACCACATTGTACTCCACCACATCGGAGTACACAAACATCAAATTGATTCCTTGGTTCATTTCTACAGGGAATCGAAAATATTTGGTAAAATCCAAGTTACTGGATATGCCTGGTATTTCTTTTTTGTTCGGGAGCATCTTGAGGTCTCCACCTAAGATATCAAACAATTCAGGACAAAAGGTAATGGTTATTATTTTCTTCTCTGAAAATTTGATCATGAGGCGACGAGCCACTTTAATGTACTCAAAGGTAACACTTTCTTTGATTTTGTCCAGGGGTTTACCAAACACAACATTGAACCTGGTTGCAATCGTAGTCACTAAATGTTGACCGCTAAAATAGTAGCCTGCAGGGATGGTCAACACATGAGTGAACAGTTGTTTAGTTGCGGGTTCATTTGATTTTTTGATGTCAATGCCAGTGATGCCTCGTTCATCTAAGGCTTGTTGCAATTGCTTGTCATACACTTCAACTGTGAAAAAGTTTTGATTTTCGACGATGTTTTTGATTTGTGTCGGGTGTATTATTTCCACTAAAGCTGCTTCCCAATTATCATCTTGATCCAAATGCATGGCTTGAGGTAATTTAGACGTGTAACAACACAATGTGTTGTTAGGAAACACCTCCATGGAACTGTCACTGGGTAACGTTAAGTAAAATTGGTTAATAGTATTGTTCATATTTCCAATGTTCTTCTGTCCGAGGAGTCACTCGAGGTTAAAGGAGTATCTAAAAGAGGATTGTGATTGGAAGGGAGACTGTCAGGAGAAGGACTGACGTTGGCCGCAAGACTCCCAATATTGTTACTGTTGTTCCCGTTGTAAGAGTATTTCAGGGAGGGATTGGGAAGAAGATACCAGATGCAACTGCTGAGTAAAATGGTCCACAATTGTTTGTCTCCTTGCTGAAAACTCAAATGGCTGCACCAATGACACAATATACCACAAAGATTTGACAGAAAAAAACGATTTGCGTTTTAGGGACACGTTCTCCACACCACACCCACAAGGGTTGCTTTTGTAAATCTTGCAGAGATGATGTGGGTGAAGGAGTAGTCACTGTGGTCGCTGAAGCTGTATTGAAGGGCATGATGGTCACTTCTTTTTATAGTCGATGACTTGGGCAGCGTCAATCCAAGAATCAAAACTAGGAGGATATCCTTTCCAACGTACTTTGACTTCTTTGACACGACGTTTTACTACTTTACGGGTTCTTCGTTCGAGAATGCTTTCAATGTCGTACACGTCGTCTTCTTCTTTGGTAACACGTTGTAACTTAGGCAAGTAAAATGTTCCTTTTAATACTTCTCCGTTCATGTCTTCCAATTTATAGACGGTAGGATGACGATCGCGCACTCGTCCAGTAACATGAAACAATTCGGTGGTCCAGTTGGGTAAGTAACCTTTGTGGAAAGTGCGTTTGGTTTTGCCAATGCGTACCCAATCTCCCGGGGTTAACACTTCTCTACCTTTCTTGGGGACAGCCCTCGTCCGGGACGTACCAAACAGACGCTCAAAAACAGTTACTTCGTTGTCAGGTGTCACCTCTTGTGGGGAACGTCCAATGCTTCTATGGTAAGATTGATTGTAGGCTTGGACTAAGTGTGGTAAGACGTCGATGTACTTGAGAGTGTGTTGATGCGTAAAATATTTCCACATGCGTTCTTTCAAGGTACGTTGAAAACGTTCCACGATACTGGCTTTGGTTTCAGGATTTTCGGTGGTGAAAAAATGAATGTCACGTTTTTTTAATTCTCGTTGGAAAGCTTGGTTCAGAAATTCGGTGCCTTTGTCGGTTTGCCATCGAAGAGGGTGACGACCACTTTGTTTCAACACCAGTTGCAAAGCTCGAACTAACTCTCCGCTCGATTTGGATGTCAATGGTACGACCCAGGCAAATTTAGAAAAGACGTCGATGACACAAAACAAATATTTGTAGCCACGATTGTAGGTGGCTAAATGAGAGACATCAGCTAAATAGGCTTGCCATTGATGATCGATACCTTCCACTTGAGTGCGACTTCTGTGAAATTTTCGTCGAATGGGTTTGTGTAAAGTGTACGTCGCTTGTTCTTGTAACCATCGTTGTACTGCTGGTAAACGGAGCTTTTTCAGGCGAGTTTTGGCAGCACGATACAATTTCTGAATGCCTCCGTAACCTGCAGGGTGAGCTGGATCGTAGTAAATGCTGGCTAATACCTTCTCCATGGTTTTTGTTAATAAGGTACCCACTCTTCGAGGATATTGCTTTGGGTGGGACGAAATGCGGGTTGTTTGGAAACGGTTTTACGTGTCCGATGTGCCACAGGAGTTGACGTCGAGGGTAATGGTGGTGGCGGAGGTAATGGGATAGCTTCTTTGGCCTTCTTTTCTTTTCTCACTTCTGGTTTCCTTTCTTTCTTTTTCACATCTGTCGAAGAAGGAGTAGCCATCATCTTTTTAACCCAAATTTTGAGTTCTTCTCGTGGGGGAGTGGGGGAAGGGGTTAACAAGGAAGCGGCAATCTTACTCGGAATGGGAGTAGTAGTAGGTGTTTGAAAGAGATCATGGGGTTCTTCTTCCTTGGGTAATGGTGGGGTAACGTCTGTTTTAACCGCTGTAGAGAGTGAGGGTGACGGGTTATTCATTAGAGCCTTAAAATCGGACAAAGTGGGTTGAGCTGTTTGTTCCACAGCTTTCTGATGAAAAAGTTGTAGCCGTTTCAAGAGTTGACCGTACTTTTGTGATTTTTCGGTTTCGGATAAATCGTGGCGATGGATCAAGGATTGCAATTCGTGTTGTAATTGCGACATCTCAGCCAAATTGGGATTGGGTGGTAAATGGGGGGTTCGTTGTTCTTGCCAATGATGGTATTCCATCCATCGTTTGTAAGGAACCAAAGTTAGTTTTCGTCCTTCCATGGGCTTTCAAAGGTTATGTCTGAGATTGTGGTGCTCCATAGGGTCCTTTTATCTTCTACCCATCCCTTGAGTCATCCCTTGTATCAAACCTGGCAACACACCGGTTAGCACATTTTGCGCTTATCCTCCCAACAAAGGAGCAAGAATGGGTAAAAATCCTCCGCGTTGCACCAACATCTTTTTCTTTTGACGGACGGATATTTTCTTTTGGACCATTTGACGAAGAACGTGTCGATGTTTGGCGAAGCATTTTTTCTGGTGTGGAGACAAAGGTATCGTGCCTTTTAAGACATTCAAACAACATTCACACACGGTATCGATGACATCTTTGGAGGCTGTTTTAATGATTTGTTTTCGCATGGGTGGAGAGGCTTTGGACAGGACGGACAACATGTCTCCGTGTTTGGTTAAATGTGGAGGTAGTCATTTCCTTTTCTTTCCTTTGTGGGGTGAATAAGAATGTTTTCTGCGAGGTGACATCTTTGCTTGTTCGTTCCAGAAATACACTGACGTCAAAGACTTGGTACACACCCTCTTTTATCTTCTTTTTCTATTGGCTTCTCAAAAAGGCAGCGGCATGTCTCGCTAAATCCTCAAAAGCAGGGCTAAAGATGCCAGTTCGGTTATTAGCTGAATTGATAAATTTTGTTATTAAAGATCCTCCCCTTTGGTGACTTCTCTTTTTCTTTTGACGTTTGGGTATTTTCTTTTGTGTCCTTTGACGAAGAACGTGTCGATGTTTGGCTAAACGTCCTTTCCTTTTATTTCCTTTGTGGAGTGTAGAAAAATGTTTTCTGCGAGGTGCCATCTTTGCTTGTTCGTTTCACAATACCACTAGTGTCAATGACTTGGTATACACTCTCTTTTATTTACTTTTTTGGGAACTATCGCTTCGTCAAAAAGGTAACAATGTGTTTCCCAAAATTGTCAAAGGATCCTCCTTTTTGGTGTCTCTTCTTTTTCTTTAAAGGTCTACGCCTTTGGAGGGAAGGACGTTGATGTTTGGTTTTAAAGCTTTTGGTGAGATGACGAGATTGTCTTGTTCCTTTTCCTTTTCCTTTTTGGACAGCAGAACGACACGGGTAGTGGTGGTGGTGTGCATGTTTTTGAGGAAGCATCCTTGAGTGTTCAGCATCAGCACAGAAAAAATACTGATTGACGTCGTGGTCCTCAAGTCATATTTTTATACTGGAATGCGACGCCACTGATTATCTTTGCGTCGTATCAACTTCATGGCAGGTAACACACGTCGTGAAGGAGTTCGCAATGGACTCAATCTGGACAGTTCTTGTTTGGACCAATCTAGTAAACTCTTTAACATGCCAGATCGTTCTTGGACTTTGACTTTCGGGGCAGGTACTTTGTGAGCAGCTGCTACTGCCGCTAATGTCGATGAGGGTGTCTCCGGTGGAGGAGACGTTTTGGGAGACGCAGATTTCCAATGTTTCATCAAATTAGGAAAAACGGGTGTCAAATTGGGTTTGGCTGGCATCACCCGCAACGGAGAAGTGGCAGTCCCTGAGGCTATTGGTAACGTAGTCCCTGCCAAACGTCCTTGTAGATCTCGTGGTTGACGAAGGTAAGGTTGTGTCCTGGCCGAAGTGCCTCTTTTGCGGGTGACCGCTTTTTCTGTGGACTTTTCTTTTTCTGTGCTTTGGTCTTGGTACCCTTGTTCTTTTTCTTAGGGGTTTGTTTGGCTTTTTTTGTTTTCTTCTTGGGGTGAACTTTGGGAGTATTGGGATCCCATTTTAAAAGGGAACGAATGATGACACCTCCTAGAGAACCACTACCTCCAGGTTTCAATATGATTTGCTTTTTGGTGTGAGTGTCGATGCGAGGATTGGCCAGTTGCGTCAAGGCTACTTTGTTTCTGTCAAAAAAGCGTTTGGTTTGATGTGGAATGTGAATGATACCTTGCAGTATTTGACGTGCTGTCACCGTAAACCATCGTAAGACTTCTTTGAGACTGGCTTCTAAGACGTGAGCACGTATTTGTGGATTTTTTTCGCGACTGATGCCGTACAAGGCACGAATCAATTTGATGGGAAGATGAGACTGAAGGGACGTCATGTTGACGATGTATGAGACAAGGTCAAAGTAACCCAAGGTTTTTATAGATTTTTTTAGTGCTTCATAGTGTTATGTCGACGAGGTGGACGTGTACACGACAGGTCCTCCATCTTGACACCAGTCGTGAAACAAATCGGTACGAAATCGCAAATAATCAGGGGTAGTGGGTTTTAAATCCACGAGTAAATAGGCGTGTGGCGTTTGAGTGGCATCATCGTACGCATGAGTCAGCCAAGGTGTTCCTAACTGTTTGGCTAAAACTTGCACTTGTGATTTATCTCGAGGACTTTTAAACAAGACCACGTAATGAGCATTGAGACTAATGGTACGATGGGCTTTACTTTGTTGAAATAAATTTTGTGTAATGTAAATGACACTGGCATTACGATGATGCCCTTTACGCGTAAACCATAGTTTAATTTCTTCTTCGTCTTCTCCTAACATGTCGTCAAAAATAACCCAATGAGTTTGACTAGGGTCAGACACGATCCCCTCTTCTTCTTTAGGAATGCCTGCTACAAACACAATGGAATCACCTTGACTTTCTTGCAAGAGGCTGTATGCCGATTGCCACTCTTTGTAACACCACACGATGAGTTGAGGTGGACGATCGATCAAATGATGTTTATGTTCGATCAAACGTTTGACAAATTCGGTTTTGCCTGAACCGCTCGGTCCAGCAATTAACATGTTAAAAGGATGACGAAGATACGAGGCTTTCCAACTAGCAAAATCTAAGTGTTCGTCAATGACTTTGAATGTGGAGGAGGAAGGAGTAGTAGAAAGAGTAGAGTGAGCCATAGTCGTGTAGTGGTATGACAGTATTGACACAAAAACAGACAAGACAAGAGGTTTTTATACTTTTTTCAAGACACGTTTATTTCAATGCATGTTTAAATTTGAACAACACGAAAACATAAAAGCCAAATGGATAAATACAGGAATAAAATACCTAGGCAAACGATCAAAGTGGAATATAAACAAGTCACTGTACAACGTGGTTTGGGGAACGAAGGTGTCCTAGAGGTAGTATGTAATGTTCTTATAGTCTCCTCTACATGGGGTACAGTCACATAGGTGTCTTCTCGAAAGGGCCTTTGTGGGGGAATGTCCATGACAGTTCTGTCTTGAAAAGAGGGATTGTCTTGGGTGATAGATTCTTTTTCTTCTTCTTCTTCTGGTATTGTTACTAACACAGGATTAAAAGTGACTTTTTTCACACGACGATGAATTTTAGGAACACAACGCTTGGGCATAATGGAATGCTTCGTTTGTCCAAGCCTCAAAATCCCAACTTTTCCAGTCACGTACATCTGTCCAATGAGGGTGTAAATCACAAGCTACACACACATCTTCGTACACTGCTTCCGTACGTAAAAGTTGACGAATCTTTTTTTCTTGGAAAGGTCGAGACGTATCCAGATGAAAGCGTAAGGCTTTGAACAGAATAAGTCTCTCGTGGACATTTAAAGGAGTCACCATACTGTCTTATTTTTTTGATAGGTAGTGTTCGTGAAGTGTCCACAAGGAATCGGCAGGTAAACGAAATCCCAGAAAGCAAGTCACTAAAACACACACTACACGTCGACCCCAATTCATAGGGTATAGTTCTTGTAATAAGTGTTCGTAATCTTTCACCGTGTGAATCTTCTCATTGATATCCTTCCACGGAATCTGTTGGATCACAACTGATAAAGGTTGTGGCATGGTCGTTCTCTTTTATACTTCTTTAGGTCGAAGATCATCAGTGTAGATTCAACCCAGAATTAAACACAGAATTAAATTTGCTCAAAAAGCAAAAGTGATTAAAATAACGTGTAATTTCGTCCCACTGCCATTCAGGGTAACGGTTAAGAAGGATCAAAGTATCTTCAGACGTAAACGTACTAAATTGGAAACGGAGCAAAAAAATGCCCTTGATCCAGCGAAATCTAACACGTTGGTTAATTTTTGTCACTTTCCTCTTGTGAATTTCACGACACAAAAGTTCTACAGTCACCCATTGAGATTTTTCTTTAGCAAGGCCTTGCCAAACGTCCTTGTAGATCTTCTCTTGCAATTCGTGTGGTAATCCTTGAATATTATGTTTTAGAGAGGGTTTATATACTGGTCTAGGTGTGTTACACGACATGGAACAGTAGTATCACTTCCAATCACTAGGTCCTACTAAAGGTAGGTATTGACAATTCGGAGACCATCGAGCATGTTCCAGGTAAGCGGAATCTTTATGTTCCCACTCGTAAATGGATACACCACAACTGAAACACTTGACTTTATCCCCTTCGCTCAAGTAGAAAAATCCGGCTCTGGCTAATTCTTCAGGAGTTGGTCCAGGCAGATATTTTGGCCATTTATCTTTGAAGGTTTGGAATCGACTTTTGAAATGACAGTATTCAGGCAAACTCGTCGGGAACGAATATTCGACTCTCCTCACTTCTGTTCGATGCAGGTACGGTGAAATTCCTAGGAGTCCACGATAACGTGTCGCACCGCTTTCGCATCCCTCAGGTTTGACACGCACAGCATCACTTTCCAGGGTAGATATAGGGGTAGTAGTCATAGCAACGTTCCCACGATATCCTGCGTAATCGCTAACGTCACAGCGCCTGGCATCACTACAATCGCAAGGTTTAGCATCGCACTCCACTTGAGAATCCCCAAATTTGAATGATGTCTGTTTAAATGGATTCATCTTCTTTCTCACTTGGCAGTGTTAGTCACAATGAACTATTGGCCTTGGACGATGTCCCTTTTTATATGCTGCCCAATTTTGACGTGACCGTACGGTAGAATAAAGTGATTGGGAAGTCGTACTTTTTTTTGGTACACGATTTGATAGACTTTTTCCAAAGGTCGGCTAACAATTTGGTGTGTGGGTAAACGGACAATCTTGTGCGGTTCGTGGGTAGTCACTTGAAACGTTTCATCCTGTCCCGACTGTAAGGCTTCTTGAAGCACGTCAAAGTTCACCACTCGACTGGTGCGATAATTGAGAGTCAATCCTTTCACTTTACATTCGGTGTGCATTTCTCCTTCTGGGTATCGGTATTCGTAGCCGTAATTTTTAGGACCGCCACTTGCAAACTTAGAATCTTGTCGTCGGGATGTTCATCGGTCCAGGCTCCTAAACGGTCTCCTTCGATGACAGGGTTACACTGGTTCGGTCGGTGAATGTAGATGCAACTGTCCGTGTCAAAATACAACACACGATCTCCTAACAGTTCAAACACTTCGTACAATTTTAAGCGAGCGTGGGCTGTCACGTAAGCCGCAATGATAACATTTCCAAATTTTGTCGGCTTCAACAAAGTCTAGTTCTTCTTCGTAATTGACTAAGATCAAGTCCTCACGAATGACGTCCACGTGTTTCATGACTTTGGTTGAGTCGTGAATCATCTGGAAGTAGCGATACGGTTCGGACAAATACTCTGTCTTGGGTAAAGACGGTCGTTGTGCCATTTTACCCCACAAGCAATTGAGCATCACTTTGGCAAACGACCGCCTTCCTTTATTTTTCTCGATGTGGTCTAAAGTGATGCCTTCCTGCTCCCGATATTTTTCTTTGAATATCTTTTGGTCTTCGGGAGTGTGACACCAGGAAGGATAACCACTAGCTTCTTGTTTTAGTTTTAAAAAGGCATCCACGTAGTCTGCAAAAATACCTTTCTGTCTCTCGTCGCCCTTGCGGTATTGTTGTGTCTTGGGAAAGTGGTAAATTTCGTACACTTCTAACAGTTGGTATCCCAGGTCCAGTGCTTTAAACAATTCCACGCTCACCCACGTTCCTGTCAAGGCGCGTTCTTCCTGGGTGTGATGACAAGGTTGGTCTTGGTTGCACGTTTCGGCACATGTGCGACACAAAGGAAACATCAGTTTTCCTTGGCAATGGTGAGGTAAAACGGGATGGTACAAGTCTGTGGGAGGTAAGACTTTACACTTGATCAATCCTTCGTACTGTCGAATGTGATCCAGGTCAATGTGTTCTGTCATCAATTCTGGATGCCCTACGGGAAAGTGACAATATTTGCACACGTAAGGATACAACGAACACACGTCCAAGTATTTGATTTCTTCTCCTTTCTCTTCGTCCGCCTGGTACAGCAAACAGGTGGCATTCGTCCGTCCTCCGTACAAACTATCCCGAGGGTTCAGGGGGTCCACCCACTTGTAACTTTCTACGATGCGTTTAAACTCGGGATCGGTTTTCAAACGCTGATCGTACTCGTGTTCCCACATTTCCACCACCTGGTATCCTTGCTGTTCTAACTTCAAACGTCGTTGACACGTAGTCTGGTACAAGTCTTCCATGGTTCGTTGTAAAAACAGATTTTTGGTGTTACGCTGAGGGTAGCATAGGGGGACATCCGTGAAATAAGCATCCGTTAAACTCGTACACGATCTGAGGGTTTTCTAAGTCCCATCCATCTACCGAATACGTTCCGATGGTCTTTTCGCCTCCTCCGTTGCGAGCGTGTTGGATCCATTTGTCTTCCTTGTCGCACAAGTAATGGAGCCAGCGTAGGGCTTTGACCGAGTATTGACGTTTGACAAAATTTGTCGTTTGAGGACTGCTGACCGCTAGTGTATTTTCGGGCATAAAGCGTTTTCGGTACACTAAGGAACATGCTTTGGCGATGGTACAAGCTTCTTTCAAAGGATCGATCCCACCGTATTCCATGAACAATTCTCGAAATTTTCCACAGCAGCGTCGTAAAATGTCTACGTCAGATCGACAGTACTTTAACATTTCTTCTTGAAAGTCAAAGGGGTTCGAGGCGTGAGTCTGGTACCAAGCGAAGAAAGCTTCTCGTTGTTCGGTGCGCATGTTGTCGGGGTCGTAGTCGTCAGCCTCGGGCAAATGGGGTAGAATGGCATGTTGATTGGCTTCGGTATTAAAAAAGTGTGGAAAATAACCTTTGGCCATTTCTGTCATTCCAAACGTTTTAGGCATGCGACTCAAAGGCATGGCCAAGTAACACATCGAATCTTTAAACTGTACTTGTCCTACTTGCATAGAAATGATTTTTGCTCCGTTCAAAGTCACTTGAGGCCGTTCGGTACTTTGTTCCGCATAGTATCTAAGCAGAAATTGCCCATCATATCCCGAGAAATTGTGAGCCATGACCGTGGCATGGCGATGACACTCTCCGTAACGTTCGATGTCTTCTGGACTCCACGTTTCGTCAATGGGGCTTAGGATCCATTGGGCAAAATCGGCTAGCGTGTTTGACCCTCGAAAGATTTTTTCACGTCCTCCAGGAATCTTGCTGCAGTAAGGGCAATGACTAAAGATAGGTTCTTGGATGCACTTCTCGCACGCACGGTGAGCCACGCAGAAATTAGGAAAGTGAATACCAGTTTCTTGCATGCATTCGAAATCAAAAAAGATAAAATTCCCTTTCTTCTGGGTATCATCTGGTCGGGGTTGATATTTTTGAATGAAGCATTCGTGCTCCAAGTCCACAATTTGATGACAAATGTGACATCGTTTCTTCCCTCGACAAACGTGTAACTTAACACTATTGGTACGTATGCCTTGTCTACAAGTAGGGCACAATCTCAAAAGCTGACAAGTATTTTTCTGCCGTGAACCTTGCATCTTCAAATGTTGTTGGTAACAGGTAGGACTGACAAAAGTGCGCTGACACACAGGGCAATGCACTCTTTCTTGTCCTTTGTCCAGACAAGGTTGAGAGGCCAAACATCCCTCACATTTCGATCCACAATGCTTGTGTTGTTCTCGATTGTTATAACCATAGTCACATTTTTCACAGTAGTAACTGAATTTCAGAAATCCAGTGATACTGGTAATGGTATCAAAATGACCATCGTGATGATAGACGTGAATGTATTTTCCGTCTTTGAAATCGTGGCCTCGAAACAAAAGAGGACCACGCACTTCTTGAGGGTGTACTTTCAAAGTGTAACGTGGAGCCAAGACGTCTTGCAATTTTTGCATTTCTGGAATACCACAAGGGGTGTCTCTAGATATCCCCGCTTGCTGTAACAGGAGTTCTGCTTCACTTCGTTGTTTGGCTCGGTCCGATTGTCGAATAGTTTCCCAGGCTCTTTTCCATTCTATCGTCTCGTTCTTGTTGACATACATTTGTCCCACGACGATGGCACGGGCTAAACACATCTGGTCTTGAGGATTGTTAATTCGGACGAGGCTTCGCTTCATGTTACGAAGGCTGTCCACCAATAACACTTTTTTGCGTCCGGTCCCCTCAGGAAGAGACACGTGGGTCATGAACAGTGTGGCTTTTCCATCGGTGATGTGAAACTTGTCGTTGGATTGTTGCACATGTTGAATTTTGTCAATGACTTTGGAAGGTGTTAATTGTGATGGGCTAGTAAACTCGATCCAAACGGGAGACTTTAAATTATCGTGATGAATAGAAAGTCTCAAGCGATCGTCTTCTTTGGCTTGACATTGCTGTTTCAATGCAGTTAACACAGAATCCCACACCTCGGTAATGAACCCTTCTGTATTCTCAAAAGGTACATTGGCCTTGAAATCTTTAAACTTTACGGCATACGTGTAAGCCGTTGTTCTAAATTTTCGAGAGGAACGCTTTTCCGTCTCTCGAATGTGATAGTAATTTTCAGGGTTTACTAAGGGTGGTGCACTTTGCTTGGACGTCGATTGCTTAGGTGTAGATTCGGGCTCACTCATGTCATCTTCAAAATCACTGGCATGAATTTGAGCCAAGACTTCAGCTACTGTGCTAGGCGATACATTACGTTTCTGTCTCTTACTGTTTTCTCCTTTCTCCACAACATGATGTTGTCTTTTCATCTTGTCTGCAAAAAGTCAAATGACTACCTTTTAAAGACCATAACCCCTATATATTCATGTCCGATCCGTGCATATATAAAGGGTTAGTGTCTAACCTTTCAGTATTCATTTCACTCTCACATTGACCAGAACGATGAAAGAACCTACAGAAGTGGAACTTCTCATTAGAGCTTTACGTGGGGTCATACGAAAGTTTTCGTCAGACCAGCCGACAGCCTACTCTCCTTCCTATCGAGATAAAAGTCAAGATACTTGCTGTATCTGTAAGAAGAAAGGACATTGGGCTACAGAATGTTCAGATCGTGACAAAAATAAAAAGGTACCAATAGAGACAAAAGTCAAGATACCTGTTATTATTGTAAAGAGAAAGGACATTGGTCTCCAAACTGCCCTAAGAAACAACAGGAGCAGGAGGAGGAGGAGGCGGAGGAGGAGGAGGAGGAAAGAAATTCTGAACAGGAGGAGGAAGAGGTACCCTCCCCCAAGGAAGAACCCCGACACGTTCACAAAGACAAGAAAAGAAGACGAAACGAAAGTGAAGAGGAAGAAGAAAAAGAAAAACGTGTGGCAGTAAAGAAAATGAAAAAACAGAAAGAGTGAAACAGAAGAAACCTATGAACTTTTTAAAAATGGTATTGTGTTATGTTATGTTATGATATTGAATTGTAACGTTTGTACTAGAATACACCAGAGAGAAAAAAACGTAAGCGTCTCTTGGTTTTGATTTGATAGAATAAGAACCTACACTCACACATTCATTCACTCACACGTACATCATGGGTTTTTACAAAAATATAATAAAAGGACTTTTGAGTTTTCATTGAATTAGGCAATTGACATAGTATTTCTTTTCGAAATAATTGAAGTGGTCCTGAAAAGGACCGTTGGTGTTTTAATTGTTTAAATTAATACAAACTCAGAAACGGGACGAAATCCTCTTGAGCTGTCTTAAGCCTTTGCCACGGCCAAGGCCTACTTCGGGACTGGTGGTTCCTGTCAATGATTTGGTAGAAATCACTAACGGTGGTAAGGTAGACGTAGTCACAGAGAGATTGGGTTGTTTCGCTCGAGAAGGTCTTTTACTCTTCGGTCGTGATAAAGAAGTCTGATACATTTGTTTCAGACTCCTTAACTTAGCTAAAATATCTAAAAGTACCGTCGTGACCGTTTGATTTTCACTATTTTCTTTCTGTCCTTGGTCTTCATTCTTCTCTGATGCTGTTGCTGCTGCTGCTTCTACTGTTTCTTCCTGGTGTTTCCTTCTTGCTTCTTCTTCCTGCTGTTGAATAAGAAAAGCTTGTTCTTCTACTTTCTGTTGTTGTAAAAATTGCTCCAATTCTTCTTTTTGTCTTTGTTTAAAATCATCGACGTGTGCATAAGAAGATACAGAAGGCAACGAAGGTTCCGGAATAAATTCTTGTGATGTTAAAAAATCCACAATATCCCAGTTAAAATCAACTTCTTCTGGATGTAGATTTGTCATGACTTTAGTAGTCACTGCTTTCCCATGACTTGCTGTCTCTACTCCTGGCTCACCCCAATTCATCGTCTTCTTACTGTCCGCCATGATTGACAACTCTGTCGAATCGATTGACTGTGCACAGGCGCTAGTACCTCTATATAGAAAAGGTGACGTCACAGACTGCTCTCTTCCGATTGGATGACTGTGACGGACTTTTGTAACGCACGTTTGGATTGGTCGATACACTCAATCCGTTTCGATCCGCTCTTCCCCTATAAATAACCGCAGTACACGGCATTCGCTTCACCTGTTCTCATCAGAAGATGTGGACTAACGTTGAATCATCTACCCTTGTGTCTAGCATGCTGTTTCGGACTGACATACCCATGTATGTCAGATCATCATGGAGTGTCATTCATATGACGGAGACAGCTTTTTGGAAGAGAAGGGTCTATGTGGAAAGACAAGGTTGCTTGAAGAGAGTTCTCTTCTATGGACCCACAGTGAGGAGAAGTTTAAGGAAAAGAAGAAGATCTGTGAGATGTCCTCTGTGTTAACAAGACAACGTTAACATTACACATAACGGTCCTTTTCAGGGCCACTCATAGGTCTCGAAAAGATAGTAGCTTTCATTGCCGCCCTTTTTTCCCCTTGTCCCTATATAGGCCCACCCTGTTCCATTTCCCTTGACGCTATATAGGCCCACCCTGTTCCATTTCCCTTGACGCTATATAGGCCCACCCTGTTCAATTTCCCTTGACCCTATAGTGCCCCAAGCTGTTTTGACCCTATAGTGCCCCAAGCTGTTTTCGACTGGATTTTCCATTGACCCCATAAATCTTGACCCTATAGTGCCCCAAGCTGTTTTTGACTGGGTTTTCCATAGACCCTATAGTGCCCCCTATTACTACTACTAACAATGTTATTGTTATTTTATGGATTACCGCTGTGTGCGAAATAAGGACAACATGAAAATAACAGACAATAATTGGCCTTATGTCCTCCAGTAGAAAAGAGGGAGGGGGAGTAAACAATACATTACGTTAAGTTACCAATAATATACCAAAATAACAGACAATTGTAATCTATTTCTATGTTTTGTGTTGATTTGTTTTTGGTCTATGATTATGTATTGAAATATCATTCCACATCGCTAATGTTGTATATTATTATAGAATATATTTTAAGTTAATTGTCACTTATAGGTAAAGATGTTTGCTTGCATTTAAGCACAGGACATTGGTATTCCCATTATGTTCTTTTCTAAACATTAAGTAGAAGACCTGACATTACTACATGTACTTAGAAAATTCTACAAATGACATTTTGATCTACATCCTGGTCATCCTATTGTGTCTAACATTTTATATTAAGGTTATTTACATCAGGAATAATCGCTGCTATCTTAATAATTTACTGGAATTGTCTTCTTTCTAATTTGAGAGAATTTGTTTATTGAAATTATTCGTTTGAATTACAAAGTGCTCATTTACTTTTGGATTAAATTACATTTTGGAATTATAGTGAATTTATTCAAGGACATTCTGAATTATATCATTGTGATGCGACAGGCTGTTAGTACATTAGCACATTTAAGAAAACTTGCACATCAGCACATTCAAGATGAGAATTAATTTGGAACACTACTGGAATTGATTCGGATTACTCTATGCCTTTGGAATTGTAATATAACTGTTATGACTATTTCGGATTTAAATCAAAATACTGCAATTTCCTTTTAAATTTTCACTTTGTATTCATGAGAAACAATTTATTTGTTGAATTTCGAAAAAACGTGCTGGTTTTTGCCATTTTATGTTGCTTAGTTTAGAACCTTTGAATTGTGCCACACTGTACTGCCTTAAGTGTACCATTATAAAACGTGAATATCATGCAGTACCATCTATAAAATCTACCGATACAAAAGATATTTCACTAACAATACATTTTAAGAAAAGCTCAAAATCAACAACAAAGCAACTAATGCTGTGGAAAGTTGGTGCACTGGCTGTCTTTAGCGTGAATTGATCATTGGGATAATTTAAAGCTGTGCTTGACAGATCAAACCGTGAATTGATCAGTGGAGGAATTCAGAGCTGTTCTTGACAGACCAAAACCGTGAAGTGATGTGGGGAATTCAGAGCTGTGCTTGACAGACTCAACCGTGAATTGATCAGAAGGGAAATTCAAAGATGTGCTTCACATGTCAAACCGTGAAGTGATGATTTAGGGAGTGACCATGAAGAGCGCATGTTATCTCCTGACAATATTACTAGTGAATGAAAATTATTTCAATTAAACCTTTCTACCTCTTGCTAAAGGAACGAAATGATTTTATTAATTCAATTAAAGTGTCTTTGCTACAACGATACCATGTTAGATATGTGCCTTACAGTCCCGCGTTCGGTCAACTATTCCCAAATACTCACGTGCTTTTGGTCGAACAATCAGCGTCGCTGTTTTTCTCCTGATTCTTTGAATTCCTCCATTAGCACGATCACAAGACTCCTGTACGATGACAAAACGATATCTTTGCTATGAAACACACTTATACGATCACAAGACGATACATTCACAATAAAAACCTCCTCTATGATCATAAGACGATACCTTTGCAATCAAAAGCACCTTTCGATCACAAGAAGACGGTATCTTGCTTTCAAAAATTCTTGTGTGATCACAAGACGACATATTCGTTATCAAAAACACTAGTGCGATCACAAGACCATATCTCGTTATCAAAAACACTAGTAAAATCACAAGACGATACCTTTGCTATGAAAATAACACCATATACACTGATGGAATATACTTAAAAATGTAATCTTGGCAAATAATATGTTTATAGTTACATGTAATCTTCCTAGAAAATACTTGGTCTCTGGTTATCATTATTTAGGCTAGAAAACATATGACCCGATGAATTATCTACATGAAGATTTCCATTCCTTTGATTTCGCCTTTGTTTCCACATCTCCTCGCCACACACACATAAACCTAAAAATAATTACAGCGAACGCCACGGCTGCTATAGATCGATATATTTTATAAAAAAATATATCCACCTCCAGCTAATAACTATTTATGAAATCTGTTTGGATAAATATGACACAAATTGGTTCTCTTATATTGAACAGATGTCGATGAAGGCAAGTATATAACAGCAGTAGTTTGAGTGATTTGGTTACTGATTATTTCTTTTCATTTGTTATTTTATGGTTGATGTCATTCTAAAAGAATTTTGAAACCAGTACTGATTCTATTATGACGAAAATTATGTATTGCCCAGAACATTCGGATGCACTACTGATGTCTAGCCTTCAACAAACTATTAGTGTAGTTTTAGATGGCACATCGCATGTTATTCTCCTTTGTGACTGGATTGTAGAATTTACTAAAGTTGTTTCCATATGTCTACTGTTTCAGCATTAACGCAATTACCGTATATAACTGTGTCACGTTGTAAGGAAAATAACCAGATTGCAACATTCATATGCTAGACCTGGAGGCTATGATTTCGCGCCATAAATGAATGAAGGTCAGTTCTGCGAGCAATG
Source organism: Unio delphinus (assembly GCA_029339505.1). NCBI lineage: Eukaryota > Metazoa > Mollusca > Bivalvia > Unionida > Unionidae > Unio > Unio delphinus. The sequence goes on along the minus strand of JAQISU010000041.1, from coordinate 9,428,645 downwards.
CGGTGTCAAGCCGGTTATTTGACATGGGCATAGGAACTCGTAACTGGCGCCTTATTCTGGGCAAGCCAGTTACATAACATGGCCATAACATGGTTCACAGGTAAGTGATGAAATCCCGTGTTCAGATCAAAGAAACTTCAAGTTGGGGTCGTAAATTCACTATTGGGGGACTGTTGAGGAGGGAGAAGTGTATGGTAATCAAGGGTGAATCAACATCCAATCGACGTTGAGCAAGGCGTGGCCAACATTATAACTGCAAGCTTAAATCTCTTATCTTTAGAACTAAAGGTTAGTAGTCTCTAAACCATCTTGCGGGAATTATAAGGGTAGATAAGCTACTCCGACGTCATTAGAAATTGGCGGGAAACTTGTTATTCTGGGAATTACAAGAAGCGTCAGTACAGGTCAGTGACTATATTTTCGATTTATGTAATATATTACGGCAAAATAATTGTACTTTAATTATTGCAGTATGTATACTTTAGTACGTAGATTTACCCTATGTAGGGTTTGATTTATTCCTAGTGCATATTTTGAGATGAGCAATGTCTATGTAAATGTAATATTGGAATTCGCTATTCACTTAATTCCTAGTAACCTCGTGCATTTATTCATGTAATATTCTAGATTTGCAAATGTCGAATTGAATTATAACTTTATATAATGGTTGGGTTGTAGTGTATAACTTTTGTTAATTGGGATTTGACTATTTGTGTATACTTTGTAGGAGTATCATGTGAAAGGATATATCAGTGCATGGATGTGTGGATATCTGTATACACTATATAGAAGTGCAATGTACATAAATGCGTCTGATTATGTGATATTGTTCTGTATAATAAATTGAGTATATATATATATATATATATATATATATATATATATATATATATATATAGCTTGTACAAATATCATAGATAATGAATATTTCGATGTGCACGAATGCGTGACCAAAGAAGGTAATGGTTTATCTGATGATGTTGTTTAGTTGGAGTCTACATAGCTAGAGGAATATACTATGCTAGTGTCCTTGTGTGTTCGTACAGGAAGCTTTTATGGACCAAAGTAACTGTTGGAGACAGAGGGAAATACCCTAGTTCAGTTGGTTCCGAGTATCTGGGAGACAAATTAAAATGAAAAACGGAGGCAGAAGTTGGACGGACTGGAGTGAACAGGAGTACCAATCCAGAGAAGCATAATACCGATGAGTAGGAACACATGACAGGAGGAAAACATATCATACTAAGTCAGATGATTAAATAGGCCGTCACTCGGTCGAGTGAAAGACGACTGATAGGGTTTTTGTATTTGTATTTGTTTTTGTATTTGATCTGAGAAATGACCATATGTTATTGAATGATATTAAATTGTTGTTCATTTGAATTTCACATTTTGTGTATTCATTAATTGAACAATTCGTATCAGATGAAATGCATATAGCAAACATGATTACTCTTACATTAAAAAAAAATTAGTTCTCACAATGCGTATAAGTTCAATACATCAAATAATTACACTACGTGATTTCAATAACACTCAAGACAAATAAATGTACTACTATTTTCGGAATTCAAGAAAGTTGAAATATGAATTTTAAACGAATAAATTCCCCCCAAAATAACTAACTTACATCACTGAACAAATCGTATGCAATTACGACTATCCCTGTGCTTTTTTAAGACTATCTCTTACTCGGCAGTTGAATCTCTATCCTTCAGTGTCATCAACATTCCTTCACATGTCCCTTGGACAATCTAACCAGTAATACGTATTATTTCCAGAAGCTCAAAGCCTGGCTCCCGTCAGAAAGTTAACTAATTTGATGAAGGAGATTAGTTAAAACTTGGCATTTTGTCTGGGGAACACCACCTCGTTTAGCTTAGGCAATCATGATTACTTTGTCTAACCGCCACCAAGTTGTAATACTCCCATTCAAGTCAAAATAATTCTCTCTATGTCGCCTTTATTAATAACTATTGTGGAAAATATCTTTTTGTGACTTCAAACGGTCAAAGAATATCCCAAAAGTTTGTTCTAGTTTATCTTAGCTTTGTCATTTCCCGTTACATGACCTTACGTTAACATCTCTGTCTCGCCGTTATCAAATGTAATCTAATTAGAATTCACATATGCCTCCAAACAAGAGAGGTTACCTATTACAAAATGCCAAATTATTGTCAGCCTAATTCATAAGAAATTATGGTGGCACGACATAATATAATGACACGACAGAATATAATGCGAAATTATCAACACAATTTAGCACCATTACGAAGGCATAATCATGAAAATTCAAATTAAACAATCGTAATTTTAGAGATGCAATCCATGTTTACCTCCTAAACGTCCTCAGTTGAACTCTACACTTCAGACTATCTATTCTACCTAAACAATCCGCCCCAACATTATTGCTATCCCTAATATATCTGGACCTGGTACTGCTGAAGAAATAATTACCTCCTCAATAACCGTCCATTTGTCAACTTATGTTGTGCTAAATATGCCAGTGGATGGTGGTTAGTTTCCAAAATAAACTTTTGTCCAAAGAAGCAGCGTTGGAAAATAGATAATCCGAAGATAATTCCCCATCATTCTTACTCTGAGACATAGATGGTCATTTGGTAAGTCCCGTTGTTCTAAGTCGTTCTAAAGCTAACGTTAGCTAAATTATAGGGTCGTTCCGAGTAACTCTTGCAAATAGCAAGTTTCGAATGAAATCCGATACTCCGGTTCCCCATGACGGTTCGAGTAATTTTCTCATAAGAAGGGTGACGTCAGTAGGCGAATTGTACGACTACCCATTTATACGTTTAATACTAATCTATGGTCTTATCGATTTTCGTCGTTTATTATTCTTTAGGAAAACATGGTGGAAAGGCCGTATTTGTTCCTATTCAATTCTTTATAGACCCTCTTCAAAATCTTTTAGTTTTGTGGTTTGGAAATCCGTTTGACACATAGAACCCGTGAATATATTATTCATGCATGAAAGACTTGTATATCAAGTAGATAACTGGTCCCTGATATAATAGGCATTGCAATATTCATGATTCACAGTAATTTAAGCATACATTAGTGTCAAAGGTCAACATCCAAGTATAGTTGAAACAGTTTAATGAAAATGGGTTTACCAGACACAACGGTGAATTGGAAACAAATGCATCGGACAGACATACAGTCATATATAAATACAGATCGGCGCGATAAGGATTGTGGCGGATACTTATATAAATGAATAGATGTACAGACGTATAGCCAGACAAGCTGACATAAGGAAGAGAGTTGGGGGAAAGACCTACAAAGTAAAGATGAAACAGAAAGGCATATAGAGAAATGTAGAATGAACATGTAGACAGAAACATAAAGAGGCACACGGAAAGATACAGAGATAACGTTTAGACAGAAACAGAAAGAGGCACACAAAAAGATACAGAGATAACGTGTAGACAGAAACATAAACAGGCCCACGAAAAGATACAGAGATAACGTGTAGACAGAAACAAAAAGAGGCACACAGAGAGATACAGAGACAACATGTACATAATTTATAAACTTGATCATTTATACTAAGAATGTTTGATGTGGAACAACAGTCATCAAGTCAGTACTAAAGGAAAGATTATAATTTTAGCATTTGTAAATCTAGGCCCATTTTGTTTAGTGGGAGAGCGGACCACGGGGGGCACGTACCAGATTGTTGTGGATACAATTGCCGGTGCTCAAATAAACAATATATAGGTCTACACCATGTGGTATCAAACTCCCCATGAGTGATACGTTTGGAATATTAAATAGTCCCCAGAGTCGCAGCAACGAATTATTTTCATAGAATGCAAACCCTGGTAAAGGTAACATATAGGAGTTATATTGAGCCTTGCGTTTTACCTTCTTCCGTTTGTAAAAAAAATCGTTAATTATGAGGGGGATATACTATCAAGGTGCTCTTTGAGCGTGTACATTAAGTCAGGCGATGGGTAAACTTATATACACAGAGATCTCTAATCAGAATCGACCCGGAAGATGGAAGCTCTTTCTAGGGAAAGGTAAATTTCAACCAAATATACTGGCCGCAATGTATAACCTATAATGTGCTGAAAAATGTCGTTGCACCCACACAACCAAACCAAATGCAACTACACATCTATAAACCTCAATAATCACCGCAAGTCCCTCCTAATTAACATACAATGCTTTATATAATGTGTTCTAAGTTGATAACCACGTACTTTATATAACGTTTGCCAAGTTGTAGAACACGTACTTTATATAATGGTTGCAAAGTTGCATAACACTTACTTTATATAATGTTTGCAAAGTTGCATAACACTTACTTTATAGGACGTTTGCCAAGTTGTAGAACACTGGAGTAAAATATGTTTTACAAACATTGAGAAAACAACTACGTTGTGCCTAAAACCTCAGACCTCCACAGTAGTGTATTAATAAATATGTTGTCTACTCTATCAACCAATTATACAAAAATAAAGAAAGAAACACTGACATTTTCGCTTTGAAAAATCGCCTTCTTTAAAACTCATTTATAACCGAAGGGCAGATCCGCTAGAAACTGGATGGGATATATAAATTCATGGCATGGAAGGACATACCATGCAAGAGCTTCCTTGGATCGAGCCACCCCACCCCACACTGCTCCTGCCAGAGTTTCAATATAAAAAAAAAACTGTCAACAAATGTGCTCCCTCTCCTCCCCCTTCCCGTGGAACAGTATTTCTGAATCCGCTTTTATGAACAAACATGAACGGTTCTTTTTCCAGTTGTGTTACTGATTATTGCCCTTTGTAAAACAATTCATCACAGTGGTCTTAAAATCAACAGTTTTTTATCTTTCGTTAATATATATTTGATTGAAATCGTTCTACCATGCGTGTTGTAAGTAAACCGCGTCTGATATTCAAAGCGGGTGTCCTCAAGTATGTAACAACAATAACACATACATTAGACAAATTCGTTTCAAATAATAACAATAAATTAACCTTAGAATTTCCTCACGATGACATCAAAGAAGGCACGTGGCCTGTTGTATACACGGTGTTTTATCACTATCCACATTACATGAACCTTGACGTCAACAGGGTAGTAAATGTATAAGTAATTGAGTCCCATCAAGGCACTGAGACCCAGTTACCATGAAATGGAATAGTTTTGTCCCGGCAACCGGAAGCCCCGAGAAACTTCCATAAACAGCATCAAAATCTTCACAGCGTGTGTCACATGATCGGTCTACAGAGTGCTGTAAGTAATGAGAATGGCTCCATATTTAAAAAATGGTTATTTAAATGATGAAATTATAGAGGAGGGAGAAGAGGATGGGGTGGCGGTAAAAAGATCCCAGCAAATATACCATTGTGGCACATTTCTCTGTATGTCATCGTCAATTAATTTGCCCTTGCCTAGCAGATTGTTTTGTTCGGGAGAAAACTTTTGAAGGCTTTGCTGTGAATATTTTGTTAAATATTTGGTGGTAAAAGGTGTTCTTGATCAAAGTGTTCTGGATTTGATTAGTAAATTTGAGATTAGTAACCCTGATTCAGACAGAAGACTAAAGAATTAGAGTTCAAAATAATAGTTGGAATTAGAGTTGGAAATCCTTCTGTTTCCAAATGAAATAATGAAAACGCAAAGAGCAGAGAGGAAATTATTCTCTTTCCTCTTTTAGTTTATGCATTCTCGTCACTGTTCTTTCTGTATCGGTTTACCTTGTGACTGTTTCAGGTTTTGTATGATTATTTATTTCAATATATTGCAATGTTAGTAGCTTTGAAGACATCATGCATATAAATGTTGCTTCTGCTGGTTATATTATATTTTAAATGAAGAAAGACGGTGATTGTACATAACACAATATAAAACAAAAGTCAAAGTTCATCAAATATTGCTTGTAGTAACTGATGGAATAATACATAGAACGGGCTCTTATGTTTTAAACACTTTTTTAAGAAAAGAATACATTCTAACCTATTATAAAAGAACCGCATTATGCATGGCAGTAGTTGGAGTTTTGTAATATTTATAGAATAAACACAAAACGATTTTCAAATCATAAAAATGAATAAATGTTTCACGTATTGTGCACCAAAATAAAGGGTACCCCATGCAGATGTTCCTGTGCATCTTTAAATAATTTAGTTTCTGAAATGTCCTGAAAATGCAAAATGTCTTTAAAGTAGAAAGTTATCAATTGATTACAACCATACTCAAAATCATGTTTGGGAACGGCACTAAACCAATAATGAATGCATTTGGTTGCAAGCCAAAACTAAGTGAAAAATCAAACATTAGATGGAGCTTCTGTTATCAAACTAGACTGGAAGGTTATCACGGACACACTATTCACATTATAATGCAGACATAAACACACACACAAGAGCTACGACTATACGGTCATAACGAAAATGACAGAAAAAAGCAAGAACAAAAAAACAAAAAAAAACGTTTAGTTAAGGTCAACAAGTTATATACTTCCCTTGAACACAAAGTGAAAATTTAGAAAAAAGATATCAGTAATATGAATTAATTCCCATTGGCTCCTAAACGTTTTATCAGAAGCCTAGAAGAATAGAGAATTGCAAATAATTATATACCATAAAGTGCTGTTGCAACACAAACCTGGGAAAATTTTGATGTGGCAATAGTTTTGAAGTATTACAACGATATAATACATGATGTCTCTTAATGAATTCACAATTATTCCACAAATGTTATTTAGTCGCAAAGTATTAACAAGCAGTTTGTAATTAAAATTGACAATTTAAACAAATACATCCTTTAATATGAAAATGAACAAAACGTAATGATTGATTCCACTTTTTATATTAAGGAAGACATTTATATTTATAATGAAAACAATGTTAATAGGGAAACCTAAGACACGATTAATGATCAGGATAAGAAACAACGTTCGCGTAAAGACATTCTAAATTGCAAAGAATGTTCATTCTTTCATTTTCACCTCACTTTAATTTAAGTAATTAAAACAGAAATCATCAACTAGATCCGATAACTCTCGTGTAACGCCAATGCCTTGAACTAAAATACAGGGAAACATGTTTTCCTGTAAATACTAATAATCTTCAAATGTAATGTATACAATTAAAGACAACAATTAGCTATGTAATAAGGTTTAAAAATTAAACATTACATATTATAATCATTAGAAAAAAAACAAATACACTAATAAAAATTAAATATAAATAGCATTGTAGATAAATTGGCAATCATTTTAATGTCCTTTTAAGATATTAAACGATACAAACTTTGTGATGTACCTAAACCATAATAATGTTTAATGTATCAATTCACCATCAATAATCGTTTGATTTTTGTATTAAAGCATGATGTTGACAAAATACTACAATCTTTATTTATTGTAGCTATTTTTCTCAACGTAGTGATTGCTGCAGAGTCTACAGAGTTTTTGCATATGATTTTAAAATAAAATCAATCGGCGGTTTGTGCCTTGACAATATATAAGGAGAAAACATATTTTCGTTTAGTAGATATATGATAATAAAATTGACAATGTTTTCACCAACAACATAAATGTGCTCTAATTATCACTGACAGAAAAAAATATTGTTACCCTAGCGGTCTCAAGAAACATAATGAGTACAACAGCGCCTTCAGCTTGCTGATTTTAGGGTGTCTATGATGTATATAACGATGGTTCTTATAATTTTCGCTGCTTACCTCCTTTTTAGCAATGGTATGCACGGATTGTTGAAAATAATACATAGATAAAAAGTGACATTCTTTCTGCTCTACCACATGACATAACCTTGAATTTACTGTCATGAATGGAACTACGTTTCTATTCATGACTAATGTAGTTATAAAAGTGAAAGTTGTAATATCAGATGTTTCATGTAAATTTTAAATATATATTCAAAAATCTGAATTATTTTCACATTTATTCATGTGCATGAGTCACTATATCAGACAGACTAATTACATCCTCGTAAGAATCCATATGATGGCAGTGCACTCCATTCATTTTGGTGAATTACGCTCAAGCATCAGCTATATAAAAACCTTCGTTTGCATTCACAAAAAGGAACGTTTGCGGTAATCTTAAGAGCAACGTTTGACTGAGTTGTCTTATTTGCGAGTTGTAGATTAGCATTATGTTTTAAATTGTAAACCGGCCTTATTTCTGAGTTGTAGACAAGTCTTATTTCCACAGAGACCAATACATATTGCACATAGTAGAACGTATTTTTTACACCTCGAATAGTTATGTGAAAAAATAAAAATAAAGCCGATAATAAATTGTATTTTTGATAAATTGAAATGGCAAATTCACTTTGGATTAATGGCATCGTGATTGCACACAATGACATAAATCGTGTTCTGCCCTCCTTGCTCCTCCTTTCTACCACTCAAGGCTATTTCCTCTCCTTGCTCCTCCTTTCTACAATTCATGGTTTTTCCTCTCCTTGCTCCTCCTTTCTACCTTTTTAAGGCTATTTCGTCGTCAAAACGCTGCAAAATAAGATATATATATATGTTACATTTGGCATTGATACAGGATTGAGACATATACTTACAATCATAAAATTACAAATGAGAGACGTTAATTATAATTTTGCTACTTTTACATTCTGTGCGTATTTTATACCTATTTCTTTGGCATTCAAAGTTATATATATCCTGACCGACTCCTATGTTCTAAGAGAACTATAGTCCTTTCTTTGTTCGTTTTCTGATCATTCAAGACATGGAAGAAATATATGCTTACCATGACGTTTTCTGCAGACGCATGGTTCATATCATTTTAAAATAATGTATTGGGCTCTTCGTTTTTCGTGCCAGGGTCCAAGTCAGCCATTGATGTTGATATGTCTGGTAATAAAATTAAATACATCTATTTGACATTCGTCCTTTTGAATGCTCGTATGTCGAAGATTTATGTGCTTCGATATAACGAGATTTAAGTCAAACGTATATATTTCAGCAACTACATTTTCTTCACTATATATATATATATATATATATATATATATATATAAACATTACAGAAATCATTCATGACTGCAACAAGTTTCAATGCGAACTTAAGTACGAAAGATTTCTTTCTAATAACCTATATTGAATTGAGCAAATGCATCCAAATAAGTAAATGTAATAGAGCATAATACATGTGCGGTTACTATATTTAAAACACTTTGGGGTGGGGTAGGTTCTGCATTTTATGATATGAGATGAGAATATTTCAGCTTTTGGTTTTGCTACTCCATGACTGTGTGGATCTGTCTTGTTTAGTTTTTTTTTTCTTGGGCTCTGAACCCACAAACCACAACATGTTCACAGTGTCAGAGTGGATAGCCACTTGTTCATTAATAACGTAAAATTTAAATTCTTTACAGAAAACTGAAAGTTTAAATCTCTGCACGAAAAAATGCATAAAATAATAACTTCTATTAATATGTTGTCCAATAAATTTCAAGAATGAAGTCACAAATAATTATTAATACTTGTTATACGTTGCTTATCAAAAAATAAAATACTCACGTAAACGGGCAAGATTCACAAATGCACTTGAAATTATAGTTGTTCGTAATGTTATATTGCTCGGTTGGTTGGCGGAGTTACACTAATCAATTCACTTGCACTATTTGTGAATCTACCTGTTATAAATTTTACAAATGTAACTCATCGCATATATAAATCCTCAAGAAATGCTTAGATTTGATTGATCTAATGAAATCAAGATAACACGAATGTAAACTTTCCCAATATTAACACGAATGTACACTTTCCCAATACAAAAGTATGTTTGCTTCGCATCTCTCGATTTGGTTGATAGATGATATGATTGAATTAAAATTGTTGATGTATGGCATTGTGCAATAATTACGCCTACTCGTATCGGTGGTATATGTCACTTAAAAAATGAGCAGTATATGTTATATTTCAGTATGTAGTGAGAATAAACATTGCATCTATCAATAACACTTTTCTTAATGCATAGTAAACAAAAATAACTCTTATAAGAATTAGTCTATAATACATCATTATTATGGCTAAAATATATCTCGATTACAAATAGCAATATCAAAAACAAATCGACTAGAAGATTGTAAACTGCAATAAAGTGACAGGACATCTATAGAGACTTGCGATGACAGATACGATAAGGGGCGTAATTTCAGGAATTATATAGTAACCGCGACAAACATCAGACAATATGATAATAATTAGATGACTAAAATAGAATTGAACTCATTAAAATATTCAGAAGATTCAAGAATACTCATTTTTAAGAATGCATTTATTTCAGATTAAACTTGTACACCTTTCTCGCTTTATTATATTTACTCATTGTATACTTTGTTGTTGGCATCAACAAAAATGAAAAAAAATAATGTTAGAAAATTATATAGCTTTCTTGGCAAGTACGTTAGCTCTCTAAATCATAACTGTTTTTGTCGTTCTCTTCTCAGAAACGTCACTCGTACAAGTTTAGTTTGGTTTACTGAATGCTGCTATATCAACATCCTGATATCAAATATTATGTTTCCTTGAAACTAGGTGGTTTTTGGATGATATACCTTTTTATCGATAGAGCTAAGTGTCTGCATATATTTAAATGCTCATTGACGTGAAGGTCATACCTTGGTTAACGATACGCACATTGATTGCTTAGTACATTGGTTTTACTTTATATTGTAACAATACCTGTAATATTTAGAAAGCGTCGCCGTGTCAAACTGCCTTCTGTTTCAACTTTGTAGAGGCCAGTGTCATTCTCTGTAACGTTCTTTATTTCAAATCTTGTTGTCTTGTTGTCCTTGTTCTTTAAACATCTTATTCGACCATAAAACGGTGAATTAGTACTCACAGCAATAAGCAGGTCATTGTGGTATAATGGAAGTACGAATATCGATTTCTGGTAAATTTCTGTGATCAGTATGTTCTATCCAATATATTCTTGCTTTATTGCACCAGGTTCTTGGCAAATAAATTAATTACACCATTAGCTTCAGGAATGATGATTAAAATGTCAGTGTAAATTTAGCAATCATGCATTTGTGTGAATGAATGATCTTGAGAAGATAGAACGAGACAACTTTAATCCGGAATGAAGTGTACAAGTATGTTTTAGTATATAAAAGTTCCATGTCACACAATTGTATCGGAAGACTTCGCCTTATTTTTTAAATGTTTGGGCATGTCAACACTCGTAATTGTTGCTGATAGTCTCTTGTATTTTTAAGTCTCTAATTATATATCCCATTACCATATACTAATGTAATATTATACAATCCTCTTTATTATGCAGTCAATTTCGTGACTAATATCAGGAATTAATGACGACGAAAAAAGATTTTGTTAATCCAGTTCAAGATTTAATCTTTTATAGTAAAACAGAAAATGAAACAAAGATCTCGTATGGAATGAATATGGATCGCAGTAAATTGTCTTTTAAGATGAAAATGTAGTACTCATCACGTTTCATCCTCCGAAAAGTTTCGTGATTGCTGTATAATATTCAGGAAGCAGGAAAAGATCCGGTCATATGTTAATTAACATAGGGCGGTAAAATGGATATACATCCATTCATTTACATTCATGATACCGGCATTAATATTGCCTAAAATTGATTCAAAGTTAGTGAAGATTTAAATATGGTACTCAGTGATCTAATTTGTGATCTGCTTTAAGTACTCACGAAAATGATTTATCTCACCAAGATTCGTAACTCGTAGATTTAACATGATATATCCATGGTGACATACCCTTCTCCTAGCTCATGCGAAACGCGTGAATATGGCCTCACTCAGTGAAATAGAAAAAATAACAGTGACGTGTTGGATGATTCGTGCATGAACATAGTGTGACATATGAAATATAAGGACAATTTAGTTCAAGAGAGTGAAGTGTGAAATGTATGTCAAAGTGACCGATAGCTATGATGAAAGTGTAGTAATCATAAAAAGTGTCGACAACATATTTCTAATTTACAAAAGCAAATCTGCCAAGAAATAATCGCATAAACATAAGCCAAGGTATTAAAATATAAAATAAAGGATACATTGACCTTTTCATGTTGCACTAATACCGTATAATGGTTCTAGGGATGAACAGATTTTGAGGACGAAACTTAAAACATGATTTAACTAATTTGAACGAAACGTGAAATGTTTGACAGTTTTACTTTGTGGTTGGGATTTTGTACTCCTTATATAAATCTCCCCGAAACGTTTTATGATTTCAGATGCATTTATGTTTTAAAGTGTGTCTATCAAAGTAAAATAATCTAAAAACAAAGGAATCATCAAGAGGTTGAAACTAATTTGGACGTATGTGCCACGATATCTCACTTCAAACTGTCACTTGAGTAACGAATGGTTTTGATTTATATAAGTTGCAATTATTTATTAAAGGTACATGTTACGACACGTCCCCTTCAACGAGGACACTGAAACTGACACGGACTCTGGATGTAGTACAATAACTCTAAGGAATAAACTGAAGATATGTGTTATATTTGCAAATTCAGTTTCATCTGACATGCGCAAAATATATTTCTTAAAATATTGTTACTAATTATTTGTTAATACTGCAACCGTAGTCAAACAAAAAACGAATATCCAGAATGTATCTTTGATCATTGTTGAAGAATGAATATACCTTTCCCGCCCTGTGTGTTCTTATCTCATATAAGAGACATATTAGTGAGTAAAACACCTAAGTGCATTCAAAGTATGTCATGCACCCTAAAATCACTTTCATAAACAATTATGTATCATGTTTGTTCCAAACCAACGGAAAACGACAGTGAAGAACTGATTTGATTTAACATCTGCTCAATTTCTTTGACAATTGTTGACCAGGAAACGCGTGACATTGGCTGAAGATATATAGAGAACAATAAAGATAGAAAATGTGTGCAAATCAAACTGATATTGCAGGGGTTAACTAAATGAACAAACACTTCTGATCCAAACAAGTGTTACGAGTTTTTAAATTATAGCTCTTTCCTTATGAGAAATGTAGCATGGAATCTGTTACTTCAAACAATCAGCAACATGCAATAATTCCTATACAGATATGTTTTATTGATTGCCTGTTATTTTGTTATGCGTTTCATGAAATATTTCACGATCCTAAGGAATACAGTAAGTCACGAGATCGAAGTGCCGGTTAACATCAGTTGTGAACAGGATATATTTAGTTTGTCACACACACACACACACACACACACAAACACACACACACACACATACATATATATATATATATGCATATATATATATATATATATATATATATATATATATATATATATATATATATATATATATATATATAAGACGTTTCGTAAAATGTTTACTGTAAAATGACTATACTGTATTGTGATGCAAATTCAAATTAATCGATATGAAGGTCAATGAAAGTAATACATTAATTTAATGTTCTTAATACATTTCAACACCGGAATGTACTGGTTAGAATCGTGACATTGCGTGACATTGCGAAGATGGCGTTGTCCATAGGTCCTTCTAGTACTTTATAACAGTTAAAAAAATATAGTATAGTCCAAAATAATTAATACTTTCCGTTTCTATTGAATATTGCAAACAAATGATTTTCCTCTCGAATAGTATCTACATACAACATAAAACACGTATGCAAACCTATAACAGGAATACAATAAATGTCAATGACTCCAAGACCGGAACGAACCAGATTACGCAGTTCTATATACGCTGTCTATTGTTATTGAATATCAGAATGGGCCACATGTGTCAGAATACACTACTTATTTTGCGTCGAATTCGTCTATGCATGTGACATAGCCCAACCAAAGGGACGGTACATAATTTTAACGTCTAAACGGAGTCAGCCACTGAAAAAATACAACCACCGTTTAAGTCTTACTATTACAATTATACACATACCTAACCATCTATTTATCTGTCCGATGAAACACTAGACTCGAAACAATACACATGTCATGTGTGCAAAATGTAACTTAGGATATTATTTAATATATATATATATATATATATATATATATATATATATATATATATATATATATATAAACAAATTGATGAAAGAACTGCATTTAGAACTCCTGTAATAAAGTATTCAAAGTATTAATGGGTCAGTCCCAAAACTCCCTTATTATTACTTACTTTACAAGCATCACAATTTCAGGTAGAGCAATGCTGAAATTAAAGGTTAAATAATGTAAAAAGTATATGTAATATATAATATGTATTGATTACATGCTTGTAATCAATTTTGGTGCTACACATGGAATTCAAAATATTTAACTGAAATTATTGGGAAATAAACTTTTCACACTTGTAAAGTTTATCGTCAGAAAATAGTAAATCAGTTTTGCCTGAATTACTTCAATTTCATCCTTAATTTTCTCATAACCATAAAAAGGACTGAAAAAGGCAATTTCACTTCGACATAGCCTGCATGATGTAAGGGAGATAACTTATTCATGTTTTATTCCTTTGATATTTTTCTCACATAATCATAATTAGTTCATATGAAAAATGAAAGTGACTTACATGAAATTAATAGGAACATACGATGACAAAGTAAACACCTAAATTTCTAATTCATTGAAGAGAGTCTGACAGTAGTTATGACTTATGGATTTGTTTTCAGAGATGAGATGGATGCCAGATAGCAGATAGGTTGTCTTGGAAATTACTGCTAGGTGGAATGCAGTTGAGCTTGAAAACTTCGAAATGATCCATGCTATTCTGAATTCCTGTGATCGGGCACAGAGTCTAAAGATGAATGAAGTTGAGCTAGAAATCTTCGATATGATCAGGGAATGAAATATATAAAGAATTACAGCAGTAAAAGGGGGCTACCGACCACTCAAAAATTGCATCGACCATGAGGAGGAAACTCTCCATCAGGACCCCACTTTACAGTCTGGTTGTGTAAAAGTGTTGATTTTATTTGTGGCAACACTATTTTGTTAATCATCAAAGGCCAATCTGACTGATGTTGAATACCTATTAAGTAAATTTCTTTGGTAATTGTTATAGGTTTTGTTAAGTTGTGTTTGAATACCCTCACCGTTCGGCAAATTGATAAGTGCAAAACGAAGTGTTACAACGAAATTTGAGAGATTCAGAGGGCTGTCAAGACTTAATTTTATTTTGTAATGACGTGGACCCTGCGTGCTATAAAACTTTCATCCAATTGGGGATCGGGAGGGGTTTCAGACAAGTGCACCTGGACTTAGTTTACAAATGTACAATTACGCTTCCAATGATATTTTGTCTTTATCCAGTCGGTCGCAGGCCCATCTCTCATTTGTAACATCTTTTTTTCTCCACATGATTATCTTAAATACAACCGCTGATATATTTTTAGTCATGATGGAATAAACGAAAATACCATCGTGATCTGTCTTGAAAGTTGACAAACTATGAATTGTACCATATTGCGCATACTCATTTTTTGCATATTTGATAAATTCATGTAGATGGTACTCAAACGGTGAACGGGACGTTTTCTTTCGAAATCAAACCTGGTGGTGTGGTGTGGTTCAATCTCGGCTAAACTCTCAATTTTCATCGCGGTTAATAATGATTTTATTTCGTTTCGTTCATTTTGGGTGCATTTTTTGCCTTTGAAAAGTTAGTGTTATACCAGTTATTTTAAAGTATTTTTCTCTCAGCTGCTTTGCAACAGTTTAATTATTCTTTATTATATATAAGGAAAGTATTTTCTTTAATTGAACTTTATCGAAATATTATATGACAGGAGCAAAACATAGTGTTCAATGACTCATGATCTGATCTGTTAAACCTTGTGTAAAATATTTTTGTGGTGAGGCGAGCGGATAGTATTTGGCTTGGCAGTACTTCATCAAAATCATGTCTGAAATGTGGCGTTGCTGTCAAGGGAATGACAATTATCCGTATACTGTGGTTGATGAAGATATCGGGCGGTAAACAATATTAACAAAGCGCTTCCGATGACATCAGGATTAATGACGCAAAGATTATAAAGAGATATGTTCCTATGTTGACAAAGAGGTCATATTAGAAAAAGACAAATTTGAATATGGAGCCAGCTGATAAAGAGATTGATCTCGAAGAATTTAGATGTCATCATACATTAGTTAATTAAGAAGCGAACAGAGCTGATGTCATAAGAAACCGCAAACACACAAAAACAATTGGATTTGTCAGTAACCTAGGTTATATGATGATCGCCATTGCAATGCCTGGTAGTAAAATATATATATATATATATATATATATATATATATATATATATATATATATATATATATATATATATATATATATATATAAATATAGTTTTTTTTTCACAGATTTGTTTACGAATATTTTAACGGCGCCATGTGTGATGGGCTTTATATTTATCACGTGAACTGTGATAAACAAAAGATAAGTCTTAACAATATTAAAACAATCACACAGATAGACAATACAATACCTGGAAAAACATGCAAATACAAAAAAGAAGCGAAAAAAAAAACAACAGAACAAACAGTTAGAAACTCAGCAATAAGCAGCTGGGTCGCAAGTCATTTCCTTTTCATGTTTTGCACAAAATTCGGATTGGCCTTTGGAAAAAAATAAATCAGTTTGGTCGCAGTGAATTCCGTTAGCTATTTTACACAAGGCTCTGATTGGTCTCTGATTGGTCTTTGGAGATTAACAAAACAGCCTTGCCTCAGATCAAATCAGCACTCTGTCTAGACCCAGATTGTAAAATGGGGCCTCGATTGGAGGTGGGTGGGTGAGCTGAAGGTCGACGCCACTTTTAGGTGATATATTCTTTATCAACGAGTGTGATAGGGGATTAAATCATTAACTCAGTGTCAATCGGATTGGTTTTTCACATAAAGCCTATATCAGTGTGCGCGCTTGTGAATTTTGTTTTTGACGCAGCTTTAACAATTTTTCAGTCATATCACTACGGTGACTGAAGTGTGATAGTCCATAGTGATGTCTACCACTTAGACATCATCCGGCAGTCATGTAGCATTATCTTGACCATATCAGATCCTGACACCAGACCGACCAGTTTTAATACTCACCTCTTAATGCTGAGCGCCAAAGCGAGGCAAATGCTTCTACCGTTTTTAAAATATTCGGTATGACACAGCTAGGGTTCGAAACCACGTCCTCCTGCATCAGAAGCAGACCTCTAACCAGTAGATGGGTTCATACATAAAGGGATGATTAAATATATTGTAGAACGTATGATAAGATATTTATCTTATGGTGGTACACAAAACTTTGTGAATATACTTACACTTGAAGATTACTTCCGTAAAGTGGATAGTTCCCTGTCAATAATCTATACTGTGATTATATAGAGAATTTGGTACAATAACAACCCTGGTTATGGTCAGTTTCACTCGAGGTCATAGGGACTCTTACCGTCGGTACCTTGTATGTGCAGCAGTTCTTAAACCAAACTCAGTATATTGAAATAGCTACGGCTGAATCTATAGCCCCGAATGTTGCCGTACGTGGGAACGATACCCTTGTATTGTTCATATGTTATGCAAATGTATTCTAGTACACACAATTTCGTGACAATACTCCCACCTTCCCCTCAATTTTTTTTTTAAAAATAGAAAACCATAGGGATGTAAACAAGTAAAATAAAATGAAATAAAACTGATTATTTACATTACGTAGACACAATGGTAAAAATAAGAGCTGCACATAAATTGGTCTCGACATTATGATTAAACTGTTCTTTTTGTGCAATATTTATAATCCTCTTTCCTAACCTCATCATTACCTGATTATCTTTAAAGTGCGGATGGAATTTGTATCACCGACCCCGCACACACCAAACTATAGACCCTCTCTTTGTTCCGTCTGTTTTCTTAAACACACTTATTATATTAGTAGCTTTGCGATAATCAAATCAATTTAAATGTGCAAGGTGACTTATACGCAAGAGATGGAACTTACTGTTGACAGAAGGGATTAGATAGTTTTTTTAAAGAAACATATCCCATTTTAACCGAATTTGGCATCCTTGGGCTACCATCGCATCACATTAAACTGAAATATATTTCAAGGGCTCTTGAAAACACCTTTACTTGCTTGTGCGAGCATTTCATTCAATCAGGATAGAGACCTTTGTAAGCATAGACTGGCTGAAACAATTTTACATTTATATGTGTACCAGCGTTAATATGGGGTGCCAAATTAGATATTGCTATTGGGTCCTCAGTCATTACATAATACTGCGATTCCAGGACTACTCGGTCCATAGCAGAGGCGGTTAACTAATATTCTCGACCCATAGCAAACTCAGACTACTCAGGCTAACAGGACAGTTAATTTGCCAAATTATGATCCGACGATAACCTATTGCAGAAAAATGATAATAATATTACATTAAAGACACAAATAAAAGCTGATTAATGATTTTTGTTGAAAAGATGCTTGGAAGATTCTGACTGAGGTATTAAAGTTAATTCCTTATGCAACAGGTGGCTTTAATACTGAACCAACACTGCCCCCAACCCCTCATTTTTTACATTCATTTTTGACAGGAATCAGCTGTTTTGAATATTTTCCTGTGACAAGACAGCTAAACAAATAAGTATTTGCCTTATGCATGAATAAATTTCACCAGTACCGTAACATCTTTTCATAATTTTCATCACCTCAGAACCATCTAGATTTTTTTAGCTATTTACCTCTGTAGCAGACACATGTAAATATGTCGGCTGCTCATTTGCATCCCAAGTTACGCATTTGTTATCCAATGATAATCTAATTGTGACAGACAGTCACCTACAAATAAAACCATGCCCATGCCTGACTGAAAGTAAATGTAAACCACATTACAGATGTAGCTTATTTTTAAATTTAAAAATGCTTGGATTGTGATAATTAGGCTCATGCCTTCTACTCTAATAAGTAGGGAGGTGTCAAAATACGACACTATTCAGTGAGAAATCAAACCGGACCATTGTGTACTGCGTTCTCGGCGTAATAAATAGGTCTGTATCATTCTATGAATGCGAATAAGTAAGACTTATGTCACACACACACAGAGAGAGAGAGAGAGAGAGAGAGAGAGAGAGAGAGAGAGAGAGAGAGAGAGAGAGAGAGAGAGATATCAAACATATTGTGACGACGATATATCAACTAAATCAACAGATTTTGACTTGTGCCAGAAGTAGTCTGACTTACAAATGTTGGATATAACCGTAAGTAACGTCAGTGAAAAGTCACATGGAATCTAATACGTCTTTACTTAATTTTCGTTGTACCAATCAACAGACTTTGCCTTTTTTTTATGTATTAGAACATGAGTCAAACTGTGTTTTATTTTGATGTTATAATATCCGTGACATGTTCATCTTTTTTATTGTTGTGGCAGCACATAATTATTTATTTGATTAAGGACAGAAAACAATGAGTTTCACATCTTATTCTTCCTGTGAATGATTATTTTATAAAATGAACCAGATTAATGAAGGTCTTGATAAATAAGTAAAAGTGTCTCGACTTAAATAAATGGCAAACTATTTGGTTCAGAATAATTGTATTTGTGACAGAAATAACATTAATATCTATATCAGGTAGTTGTATTCATGTTGCTTCATTATATTTCACTTAAACGGCTTAAAATTATTATTATATATATAATTCCGATTATTTGCCCTCAGTGTGTTAATGTTCTGCTCATTTATGCTTATTGTCGTGCTCGAAAATACGAATTTCACATATGAAAATATAAACATCTGCTGTAACCTAGTATGGATAATTATGACTTTCATGGAATCTAAAGACATGACGCTTACAAACTAAATAGTATACACACAAAAAGCGAGCAACATATATACTGTAGAAAATCTACGATTTGTGATATTTATCTTTATGTTTTCATTTACAGCTTTGTTAGATTGTAGTAGCTATTTGTTATTATGGTCTGTCGGTGTTGGGACGATGTTTATTTGCAGGTGTTTTTAGTTAACATTCTAATAAACGTGCCCCTACGTTACAAAACATATAAAATCAAATATCCTCATAATCTGCGGTACACACAAGGAACACATGTCCACACTGAAAAACTGGGATAATAATGTCAACTGACACCGTCTTGCAATGTATTAATTTGGATCAGGAGCATACAAAATATTAACCATCATATGCTCATCATTGGATACATTGTCTTTCATGCAAGTAATATTCGGTGCCGATGTGTATGAACAAATTGTTTTATAATCAATTACACTTTCTTATTTCAAAATGATGGTCAAGAAAATGAACCCAATTAGCATGAGAAATAATAGAGAATCTGATATTGATGTTGAATTTATAATGACGCTGAAACAACAGCTGAATAATGACTGCTCGAGCTGTAATTGTATACTGCTATGGTCGTGGTCGGTGACAAATCATCGACAATTTACCGCATTCAGAAAAGTTAGCCGTTTTGGTCATACACGAGAAAATGTGATATTGATCTGTCTAGAATGTAACAGACGCAGTGGTGCTAGTTAAGTGATCGTGGTGGTAGTTGTGTATCCTCGGGTATCCTCGGAGCAATTTAATCTAAATCTATAGATTGCGGGTCTATCCGTGGATCTTGTTATGTTAGATATTTTATTTGCGGTAACAATCTAGATAGGATCAGTAGCTTTTTCTTCTACCACATACAAGTTCATCTGGTTCATATAAATATCGGGCAGTGACATTACCGAGTATTTTATGTTTTGAAAAGTCATTTTGTGTGGGTATATATGTAATTTTTTTTTGATCGCGTTAATAGGATTCATATTGATTGTGGGGGACATTTCATTATTTAGCGCGGTTATCATACTTGGTAATCTTGAAACACATTCACAATTTCTGTTCATAGACACCCTTTCGAATTTGTCACAGGCCTTGTATTAATAAATAGACACCTATAAAAGGTTGTCTGATTTGCCCACTCGTACGAAACCGAAACTGTCATATTTTAGTTTGTCTGATTCACCCACTTAATGGGTATGTTTTTTTTCTTCATTTTGGTTTTCCTACGAAACCGAAACTGTCAATTTTTAGTTTGTCTGAATAGTATGTTTGATTCACCCCCTCTACTACTAAACGTGAGAGATTTTGGAGATAGATGAGGACAGTGCGTCCGTCTACACATATAACGCAGCTGCCAGATTACAAAGGTACTACTTTTATCCAAAGCCCTTATACCCCCATATACTTTATTACACACATGTATATGTACTTTTATACGTACACAAACACACATGTATGTATGTATGTATTTATGTATGTATGTATGTATGTATGTATGTATGTATGTATGTATGTATGTATGTATGTATGTATGTATGTATGTATGTATGTATGTATGTATATGTGTGTCTGTGTGTGTGTGTGTGTGTGTGTGTTCGAACTATCACCAAGACTTAAATTTCGCAACCTTGTAATATAAAACTTTGGTTTTAAGATATAACATTCTTAGAGCGAAAGAGAAAAGAATAAAGGAAGAAATCGCTATGTACATTGCGAAAAAATTCTAAAATTTATAAACGTTTCTGCACAATTACGTGCTAAAATGTAGGCATTACAGGTTATTTTGTACTATAGAATGATTTCTTAGTTCAATAAAAGACATTGGAAACTTTATGGGTGCTTAATTACAGTTTTCTTAATATGACATCGAAGGTATGTTCAAAACCATTAGTTTGGTTTTAGACACAGTGGAAAGCAAACGTTTAATATGCCCTCAAGTTCAATTAAAATGTATGTGAAATACTCTTAAAATAATTTATTAAAAAAATATTCCGTGATCAAAACGTAATAAATGAAAACAAAGCTTTATGTCTCATATATATACATTGGCATTTTATAGCAACAACTTGTTAGGCCAATGCCTTTTCTGCAGCAGTGATGATACGCGTAAATTGTCTGCTTTTTCAAAATATGATAGATTTGAAGAGTCATGTATTATTACAGATTAAAGGATAATGGTACAGTTACGGCCTATAATGTATATGAATAATAGACTTCCTACTTATTCATTACTAGGTGTTGAGATACAAGGATGCACAAGATAAGAACGACAATGAGGCTAAAAATAATCACATGTTCTATTTAAGTGCTTTTGGGTCCAAACGTGAATGCGTACGTCTGTACCTCTTTTATTTGATAAATTGACTTCTCTACTATATTCCTTGCATTGGCCTCGTGCCTTCTAACAATCTGACATATACCTTTTCCTATGGCGCTACAATTACAGTTCTGAATCACCGGTATACAACTGTCAATCAATAAATTTATCAAGCTCGTGCATTCTAATATATCTAATATATAATTATATAGTACATCCTGTTCATCGACAGCAAGTTCATTAAAAAGTAAAATATGACTAAACATTTGTATAAGTATAAAGCATTAACATTTTAAAAATATCTTATTATATCAGTTTTCCATAGCACAATGTTACAACATCTAAAAGTACTATTCCTTTACATAATTGCTTAAAAGTTAGCCAATCACGTGACATGCATTCTTTTGAAGCGTGGATGAATACTAAACTGCGTTCACTGCTGTCTTTAATCATAAGGTCAATTATAAAAATAATACACGACATTCTCCGACGAGTTTGATTGTAATGTTGGTTATTATTCGGTACTTGATTAGCTAGAGCTAATGGATGATATATAATATAATATGTAATACCAGTAAGGCATTTTCACCTCTGTAATGTATACATTCTCTTTTTTCACTTGAATGTACAATGTTCTGTCATTATCATAAAGGTCATCAATACAATAGTGATCTATGAACCCATCACATAATGATTTATATGACATTTAATTATTTTCATTTTTATCACAGGACAAAGAAACACAAGATTTAGTGCAAAGAATAATTGTATTGTTTATACATTACATGAGTCAGGTCTAATGTTTCATTGTTTAATTTATTTTGAAGGTTGTTTTACAGTTAATCGCAACATGTGATACAAAGCAAACTTTCTGTTTTTGTTATATCTATAATATTTTTCCAACATTAACTGTTCTAGACCACAAACCAAGATAGAGTCTATTGTTTCTTAGTTTAATTCGCTCAGAATGTCCCGCCAATGCTAGTCCGTTGTCGATTCATGCAGGTACATAGCACCCGAATAAAAGTGCTTGTTGTTCCTGCCAAAAAAATGATTTTGAAAAAATAAAACTCTCTTAAGAGAAACTTTATAAATGCATCAATCTTAATGTTGCCAGAGTGGAATTATCAAAAGTAGGGATATAATTACCCATGCATTAATAAAAGGTCGTTTTTGGCACCTAACGGGGGTACAGTTACCCATGCTTTTATTAAAGAAATGTTGCTGCCTTGGAAGCTAAACTATTCTTGCTCGAAAATAGTGTTTGACACTGGTGTGGTGGTTCACCCACAGCCCTCTTCTATTTCTATAGGACACAAGTATGATGTTAGATTCACTCATCTTTTAACTACATAAAAAGTAAAGACTTTAGTGAGAATGGCCTTGTTGGGGAGTGAGCAGGGAGGTTAAATGCTATTTAAAAAACATGGGTATATATATAATTTTTTTTGATCGCACTAATAGGTTTCATATTGATTGTTCGAGTAATTCCATTATTTAGCGCGTTATCACACTTGGTAATCTTGCAACACATCCACGAGATCTCTTATCTTCGATAAATTTCTTCGCGTATTGATATCCAAATAACCGCACAGAAAGTGTTCGATTAAATTGTTCAACAATTGCCTGATCGCGGTGTATTGCAGTATGTCTTTGTCTGATGGTGACATTATGATGCTTCACTAATGATAACACTGCACCTTGAAATTCCTTTCCAGGATCATCCTGTAGCAGATTTGGCCGATGTAAAGGTCCTCGTTGATAAATTCGTTCAAACGCATAAGCTACTTCTGATGCCACCTTGGTAAAAAATGGTTCAGCTTCTTTGTATCTACTCGCAACATCAACCAATAATAACGCATACTTGTAAGTTCGTCTTTTGACAGTATCATGCGGCAGAAATAATATATCAGCCTGATGAACTTCATTTGGAACGATGACATAAAAATGTGCGAAGTGAACGCGTGAATGAATTTCACATCTGCAATATGTCTATGTTGCAGATTACTACTTTTTTAAGCAACATCGTAAGCATGACACGCTTTATCGGTAGCGTTTATCGGATATTCACCTGATCATGGCTGGTCTTGCCGTCAAAAAGGATATCGAGTCTGGTTCCAGGGCCACAGTAATTATATCCTGGAAGATGTTTTTCTCCTGGGTATTTGGCTGATCTGTTATTTCTTGTTGCATTGTTATTAAGTCGTTTGTGCTAGTACGCGTCTTACACTTAACACAATATAGATCCATAATTATTTATAGTGACATGAACGTGAGTGATTTTTCGGCGACAAGAGCACGAGAACCGGTCAAACATCATGCAATGCTACCAAGTTATATTCGTATAATTAAAATTGGACCGCGTGTAAGTGGCAAGACGCAGTTGTTACTGAATTTGATATTGAGATGGTTGAAATGGGACAGGTTGTATTTGGTAACACCACCTATACATGCTCATCAATATTACAATCTGTTAAAAGATTTTAACGAGAAAGCGAAATCGTTAAACGATGATGTTATTGAATTTATTACCGATATTGACAAAGCACCGAGTGTTGACTCTATTGATGGATCCATTAACAATTTGATGCTGTAATGTTGGATAAACAAGCAAATCCAGCTAGAATATTTTCCCGAGGCAGACATAAAACTACTGATATTGCCCAGCGGCATACACAAATTCATAATGGGATCAGGGACAATTGTAACATTTTGTCTGTGTTTAATGGATGTGATACACATACACTTAGAAATATTCATCAGACCTACTGTAGCCGTGATATAGATTATAATTTGTTTTAGAAATTTCTATAGTGTTGCTAAGTCAGCCCCACAAGGATTTATAACGATAAATGTACATGACTCTAGATCAAGATATCGTATCAGACTTGATAAAATATTCGGTTAAAACCGTAGCAACTACGAGGGCGCGACAACAAATATACGTCTCTGTTCCACCGAGGGAATTTCTGTTCGTTGACACTCTTTTCGAGTTAATCACAGGCCTTGGTTTAACAAATAGACACCTATAAAAGGTTGTCTGATTTGCCCACTCGTACGAGATCGAAACTGTCATTTTTTAGTTTCTGTTATTCACCCACTTAATGGGTATGTTTTTTTCATTATGGTTTTCATACGAAACCGAAACTGTCATTTTTTAGTTTGTCTGAATAGTATGTTCGATTCATCCCTTGTACTAGTAGACGTGAGAGATTTGGGAGATGGATGAGGACAGTACGTCCGTCCACACAGATAATGCAGCTGCCCATAGCAAAGGTACTACCTTTATCCGTACCCCAATATACTTTATTACACACACACATGTATATGTACTTTTATACGTACACACACACACACTCATGTATGTATGTATGTATGTATGTATGTATGTATGTATGTATGTATGTATGTATGTATGTATGTATGTATATGTGTGTCTGTGTGTGTGTGTGTGTGTGTGTTCGAACTATCACCAAGACTTAAATTTCGCATTATTTTCTCTGATTAGCGGCATCTGAGTAAACCTTGTAATATAAAACTTTGGTTTTAAGATATAACATTCTTAGAGCGAAAGAGAAAAGAATAAAGGAAGAAATCGCTATGTACATTGCGAAAAAATTCCAAAACTTCTAAAAGCTTCTGCACAATTATTGATGCGAAGTGCTAAAATGTCACGCATTTCAGGTGCTGTTGTGATATAGAATGATTTCTTAGTTTAATAAAAGACATTGGGAACGTTTTGGGTGCTTAATTACAGTTTTCTTAATATGACATCGAATGTCTGTTCAAAACCATTGGTTTGGATTTAGGCACAGTGGAAAGCAAACTTTTAGTATGCGGTCAAGTTCAATAAAAATTCATGTGAAGCACTCTTAAAATAATTTATTTAAAACAAATATTCCGTGATCAATATATAATAAATGAAAACAAAGCTTTATGTCTCATTTATGGGCATTGGCATTTTATAGCAACATCTTATGAGGCCAATACCTTTTCTGCAGCAGTGTTGATACGCGTAAATTGTCTGCTTTTTCAAAATATGATAGATTTGAAGAGTCATGTATTATTACAGATTAAAGGAAAATGGTACAGTTACGACCTATAACGTATATGAATAATAGACTTCCTACGTATTCATTACTAGGTGATGAGATACAAGGATGCACAAGATAAGAACGACAATGAGGCTAAAAATAATCATGTTCTATTTAAGTGTTTTTGGGTCAAAACGTGAATGCGTACGTCTGTACCTCTTTTATTTGATAAATTGACTTCTCTACTATATTCCTTGCATTGGCCTCGAGCCTTCTAACAATCTTACATATAACCTTTTCCTATGGCGCTAAAATTACAGTTCTGAATCACCGGTATACAACTGTCAATCAATGAATTTATCATGCTCGTGCATTATAATATATGTAATATATAATTCTATAGTACATCCTGTCCATCGATAGTAAGTTCATTAAAAAGCAAAATATGTCTAAAAATTTGTATAAGTATAAAGCATTAACATTTTAAGAATATCTTATTATATCAGTTTTCCATAGCACAATGTTACAACATCGAAAAGTACTATTCCTGTACATAATTGCTTGAAAGTTAGCCAATCACGTGACATGCATTCTTTTGAAGCGTGGATGAATACTAAACTGCGTTAACTACTGTCTTTAATAATAAGGTAAATTATAAAAATAATACACGAAATTCTCCGACGAGTTTGATTATAATGTTGGTTATGAGTCGGTATTTGATTAACTAGAGCTAATGGATGATATATAATATAATATGTAATATCAGTAAGGCATTTTCACCTCTGTTATGTATACATTCTCTTTTTTCACTTGAATGTACAATGTTCTGTCATTATCATAAAGGTCATAAATACAATAGTGATCTATGAACCCAACATATAATGATTTATATGAAATTTAATTATTTTCATTTTTATCACAGGACAAAGAAACACAAGATTTAGTGCAAAGAATAATTGTATTGTTTATACATTACATGAGTCAGGTCTAATGTTTCATTTTGAAAGATACTATCTCTATGACCCTTGTCATTGTTTAATTTCTTTTGAAGGTTGTTTTACAGTTAATCACAACATGCGAATCAAATCAAACATTTTGTTTTTGTTATATCTATACTATTTTTCCAACATTAACTGTTCTAGACCACAATCCAAGATAGAGTCTATTGTTTCTTAGTTTAATTCGCTCAGAATGTCCCGCCAATGCTAGTCCGTTGTCGGTTCATGCAGGTACATAGCACCCGAATAAAAGTGCTTGTTGTTCCTGCCAATAAAAAGATTTTGAGAAAATAAAACTCTCTTAAGAGAAACTTTGTAAATGCATCAATCTTAAAGTTTCCAGAGTGGAAATATCAAAAGTAGGGATACAATTACCCATGCATTAATAAAAGGTTGTATTTGGCACCTAGCGGTGGTACAGTTACCCATGCTTTTATTAAAGAAATGTTGCTGCCTTGGGAGCTAAACTATTCTTGCTCGAAAATAGTGTTTGACACTGGGGTAAATTGTAAATAAAATTAGCAGACGTTCAAGATTTTGTTGTATGCATGTTGGTGAGTGCCTACAGTGCATGAGTGTTGATAGCGTTGTCCTATATCAGTGCAGCATGTAAAGCAATTTAACATTGTTTAGACCAGAAAACTTTCCAATATCCTTATTTATGTATTTGATTTGAACATCATATAATAATCAATAAAATCAATCAATCAATTCTCTCTGCGCCGTCTGGTGCTTGAGGCAACAGCAAGGGAGCACCATTTACGTCTGTCGGTAGCTATTACTGGGGCGGTCTGAAAGGTGAGGCCTCTAGTCTTAAGGTCTCTCTCCATTGTTCGTCGCCAGGTCTCTTTGGGTCTGCCACGGTTCCTTTTGCAATGTGGGGTCCATCTCAGTGCCACCCTTGGTAGTGAGTCAGGGGGCATTCTGCAGACATGGCCGAGCCATCTCCATCGCCGAGTTGAAATGATCTCAGAGATGGTGCTTGCACCCGCTCTGTGCCGAAGTTCCTCGTTTGAGATCGTGTTTGGCCAGGAGATCCTCATGATGCGTCGCAGGCATTTGGTCTGAAACACTTCGAGCTTGTCTTCTATGTTCGCAGTGGACTTCCAACACTCTGAACCGTACAAAAGGACGCTCAACACGTTGCTCTTGAAGATACGGATCTTCGTGGGAACGCTGAGGTTTCTTGTCCTCCATATGGGCTTCAGCATTGCGAAGGTCTGGTTGGCCTTGCTGATTCTTGTGACGACTTCCCTTGTACTATCTCCATCCGTGGCGACCGTACTTCACAGGTAAGTGAAATCGTCTAGTTCTTGCAGGGGCTGGTCGTTGATGGTGATTGGGTTGCCCACTCTAGTATTCTTCCTCAAGACCTTTGTCTTCCCTATGTTGACTCGAAGACCTATGGTATTTGCTGTCTGTACCAACTGTTGTGTCTTCTGTTGAATAGCCTGGTGTCTGCTTGCAAGCTACCCGATGTCGTCGGCATAGTCCAGACCATCCAGTATTGAGGTCAACGTCCACTGTATTCCATGCCTCTTGCCCTCTGTGGTGCGGCGCATGATCCAGTCAATGGCCAGTGAGAAGAGAATTGGAGAGAGAATGCATCCTCGCTTCACTCCGGTTTCCACCTTGAATGGTTCAGTGACTTGGTTGTTGTGGATTACTCTGCAATCAGAGTTCTCGTACATGGACCTGATGACATTGACAAGTTTCTTGCGGATGCCAGAACATCATATAACAGTATACTTGAATTCAAGTCTTGGTCCTATGTAACAATGATTAAAGCGACGTTCATTTGATATTTCGAGGTGGAGGTAGTTAGTCGTTGTGATTATCTTTAGAACATATATAATGTTTTGATAAGCATATCGTGATTCTCTTTGAATAATTGAGTCAATAAGTGTCGTGACATTTCACCGAAGTAATGTCTAATAAGAAATGGGTGGGAGATATTCTTTTGTTTTTCAGAAAAGCTGATACTATATATCTAAATATAAGAATAAATAATGTTATCATACATGCTAGTGAAATGAATTGCCTTGCCTTCACGCTTCGATTCCTAAATCGTGTTTTTCATTTAATTAAACATGCGACCTATGATGCACAAGCATACATTTCCGATGGAGGTTAAGTGAATAATTTGAAGAATGCGTTGCATTTTCAGCTATATTAACGTCCAAAGATTGAAAAGTTAAATCCATCATTGAATTGTATTAAGGTTAATAAATCTTACAATAAATTATGTCGTGTGTCCGTACAATTTCACTTCCATTCATTGTTGCCTTGGCGTGTATTGCAGTTGTCACAGTGGACAACGTGTATTTAGGTCATCTGTTACATCAATTGATGTAAAAGACCATAGTTGATTCTTTAGGTTCAGTCTATTGTTTTAATGCAAACACGTCTGTATCATATAGGACAGTGCACTTTTTAAGTTTGTATTAGAGACATGAACAAATATATATGTAACTTTTTATTTAAATACGTAATATGTTCTTGTAAATTATTCCAATTTTGTAAAATAAAGAAGACACCTTTTAGTTATACATTGTGACTTCAACTAATGTTACAGCATACATTTTGAAATTACACGGACACTACTTTGATTTCATGATTATGCCGGAATAACCGGTACCAATCTTTTCAAAATCCAGTTTGGGAGATTGAATATAATAGCTTGAAGATGGAGACCTACTCTCGGGACGTTTGTAGCGACATATTTAAGCACCGTTTTCACAAAATATTTACCGAAATTTTGGTTTCAATACACGTGAAATTCTCAAAGGACACGCGTATTTTTGTCTGTTCAATATACTCCCTTTTGACATTTTAGCTTTCAAAAGTCCAGTGAACAATTAATGAATGATGCATTGTTTGAAAAAAACTGGTAGCATATATATGCGGTGTATTTTGAGTTTAAGTTATTATTTTTTAATTGATAGATGTCGGATATAATTTGGTTTTCCCTGCAATGTATTTTGATCGTTTCCTATGTTTTCGTTATATAGAAATGAGAGTATAAAGTGTTTTTACGATGCTCAATTGCATTCTTTAGTTCGTCCGTGATCTCTATTGGGTATATTTAAATGTGTGGTAATGGTTGTGTGGTTGTTAAATTGTCTCATAGCTTAGCGGAGTTGTCCATATATTCCTTATAACATTTCGTGAAACACTGTGTTTTAGTTCTTTCAAAGTTAGACGATGACATGGGAATTGAGGTTTCGACAGTATGGGATAAAATTGATGTAAAATGTTGAACTGGATCATTGAAGTGGATAAAGAAATGTCTGCTAAATATAGTGTTGCAACGTGTTTTGCACTTGGTAAAGTCGGCATTCTTTAAATTCGAACGTGAAACTGGCTGATCGATGGCAGAGTTAAAGTTCTTTAGAGATATTGGGAAGTGGCCATGCAACGAATGTTATCAAAGACGTCCCAATCACAAACCA
Source organism: Unio delphinus (assembly GCA_029339505.1). Taxonomy (NCBI): domain Eukaryota; kingdom Metazoa; phylum Mollusca; class Bivalvia; order Unionida; family Unionidae; genus Unio; species Unio delphinus. Next base: position 9,398,030 of record JAQISU010000041.1, on the reverse strand, counting down.
ACAACAAATAATGATAAAACATTGTCGGATCTATACACGTATACGTTTCCATTCTATGATGTTAATATATAAGTGATGTGGTGTTTTTTAGACACAAAATGTGTCTGGAAATTAAATCTTCTACATTTATGCAATGCCATTTATGTACTTACTTTCCCGAACAATGATACAGTCACTGAAAGGACCAAGGAAAGAAAATGAAGCAGTGAGATGAATGTCAAATTGATTTGGTTTTAAATTGCTGCGTTGAGGTATTTAGATGTAGCATACTTTAATTACACGATTAAGAATGGCCTGGCAATACTGACATCTAATGTCACAACAAATGAATGACGTCCAGAATGCTGCCATCCGATAAATGTGATACAAATATGAACTAAAATATAATTACTATTATGTTTGTAAGAACACCTTGGCCATTTTATGTTATGGTTTCAAACAAAGCATTAAAACGACGGTCATTGGTTCGTTTCATTACTTAAATATTCGTACACAAACAATCTCAGACAAAACTGCAAAGACAATATTGGAAAACTACATTTTATTTAAAAATTAAATGTAATAAATAATTGCTTCACGTCACGGTTCATTCTGTATCGGTCTTTAAAAGATCGCTGATAATATGTACCGTGTGACTGTTTCAGCTGTATGTTTATTTATTTCAATATATTTCAAGGTTAGTTGCTTTGAAGATAACATGTATATAATTGTTTGCTTCTGTAGGTTACATTACATTTTCAATTAAAAACGACGGTGAATGTACATTACATGATATACAATAAAAGACAAACTTCGTCAAATATGGTCTGTAGTAACTAATTGAAAAATACATAGAATGGGGTTATTGATGTTTTAAAAATTAAAATAATAGGATACATTCTAACCAACAAAATATAAAACAACAGATTTTTCATGGAAGTAGATGGAGTTTTGTAATATTTAAAAAGTAAAAATAAAAAGATTTTCAAATCATAAAAATGAATACGTCTTTCACGTATTGTGCACCAAAAATAAAAAATACTCCGTGCCGATGTTCCTGTGCCTCTTTCAATAATTTCGTTTCTTAAATGTCCTGAAAATGCAAAATGTCGTTTACAAAATCAATTATTTGAATCCGTCCAACAAACATAGATATGTCATGTTAGTCTTCTAGTACTAAAATGCTTGTTATTAGTAGAGCAAAGTAAATTGCTATATTGCTACATTGCGAGATATTATCAGGTTTTTAATGAGTGTTAAAGTCACGCAGAAATGGCAAGCAGCGCTCGTCTCGTACGTTCAAATTGGGAAACAATTTCGTTTTAGTAGGTACTATTAAGTTCTTATCTAGCATCTCTTTGTCGATTCAAACTTCTTAAAATAAATAAAATATTTAAGTGTAATATGCAATTTGTCTTTAATTTTCAGTTTTGTCATCACTGACAGTATATCATCACTGACAGTATATACCATGTAAGACCTTAACATGCCAAAAGAAGATCGTTCAAGAGGGTGCTTCAATTTGTTTACAAAGACTGTTATTTTCAAAGGTTTAGCTCCTTTTAAAGATGTATGCATTGATGTATAGTCCATGGGAACAGATTGTCTTGAAATTAAATATTTTATGAGATATTAGAATGTATTAGTGAGAGTAACTTCAGATGCCAACGTGGTAATACCACGTTTATTACAACTGTAGGGATTTTGTACTAATTTCCCCATACCCATGAAGGAATTACATCTGCAATTATATTTCTTATTCCAACTTTACTTCCAAACGTAAGCCTAGTTCATGATTCTTCATTTCTGTCACCTTCCCCAGGATGAACATATCTTTCAATATTTCTAAACTCTACTATGCATGTCTGTAATGATAAAGTTGATGCCATACATGAATCTTACAGCTGAACAAAAGCAGGTTTCAGGTATACATTATTAATAATTTTACAATCAGATTCTAAACGAATCAAGTACTCTGTGGGAGACCGAAATCAAATGACCCAATTTTCTTCGATATTCAGTGTGACCCAAAATAGTTAAAGGTTTCAAGTAAATCATGTGATTATAGTAGCATACAGTTATTAAAGTAGAAAGTTATCATTTCATTACAACCATACTCAAAATCATGTTTGGGAACGGCACTAAACCAATAATGGATGCATTTGGTTGCAAGCCAAAACTAAGTGAGAATGAAACATTAGACGGAGCTTCTGTTATCAAACTAGACTGGAAGGTTATCACGGACACACCATTCACATTATAAAGCAGACATCAACACACACAAGAGGTACGACTATACGGTCATACTGAAAATGACAGAATAGAGCAAGAACAAAACACACATAGTTTATTAAAGTTCAACAAGTAATATACTTAAATGGAATACAAAGTAAAAATTTAGAAAGAAATTAACAGTATTGTGAAATAATTCCCATAGACTCCTAAACATTTTATCAGAAGCCTAGAAGAATAGAGAATTGCGAACAATTATATTCCTGAATATGCTGATGTAATACAAACCGCGGAAGATTTTGATGTGCCAACAATTTTGATACATTACAACGACATAATCCAAGATGTCTATTAATGAATTCACAATTATTCCACAAATGTTATTTAGTCGCAAAGTATTAACAAGCAGTGTGTAATTTAAAAAAGCAACAATTTAAACAAATACATCCTCTAACATAAAACTGAACAAAACGTAAAGACTGATTCTACTTTTCATGTTAAGGTAGAGGTTTATAATTCTAATGGACACAATCTTAATATGAAAACCTAAGACACAATAAGAGGATCGGGATAAGGGTCAATTCATTTAAAGACATTCTAAATTGCAAAGAATGTCAATTCTTCACTTTCAACTTCACTTGAATTAAAGTAAAAAAAATAGAAAACATCATCTAGACCAGATATCTCTAGTTTAAGGCCAATGCATTGAACTCAAATACAAGGAAACGTGTTTCCCTATAAGTAATAATTATCTTTAAATCCAATGTATACAGTTAAAGACAACAATTCGCTATGTCATAATCATCATCATCAGTCCCTCGACCTAGTGTGGGCGCTGAGTCACCGTGCTGTAGAACATCTGACCAGTTCCAACCATTAGCTATGCAATACACTTTAAAAAATAATCATTACCAGCTATGATCATGGGCAAATACATGCACACAACATCAATTAAACATAAATATCATTGTAGATAAATGAACAATCATTTGAATATGTCCTTTAAAGATATTAATCTATACAAACTGTAGAAATTACCAACTTTGTTATGTGCCTCAACCACAATAATCTTTAACGTATCAATCCACGAAAGGAATTAGTTAACCAAAAATAATCTTTTCCGTTTTGTACTAAAGTACTATATTGTAAAATGCTAAAATCTCAAATTACTGTAGATTATTTTAAATCAAAGTAGTGATTGCTGCAGTCTACCCTTATTTGCACATGAGTGCAGAAATAAAACCAATTGGCGGTTTGTGTCTTGATATAATGTAAGAAGAAAAACATATTTTTTTAGTGGATATATGATAATAAAAATATACAATGATTATTTCTCCAAGAACGTAAATGTGCTCTTATTATGACTGACAGAAAAAATAATGTTACCATAGCGGTCTCCAGAAATATAATGCGTAACACATCGCTTTCAACTGACTGATTGTAAGGTTTTCTTTGATGTAAATGATGACGATTCCTACAGATGTCGCTGCTTACCTCCTGTTTAGTAGTGGTATGTACCGATTGTTGAAAACAATACATAAATAGAGAGTCACATTATTTCTGCTCTACTAAATGACATAACATACCTTCCAATGTACATGTACAATCATAAACGGAACTACTTTTCTTTTTCGTGACAAACCGTAATTATAAAAGTGAACGTTAGTAATATCAGATATTTCATGTAAATTTTAAGTATATATATTTGAAAATCTGAATTATGTTCACATTTATTCATGTGCATGTGCCATTAGATCTGACAGACTAATTACATCCTGCTAATTATCTATGGCAGTCTTATTTCCGAGTTGTAGATTAGCATTATACTTGAGTTGTAAACAGGCCTTATTTCTGAGTTGGATACAAATATTATTTCCACAGAGACCAACACGTATTGCACATAGTAAAACGTATTCTTTTACACTTTGAAAAGCAATGCTAAAGAAGAAGAACAAAGCAGACAATAAATTGTATTTTTGATAAATTGAAATGGCAAATTCACTTTGGATTAATGGCATCGTGATTGCACACAATGACATGACTCGTGTTCTGCTCTCCTTCCTCCTCCTTTCTACCACTCAAGGCTATTACCCCTCATTGTTCCTCCTTTCTACAACTCATGGTGTTTCCTCTCCTTGCTCCTCCTTTCTACCATTAAAGGCTTTTTCCTCGTCATAACTCTGCAAAACGATATACACAGAGGTTACATCTGGCATGGATACAGGACTGAGACATATACTTCCAATCATCAAATTACAAGTGCGATACGTTAATTATGAGTTTGCTACTTTCTAATTGTGTGCGTATTGTATACCTATTACTTTGGCATTCAAAGTTATATACATCATGACCGACTCCTATGTCATAAGAGAACTATGTTTCTTTGTTCGTATTCAAGATACTGAGAAAAATATTTTACTTACCATGACGTTTTCTGCAGACGCATTGTTAATAACATATGCAAATATTTTGTTGGCCTCCTCGACTTTCGTGCCAGGGTCCAAGTCAAAAATTGATGCTGATATGCCGGTAATAAAATTAAATATATATATATTTAACATTTGTCGTTTCGAATCCTCATATGTCGAAGATCTATGTTCTTCGATATAACGAGATTTAAGTCAAACGTTTATATTTAAGCAACTAAGTTTTTTTCACTACATTTCCTAATGATTTAAGAAATAAATAGATGTATAATGGATATAGATTTTCTCATTATGGTGTAGATATATTGTTTAAAATGTTTCAATTCTCTATAATTCGTTAGTCTGACAAAAAGAACATGCCTACCCACAAAAGTTGGGTTTGGGGTTCCCGACGTAAAGCAAGTTTTACGTCTTGGACTCCATTAGTGGGATTATCAAAATGTGAAAAATCAACCATCTCATTTCCATCTTTGCAAGAAGCCCCAGCCTTTACTACAAGAGAGAAATAATTTTTTAATTAAGTAACATAAGCGGTGAAGTAATCAAAGAAATCAGAAAGTAAGAAACGAAAGGATGAAGAAAATATAAACGTGTAAGGAAAGGAAATATATCATGCACGAAATATTGACATTTTGTTTTTACTAATTATTACCAGTTATAGTTAATATTTATAATGCTTCTGTAGAAACCGTTGTTTCTGCGAGCGCTATTATCATTACGTTTACGGCAACGACTTCAAAATAAATGTCAATTAACTATCACACAGTTAGGTGCAGGTTATATGTTCTCAGATACAACCATTTAGGTTTTAGGTGCGTGTAAGAGTGTATGTATCCTTCTGTCTCATTAACACTTGCAATACACAGTACAAATAGAATACTTTTTTTTCTTTAATCATTATAAAAATAACTGAATATCCCGTTTAAATTTCATATCACTACTTTGAGAAAGCTTGAACAAAAAAGATATAAGATTTTCTTACCATTATTTATGGATGACAACTTCTTGACCTCTGCATACGTGGCCTCTGTATTTCGAGTCACTTGACATTGACCATTAGCATTACTGATTTCTCTGTCGAAATGTTCCTCACGTTTAGTTGCAGAAAACACATCAGCGGGAAACGGACAAACATCTATTAAACTGCTTGGACGTGCATGACATTCAGCCAATAATGTCTTATTCGATCTGCTACTTGATTCACAGTTTTTTAAAATGGTATCTGTAACATCAAATTTGTAATAGTCATCGTCCAGTTGTTGTGTCATATTGTGGCATATGTTATGACCTGACGTAGATACCTTTGGAGTTGGATATTGGAGTCTTCCTGCCGGATTTGTAACTGTGTTTCTCAGATAGTTCAAATTACTCGTCCCTATCTCCACCCTTGAAGGTGTATCTGAACATCGTCGTAACGTGGAAAATGCAGCACTAGATGCTGTCTCCATTGTCTCGAGAACAATGCGTTGGACTAGAGAACAGTGAAAAGAATCGAATATGTAGTTACTGCAAATATGAGTGAATTTTCTTAATCAAAATCTGAAACATTAAACATAATAGTTTACGCAAGGCGAATCAAGTGGCAATGGAATAGAAATAACCTAGATTGAGCACTACCCTTGCGTTTACAAGTATGTCATACGTCAAAGAAAACAACATACTTCTGTACAAACATCATCCTCACAGTTACTTTATTATCAGAGAATAATGCCTCTAGCATAACATAGATGTGTCATGTGAAAGGTGCATGATTATGGCACATATATATAATTACCAGAAGTACATTTTAAAAATTATTTTCAAAGAAAATGAGAAACGTACTACAATAAAAATAATAACAATTAAGACTACTAATAATCACGATAATAAATGGAGCAAGCAAATGTTCTATAAATGTCATTATTTATACCTGCTGTGAAACTTTTTGTATTCCTACGCTTAATCAATATCAAAGAACCAATGAATAATATGATGGCAAAGACAGCTTCCGTGGTGATCGCAAGGATATAAGAAAGCTCACTATCTGTAATTAAAAGATATAGTACAAAACTTTATATATATATATATATATATATATATATATATATATATATATATATATATATATATATATATATAATATTCATCTTGAAATCATAGAGAAATACCAACAAAAAAAAATCCATCAACAAATAAAACTTCTTTTATTTCACAGCTGTATAAAATGCAGCTATTTTTAGTTCTTCCTCTTTTTGTGCAAACTTGTGTTTTCTAATATACTTCGGATTGCTTAATGTTCTTACCATATATATATATATATATATATATATATATATATATATATATATATATATATATATATATATATATATATATATGCCACAACATGTTCGCAGTGTCTAAGTGAATATATTGCAAAACACGTTTGCACAAAAAGAGGAAGAACTAAAAATAACAATATGATTCACATTAGTTCAAACTAAAACGCGAACAGAAAATAACTAAGATTTTCAGAAAACGGGAAGGTTAAACCTCGTCATTGTTATATCTAATTGATACGTTTTAGGGCATCATAACATTTTAATCTATATCACGAAAAAATGACTGAAATAATTACTTATGTTAATACATTCTCAAATAAATTTCTAGAATGAAGTCACAAATGATTGGCGCTACGTTTGTCCAATAAATTTCTAGAATGACGTCAGAAATAATTGTTACTTATCACAAAATATACTCACGCGAACTGACCCGATTCACGGCTGTATCCGAAAGTACTGTTGTTGATAATGTTATATTGCTCGGCTTGTCTGAGTTATTTTCGTCAAAACGGTCTGGAGGAGTTACAATAGTGAATGTACTTACACTATTTGTGAATGTACCTGTAATAAAGTTTACAAATGTATAATGGAACTCATCGCATATATAAATACTAAAATTCTGCTTAGAATTGATTGAGCTGATGAGAAACAAGATAACACAACTGTAAACTGTCCCAATATAAAAAATGTTTGCTTTGCATCTCTCGATTTGGTTGATAGATGATATGATTGAATTAAAATTGTTGATGTATGGCATTGTGCAATAATTACGCCTACTCGTACCGGTGGTATATGTCGGTTAATAATAATAATAATAATAATAATAATAATAATAATAATAATAATGAAGACTTTGTACAGCGTCTCATCTTTCGAAGCTCTACAGAACAACAAATGACTAAAACGATGAAATTGGAAAACATAAAAACATGCTGAAAACATCTAAGATACAAAACATGATTAGATGGCTAAGTTTGTTCCTGCAGTCGAAACAGGTGAATCTTAAGAACACTCTTAAAAGTGACCACTGTGTCTTTGTGTCTAATTTCAATGGGCAATTCGTTCCACGTCGCCGGGCCCGGGTGTGCAAATGAACGTTGTCCATACAGTACAATAACAATTAGCAGACTATACTAGAATAAAAGTCATTAAAATATCCAGAATGTTAGTTTTATGACAATATTTCTCATTTGTAAGTATGTATTGTTTTTCAGGTTAAAATGCACGTCCTTCTAGCATTATTTTATTTGCCCATTATATACTTTGTCGTAGGATCAAACACAAATGAATCAACATCGTAATCTCAAATATTATGTTTCTTTTAAACTGGATGGTTTTGGGTGATAGACTGATTGAACGATAGAGCTACGTATTGTGTATAGAACTTTAAATGCTCATGAACTTTAAGGTTACACCTTGTTTAAAGATAAGCACATTGATTGTATATTACATTGGGTTTACTTTATATTTGTAACATTACCTGTAATATTTAGGAAGCATCGCTGTGTCAAACTGCCTTCTGCTTCCACTGTGTAGAGTCCAGTGTCATTCTCTGTCACGCGATTTATTTCAATTCTGGTTGTATTGTTGTCCGTGTCTTTTGAACATCTTATTCGGCAATAAAACGGTGAATTAGTACTCACATCACAGTCAGAGCCTCTCAAGACTGCAATAAGGTGGTCATTGTGGTATAAACGAGGAAACAATATCGATTCCTGTAGAAATTCTGTGATTAGTATGGTCTCTCCAGCGTAGCCTTGTTTTATTTCACTTGGTTCTGAGCAAAATAATTTAACTACACTATTAGCTTAAAAACAATGTTTAAAATGTCAATGTAGATATATTAATCATACATTTGTGTGAATGAATGATCTTGTGAATATCTGAAAGAGATAGCTTTGATCTGCATGAAGGGTACCACTATTAGTTAATATATAAAGGCTCTGTCAAACTATATTTAGGAATACCTCCACTTATTTTCAAAATGCTCGGGCATGTAACACTCGTAAGTATTGCTCGCAGTCTCGTCCTTTCAAGTCTTTAATTACATTACCGATTATATATAGCTATGTATTAGTTCACTATCGTCCTATATTATGTGCAGTCCATTTCGTGACTAATATCAGGAATTAACGACAGGGAAAAGAAGGAACACACTTAAGAAATACAAATAAAATATTGACGAATATTTCAGAAGTTATTCTAGAATAGGTATTGGATGAAGAATTTACACTAATTATATTGATCAATCATACCTACATTCTCAATCTGTGACGTATGTTCAAGTTTTATAATGTTGCAGGACTTATGATCAAACAAGAACATTCCACGTTCAAGATAATACTAATTATCATTATATGGGTACTTTTTAAAATATGGTTTGTTTCACAAAACGTACAGCACTAATATTTTTGAAATTATACTAGTTCTTACATTTGGTATTTCTAACTACGTTTGTTCGAATATAATGGACAATATATATGTATTTCAATATTTGTGGGCATGAATTAAATGATTCAACGTATCAGCATTGATAAATGAAAGAGATATATACACATAAAGCATAATGCATGAACAAGGATGCGTCCATTGCAAATTAGTGATTCAAACGAGCTACCAGTTTGGAATTTCGTACCTAAATAACAGACTTAGGATATTACTCAGTCTCTCCACTCTGAATTTAGTCTCCCACTCCATGAGAGTCATTAATGTAATGTGTTACGGATATGTATTGCTGATGAATCCCTGTAGGTAGCGCTTGTTAAACATTCAATAGTTGAAAAATGAAGTATATTTATTACAATGTTCGCATTCGGCAGTAAATATATATAACCACACATTTGTTTTGAAGTTTGTTATTGGAATATACATAACGACATGGGTCAGCTAATGAGTTGTCTTAGGTATAATCTAGTCTGTGTGAGGTTGAATGTTTGCTAATGAGGCTTAGGATGGAGGAATAGGTAATGAGGTTTTCGCTTTAATTACGTTTTAAAAACTGAACGTAATATATTACGTATATTGTTGATAATACCATGTACATAGGAATACTAGCATGTCCTGTTACTCTGACTTCCTACAAAAATGTATGACACACGTACAAGCACGCACATACACTGCGTTATTTAGCATTTCCATCCATTGCAAAAAGCCTCACTATTCTTTTTAGAGATTCCATGTCTTCTTGAGAAATATATTTATGTTTTGGTATCACTAGGGTTTTGTCAAAATATCTGAACATACACATAAATTACATGCATCATAATGGATTGCTTCCTTACCTAGAACGTTTAGTTGGACATTCCATGTTTCCGAAATTAGATCGAATTTATTAGGTTTTTCTTGGATTGTTCTTGAAGAAATTTCATATAAACCTTCATCATCTCTAGTAACATTGTTTAATAATAAGGATACTTCTTCTCGGCTATTGTTGTACTTTATAAATAGTCGATTTTCCTGCTCCATAAAAGAAACACCATGAAATTGCTCATTAAAAAGCGTTTTATTTCCCTTTGTAACTGTGGCGACCAATGAGGAACCTCTGTATGTCCATGTTTTAATGACGAATGCGTTTTGGGACAGTGCGTCTGTTACATATGTTTTATGTTCAGGTAGGAGGCTTTCTGTAAGTAAAATATTTGTTTATATTAATATTAAAATTAAATCACACTTCATCTTTTCAAATTGGATATTAGTATTATTTAAACTATCATTATTGTTATTATTTTATTATAATTATTATTTAAACTATTTTTATTATTATTAATATTCTTAATATTATTATACAATAATAATTATTATTATTTTTATTATAGAAGATAAAACAAATCTAGCATAGATTGGATATGGATCGCAGTAAGTTTGCTTTTAAGATGAAAATATAGTAATTTTCAAGTTGCATCCGCTGACAAGTTTCGTGGTTGCTGTATAATAGTCAGGAAGTATGAAATCATCCGGTGATACGCAGATTAAAAACAGGGTGGTAAATCGAAAATACATCCAATCATTTAATTTCATGATATCGGCATTATTATTGCCTAACATTGATTTCAAGTCATTGAAGATTTAAATATGGTACTTAGTGATCTAATATGTGATCTGCGATTAGTACTCACGAAAATGATTTATGTCATCATGATTCGTAACTTATAGATTTAAAATGATATATACATGGCGACATACCCTTCTCCTATCATATGCGAAACGCATGAATATAGCCTCACTCAGTAAAATAGGAAAAATAACAGTGACATGTTAGATGATTTGTGCATGAACAGAGTGTGACATAAAATGTAAGGACAATTTAGTTCAAGAGAGTGAAGTGTGAAATTTATGTCAAAGTGACCGATATTTATTATGAGAACATTGTAATCATATCCATGAATCCACTTAAAAGGTGTCGACAACATATTTCCAATTTACAGAAGCAAATCTGCCAAGAAATAATCGCATAAACATAATGCAAGGTATTAAAAAATACAATAAAGGATACATTGACCTTTTCATGTTGCACTAATACCGTTTAATGGTTCTAGGGATGAACAGATTTGAGGAAGAAACTAAAAACATGATTTAACTATACTGGGTGAAGCGTGAAATGTTAGACATTTTTACTTTGTGGTTTAGATTTTGTACTCGTCAAATAAATCTCCCCGAAACGTTTGATGATTCCAGATCCATTATATCTTAAAGTGGATTAATCAACTAAGATAATCTAAAAACATATGAACAATGAAACGGGTGAAACTAATATGGACGTATGTAAACAGGTTATCTTACTTCAAACTGTCACTTGGGTAAAGAATGGCTGAGATTCATATAAGTTGCAATTATTTATATAATGTACATGTTAGGACACGTCCCCTTCAACGAGGACACTGAAGTTGAAACGGACACTGTTTGTAGTATAATAACTCTGAGGAATAAAGTGAAGATATGAGTTATATTTGCAAATTCAGTTTCGTCCGACTACTCAAATGATATTTCTTAAAATAGTGTTACTAATTACCTGTTAATACTGCAGCTGTAGGCAAACAAAAAGCGAATATCCAGAATGTATCTTTCGTCATTGTTGAAGTATGAATATACCTTTCCCGTCCTCTGTGTACTCATATAAGAGACATATTAGTGAGTAAAACACCTTTGTGCATTCCAAGTATGTTATGCACCCTAAAATGACATTCATAAATAATTGTGTATCATGACGGATCCTAGCCAACGGAAATCGACTTAGCATCTAATCAATTTCTTTGTTAACTGGTAAACAGAAAACGCGTGACATTGGCGGAAGATATATAGAGAGCAATAAAGAGAGCAAATATATTGCAGGGGTTAACTAACATTAACTAACTTATATTGCAAGGGTTAACTAACAGCTTCTTATGATAACTGAACAAACACTTCTGATCCAACCATGTGTTAAGAGTTGACACATTCGAGTTCTTTCCTTAAGATAAACTTAGGTTTGATCCAGTTCGTTAACAATCAACAACATACAAGATTTCATATCCAATATGTGTTATTGATTGCCAGTTATTTTGTTCTGCGGTGTATGAAATACGTCACGATCCTAAGGAATTAAGTAAGCCACGAAGTCGCAGTGCCGGTTGACATCAGTATTGAACAGAATAGGTTTAGTGTCACACAGACACACACACACACACACACACACACACACACACGCGATATATATATATATATATATATATATATATATATATATATATATATATATATATATATATATATATATATATATATATATACTGTGTATTCATGTATATGCGTGCGAATGACAAAGGATGATATGGATGTTAAAGAACAGATGCTTTCCTAGTAAATCGAACCTCAACTAGAGATAAGAATTTGATCGAGTAACAAATATTTAATTTTTTTAAGATATATTTGTTGATAATATATTTCCTGCGACTCATCCATATACTATGATAATTATTGTGATCTTTTCTTTCTCTTTATCGAATATTTATACGAAACGAGAAGTTGAGATATATATCTAAAATATTAACGATAGCTTGAAAGAAATTGTAAATAGTTTCGACTATATGGTCAGAATTTAAATAACTTAAAAAGGAAAAACAACACATTTCGTAATATGTTTATTGTAAATTGACTATACTGTACTATCATGCAAATGCAAATGAATCGATATGAAGGTCAATGAAAGTCCTAAATTAATTGAATGTTCTTAATACATTTCAAGGCCAGAATGTGCTGGTCATTTAAGATCCGTTACATTGCAAAGATGGCGTTGTCCATGGTTCCTTCGAAAAGTTTATAACAGTTCCAGAATAATAGGATATTCCAAAAAATGAATACTTTCCCTTTTTAGTGAATATTCCAAACAAATGATTTTCATCTCGAATAGTATCTAAGTACGACATAAAACACGTATGCAGACCTAAAACAGGATTACAATAAATGTCAATAACTTCCAGACCGAAACGAACCAGATTACTCAGTTCTCACTTTATGTACGCTGTCTGTTGTTCTTGAAGATCAGAAAGGGCCACATGTGTCAGAATACACTACTCATTTTGCGTCGAATTGGTCAATTCATGTGACATACCTCTATAATTGTATAGAAACGTCTAAATCGTGTCACTCACTGAAAAATACAACCGCAGTTTATGTCTTACTATTAAGATTAGTGCGAATAATTTGAATGCTCATACCTAACGATCGTTATATATATATATATATATATATATAAATATCTTACAACGATGAATAAAACTTATTTATAATATTTAAAATCATGTTCCATGAGCTACAATACATATCCGCGCATTCCTGTATTAAACTTGATGAACTTAAAAAAATATTTTATAGTTCTGAATAAAAATCTGAGTTCAGTAAAACGGAATATTTATTTACAGAAATGATGAAATTTCATTTTTTTATAATCCATTTTAGTCAATTTTATTGTAGAAAATCTGTCAGATTTTTAATTTTGTAGGGTAAAAACCCCAGCAAGTCTTTCAATGATTTATCGATAAATCGTTGATTTCATCTTTTTTTGTCTGCTTATAGTATATTATTTCTCAGTAATATATTTTATTTTAGTTGATTTATGAGCAAAACATGGCAAATTTATCGATAAATCGTTAATGTCAGCTTCTTTTGTCTTTTTTTTGTATATTTTCGTAAAAATATATCCGATTTTAGTTGATTTATGAGCAAAACATGGGAAATTTAACGATATATCGAAACATCATTTAGATAATCGCTCTGGGTTTCACTCTAAAAATATTACAATTTTGATAGATTTTTCTATGTTTTCGACTAAAATAGGTAAACAAGGATGAAATTTCTATGAAATTTATAAATCTGAATTTAAAAAAGTATTATAACAGAAAAAAAAATGATATAACAGAATTTTAAAGTTATTATAACAGAATAAAAAAATATAACAGAATAAATCAACAGAGCTGTAGACGAATGAATCCAAGCTTCCATCGGTAACAGCCTTTTCATTTATACTTTTTTTTAGTTGTCTCACGAGTGTGTTGATAATGTTGTTCGTTTCATATTTGCGAGAAGGTTTTGATTTAATATTTTGTACTGCAATAGAAACTGGTACGAACTTATCTACGTCTGTATCCTTTACCATTAATAAAGACAGGAACATTATAGACTGTATGCTCTTTGTCAGCTTTTATTCCATTGAAAGTGTATAACCACCTTCAAGTTTTTGTTGTTGGATTGACTCCAAATCACAAAATATTTTTTCTGGATCGAGTTGTATATTTATATTTTAATTTTTTAATTTTTTTTACTGCATATATTATAGAATTAATATTTTCGAAGTTCATATATATATATATATATATATATATATATATATATATATATATATATAACATATATATTCATATTTTTAAAAAAAAAATTTCTACATCACATTCTTTAACTTCTAGCTTCGAGTGTTCTAGGGGGTTCAAGGTACATTAAGGGCAGCACAACTTTTAACCTCTGCGTTCAAGTGTTCTAGCAGGTTCATGATACACGAAACATATAACCTTAATTAAGGACAGTACAACTTTTAACCTCTAGGTTCGAGTGTTCTAACAGGTTCAAGGCACATGAAACATGTAACCTTAATTGAAGACAGTACAGCCTTTTACCTCTAGGTTCGAGTGGTCTAGCAGGTTCAAGGTACATTAAGGATAGCACAACCTTTAACCTCTAGGTTCGAGTGTTCTAGTATGTTCAAGGTACATTTAACACAACATTAATATAATACGAAGACACGAAACACAGATTCCCCGTTGTGAATCTCTAATCTGTCAAATAACAGTCTAGAGCCTCAGGGAGACGTGGTTGGTGAATTACGTATTACGATGAAACAGGGGACCTCTCTACGTTCAACAGATTTATGTACACACACACACACACACACACACACACACACACACACACACACACACACACACACACACACACGATATCAAACCCGGGTGAGTAAAACGATCACCAGCCGTGATTCGAACATGGTGAGATGTGTGTACATAACTCTGTTGAATTTCGATTGAGGTCTTGAATTCTGACTCGGCGTGATAGATCTCAGATTAGATAAAGAGTTTAGGAGTTTAACTCCATCAATATGATCAATGACAAAACCGTCTTTGATAATTTCATTGAAACACTCGTAGACGAACCTATGACAGAGATATGTTCTTTTTTTATTTATTTCATTGAAATTGAACTGGAGATAACCATTATTAATGATATAACCGACTGGTTTTTTCGTATACAGTGTCTGATAACACCATCACGAGATGCTTCGTAGTTTGTTATGATAAGATGTATTATTAATTCCCTTTGCTCCATTTCATACAAATATCTTATGTTTAAATCATTATTTGCCTTGATCCTTACTTTGAAATCTAATCAGATAATCTTCCGGGGTTTTTATAATTCTGTCGCTATAATTATTTTTTATCATATATCGTTTCAGTTATGTGTATCTTTTACCACCGCATTGCACGCACAAGCGTGTTTCTCTTCATACTCCAACAGCACATCATAAGCACGGTTTTGGTCCTAGACTTCCATCTCGGACACGTTCGTTTATGCAAGATCTGTTATAAAGAGTAATAGCGCCGATCATCAACCACTTGCAGAGATTCCTTGTTTTAATCATTATATATATGTACTATTTTTAATTTATATACTTGTTTTAATTATAATAATGGGAGAATTCGAGAGATTATCCAAGATCGAGCTTTCTAAAATTAAAAAAATTAATCTTGACAGAATATTCTCTGTGCCAATGCGAGATCTAGTTGATACGACAGATAAAACATTGATCAATAAAATACATGACGCCAAGATAGAATTTCAGAAAAATGAAGCATCGCATGTGTGGCCTACGTTTTTGATTATAAGTGACACTAAAAATATAGATGCTACGAGTAGCGATGATCATTAACTATCTTGACGATAGAAAATATATTTTAAAAACCGAATTTATCATACTATCATATACAGACAATTGGATTATTCGTCATAAACGTGATTGTGTCCTTCATAACGAAACAACTACCATACTGAGTAAAGTTTCGATCTTAGAAAGCTCGATCTTGGATAATCTTTCGCATACTCCCATTATTATAAAGGTCCCAAACCAGAGATGTTGACCGGTATTGATAAACTATATTACGAAAGATCTTATCATGTAACAGCGGTTATTTATGGGATATATCCGCTTGAGAAACCCAACACTGATAATGTAAAGCCGATGAAATTCTCGAAGATAAATTGTGTGGCCGAACGAATAACAGAACATTTCACCGTCTCGAGTCGTGGGAAAGGTTAACGGATATCCGACGTAAGATAATAAATTCGTAGGCAGAAATAGTCAAAGATATCGGAGCATCTATCAAAGATATTGCTGAACTAGGAAAGAAATTAAAATTTCCTAACAGGAGAGATCTTATACGAATCGAAATATAAATCAAAGGGAGCTTCAGTCGAAATTGTTGATGATAATGTGCAAGCGTGGTATAATGCAATAACAGTATTTCCATGCACGGGGACGGTTAAGTTTTATAACGGTGGTTTGTTTGACTTTACTAACGAAATAAGTAAAAACGATCTTGTATCCGTGTGGTTGTTTAGTTCTGAAAATGAATCAGAATAGTTTGTAAGACCAAATGGTGATATTTATCGAACAGAATCCCTCCACGAGAAAATGAGAAAATTACTCGGTGAATGTTTTACTGTTTCATCAGTTGCAGCTCATTTTGCTAGAGAGAGAAATTTTCTGGTAACCAACTCGGTTTGATTTGCTTGATGATATAATATTAAGTTGTGTTGGATATGGTCACAGTGGACTGTGGAACCGTAAAAACTCGCGTAAAGATGTTATTTCGGTTGATATGATTGCATGTTATCCTGGAAGTTTTATAGGAAACGGAGAGTGTTCTGGGTATTTTTAAAGATTCGGTCACCCGACACACGAGATGATGCGAGTATCAATAAATGGACCATTACATGATTTTGATATTACCGGATTTTCATGTATCGAATCATTCGAGTTTACAGAAAACCTTCATCCGATTTGTTATTGTTATGTTTGGTTCGGTAGACATTTTTTAGAAAAGAAGTGAGCTCCAATAGTACTGTTACGATATATGCTTGATTGTTTAATGTTGACATTGGTTGTCAGTGAAGCGATTATATGATACCGAATGCAGACCGAACTTTGGTTACTACAACAAAAGAAATGTCCTGATGAAGAAAATCTTGATATAACCGACTTTGAAAATAAAATTGCAAAAGATCTTGACAGGAAAATAATAAGTAAATTTACCCACTGAGGATCATCTGATCACAAAGGACATTGTACAAGATTGATCATGGACGATGCTGAATTAAATTTTATAATCGCTGATACAACGAAAAGAAATACATTTAGAAGTCGGGATACAGCTTTCTTATCAAATGGAACTAAGTTAGGTACAATAGTGAGTTTTATTGATGGTGAATCACCGCAGTATACCCATTTAAGATCTTAGATGCTCGCGTACGTTTCGATTAATATTATCGATGATAAAAAAATTCCAGAATTTGCTGCCAGAGTAGCTACCGATTCGTTTTATATCAGTAAAAAATATTCAAGATTGCTAGACCAACTAAATATCATCAATCATACACCATGGGGTTCGTGGAGAATAAAAAAAGAAAATATACTCGGTTATTCTGAATGAACCGATGTTCCAATCAAAGATATTTACCGTAGAAATAATCAGATATTAAAACATCGTCTGCACCATCAATATATGATCCCTTAGCTAGACACAAAACGATTTATTTCAATGGACCTAGAGGATCAGGAAAGACCACATGTGAGATTGAACTATTTCAGAATGCTGATATCATTGTTTTGACACCTACACACAGACTTGCGGGATAAATGACCCAACAAGGAACACAGTCATGTACTTATCATAAGTTCTTTCGATGGAAGGGAGACACGTGGAGATAAATATATTCCAAAGATCATCATTTGGGATGAAATATGCACAGTATCATTAGATAATCTAAAAATATTTCGTGATTGGTTGTTGACGAAAACACTGCTGTAATGTCTGGCGATCATTGTCAACCTCCACCCTTTGTTGGACCGTCCCCACACGAATGGCTAAAGAGATCCGTTGACTATTACGAAGAAATAACTGACGATCATAAATCACTTGATTTAACATTGAGGGAGTTTTAAAAATTAAGCAGCTTACAACCGAATAAAATTCAATGTGAAGTAATGCGCAATAAAATTTCAGAAAACTCTTTGAACGACTTTTGGGATACGTATAGACCAAATGAGCTGATAGTTGCAAGTAGAAATTTTGTTCGTGACACACTTCAACAAACATTGTTTCTGCTACATAAAGAAAAATTCGAAGAGTTGTCGGTACCATTATGTTATCGCCCAGCAGATACGCGATGACAGAAGATTCTCGCTGACATACCAGGACAGACGGAGAAAAAAATCTCGTTTTGAATGATATTCTTTTAGTTGATGTCAATGTTGTTGATAGCGCGTTATCGGATTGGACGCTAGGATACGCAATGACAATACATTCATCTCAAGGATTAACTATATGTGATACAGTTTTATGGATTGTGGATGATCATATCGAGAGGTCGAATTTAGATTATCTTGCGGTGTCTCGCGTCAGGAAAATATCTCAGCTACGTAGGATTGTCGTGGATGCGTCAGAAACCACTGATAATGTTGATGATGATATTGTAAAAAAACAATAGATAGCTATAAACAATGTTATAGAAAAAATAAACGCGACTTCGATATTGACGTACAATATATAATAACATTGAAGCAACAACATGATAATCACTGTAAAAGCTGTAATTGTGTAATGCTGTGGCAATACTCGAGTAAAAATCCTAGACAAAATTACCGTAGATAGAAAAGACAACAGACTTGGTCATACACGTGATAATGTGATGTTAACTTGTCTTGAATGTAATCGGCGTAGAGGTGCTAATTAGGTGAATGTGGTGGTAATTGTGTATCCTTGGGATTTACCTGTAATTGTTCTCGTGTGAATCCATGTTGAGAAGCAGTTAAATCTAATCTGTAGATTGCAGGTCTACGTGCAGATCGTACCACGCTGGATATCTTGTGTGCTGTAATACTCCAATTAGGATCTGTCGCTCTTTTTTCCTCCTTCAAGTTCACTGGGTTCGTACAAATACCTTACAATGACATTACCTAATATTGGCTACGGTGAAACATTATGCTGTATTGTATATATTTTCTTGTAATCGCATTAATAGGTTTCATGGCAGTTGTTCGAGTAACCTCATTGTTTAATGCAGCTATCACATTTGGTAATCTTGCAACCCATTCACGAGATCTTGTATCCTGAATGAATTCCTTCGCGTAATGGTATCCATATAATCGTTCGGCAAGTCTTCGATTAAATCGTTCTACGATCGCTTGATCACGAAGAATTTCAGTATGTCCTCGTCGTATTTTAACATTATGTAGCTTCATTAATGACGATACTGCATCAATAAATTCTTTGCCATGATAAACTTGTAATAGTTGTGGCCATCGCAAGGGTCCTCGTCGATATATCCTTTCGATGGCAGATGTAACTACGGTAGCTGTTTTAGTTGATAATGGTTCTGCTTCTTTATATCTACTTGCAACACCAACAACGGTTAATGGGTATTTAAATGTTACTCTACGTATACGATAATGAGATAAAAACAGAATATCAGCCTGATGAACTTCATTAGGAACTTTAACATCAAAATGTGCGTACTCGATTCGTTTAGGTGGTGGTAGGTAAATTTGCCATATTGTTTGTCGTGCAAACCACGCTGCGGCGGTAGAACGTGTGACATTTCCTGCATTTGCGAGTTTATTGATTGCTGCTCTACCTTTCCAGTATCCTCTTGGGCTATAATAAATTTGATTCCATTATAATTAATTACCCAGCACCTATTGCTAATTTGGTTTTCATCGGAGATTTTACTAACCAATTGGCTAATCTTTCCTTGAGATTTTTATTTTTTATGGAATTCAATGCATGAATCAATTTCACATCTGCAATATGTCGTTCTAAATCTTTACTTTTATAAGCTGCATCATGAACGTGACACTCTTTATCAATTGCATTTACCGGATATTCACCGGATTTTGGTTGATCTTGTTCATCAAGTCTGATATCAAGTCGAGTGCCAAGACCGCAGTAATTATATCTTGGAAGATGTTTTTCTCCAGGATATTTAGCCCACGGAGTTTCTGGAAAGTTTGACATTATTGTTGCAATGTCACCACAGGTTTTTTTGATTGGAGCTTTTGGTAAAAAGGAAAATTTCTTTCTGCCACTTTCAGAACATTTTCCACCGTATGCTATTATTTTATTTTTTGTTGTAACCGGTGATTAATCAGTAGTTGGAGTTTTATCTTTGCAGCATCAACAATATAAATCCATGATACCATGGATGTAATTGAATTTTCAGCGACACGAAAATGAGAACAGGTAAAACATCATTCAGCGTTACCAAATTCGATCAGAATGATACTAATATGCCCGTCTGGATCTGGTAAAACACAATTATTACTTAATTTGATAATGTGACGGTTGAAATGGAATAAATTGTATTTAGTAGCACTATCTGTATATGATCAGAGATGCTACGAAGTACTTAAGGAATTTGATGAAAACGCACGATTGCTGAGCGATGATGAAATTATTGATTTTATAACGACATTGATGAAGCACCATCTGTCGATGATCTTGATGGATTCGTTAATAAAATAAGTTCACCATGCGAAGCATTAAAAGACGCAACTATCAATATTATTGTTATTTTATGGATTACCGGTGTGTGCGAAATAAGGGAAACATGAAAATAACAGACACTAATTAGCCTTATGTCCTCCAGTAGAAAGGGGGGACTTAAACAATACATTACGTTAAGTTACCAATAATATACCAAAATAATAGACAATTGTAGTCTATTTCTATGTTTTGTGTTCAATTGTTTTTGGTATATGATTATATATTGGAATGTATATGAAATATCATACCACATCGCTAATGTTTTCTATTATTATAGAATATATTTTAAGTTAATTGTCACTTATCGGTAAACATGTTTGCTTGCATTTAAGTACAGGACATTGGTATTCACATCATGTTATCTTCTAAATATTAAGTAGAAGACCTGACATTACTACTTAGAAATTCTAGAAATGACATTTTGATCTTCATCCTGGTCGTCCTATTGTGTCTTACGTTTTATATTAAGGTTATTTACATCAGGAATAATCACTGCTGTCTTAATAATTTAGTGGAATTGTCTTCATTTCAAATTTGAGGATTTGTTTATTGAAATTATTAGTTTAAATTACAAAGAGCTCATTTACTTTTGGATTAATTACTTTTTGGAATTGTTGTGAATTTATTCAAGGACATTCATATCATTGTGTTAGTACATTAGCACATTTAAGACCACTGGCACATCAGCACATTCAAGATCAGAATTAATTCGGAAAACTAATGGAATTGATTCGGATTACTCTATGTCTTTGGAATTGTAATATAACTGTTATGACTATTTCGGATTTAAATCAAAATACTGCAAGTTCCTTTTACATTTTCACTTTGTATTCATGAGAAACAATTTATTTGTTGAATTTCGAAAAACGTGCTGTTTTTTGCCATTTTTATGTTGCTTAGTTTAGAACCTTTGAATTGTGCCACACTGTACTGCCTTAAGTGTACCATTATAAAACGTGAATATCATGCAGTACCTTCTATAAAATCTACCGAAACAAAAGATACTTCACTAACAATACATTTTAAGAAAAGCAGAAAATCAACAACAAAACAACTAATGTTGTGGGAAGTTTGATACACTGGCTGTCTTTAGCGTGAATTGATCAGTACGGAAATTTCAGTACGGAAATTAAGAGCTGTGCTTGACAGATCAAACCGCTGTTTTTCTTCTGATTCTTTGAATTCCTCCATTAGCAGGATAACAAGAAACCTGTACGATTACAAAAAGATACCATTGCTATGATTAACACTTATACGATCACAAGACGATACATTCAAAATAAAAACCTCCTCTATGATCATAAGACGATACCTTTGCAATTAAAAACACCTTTCGATTAAAAGACAATATCTTTGCTTTCAAAAATTCTTGTATGATCACAACACGATATGTTCACTATAAAATAACACCAGATACACTGATTGAACATACTGTATAATGTAATGTTGGCCAAAAAATATGTTAATAGTTACATAAAATCTTGCTAGAAAATTCCCTGTCTCTAGTTATCATTATTTAAAACAGAAGACCCCTTGAATTATCTAAATGAAGAGATGGTATGTATTTAGTGAGTAATAGTTGTATATTGACTGTGAATTAAGATGTACACGAAAATATGTTCCAGACGAAACAAATTATCTCGTGTGATCGTATAATATACCGCCATGATAGCACTTGGATTTTCACGGCATCGAGTTTGGCGTCCGCCTTGCAGTCCTGTCTTCCATTGCTTTGATTTTGATTTTCCTTCATAGCTCCTCCCACACATACCTAACAATAATTAGAACGGACGCCACGGCTGGTATGGATCGACGCATTTTGTAATGACTTATATTCACCTCCAGTTATTAACTATTTATGAAATCTGTTTGGATAAATACGACACAAATTGTTTCTCGCATATTGAACAGATTTCGATTAAGACAAGTATATAACAGCAGTGCCTTGAGTTATTTGGTGACTGATTATTATTTTTTCTTTTGTTATTTAATGGTTGATGTCATTCTAAAAGAATTTTGAAACCAGTCCTGACCCACATCATGACGAAAATTATATACCGCCCAGAATAATCGGATACACTACAGTTGTTTAGGCTTGAACGAATTATTAGTGTATTTTTAGATGGCACATCACATGTTATTCTCCTTTGTGACTGGATTGTAGGTTTTACTAAAGTTGTTATCATATGTCTACTGTTTCAGCATTAACGCAATTACCGTATATAACTGTGTCACGTTGTAAGGAAAATAACCAGATAATAATATGCATATGCAAGACCCGGAGGGTATTATTTTGCGCATTAAATGTATGAAGGTCAGTTCTGTGAGCAATGCGGTGTCAAGCCGGTTATTTGAGATGGGCATAGGAACTCGTAACTGGCGCCTTATTCTGGGCAAGCCACCTACATAACATGGCCATAACAAGGTTCACAGGTAAGTGATAAAATCCGTTGTTCAGATCAAAGGAACATCAAGTTAGGGTTGTAAATCCACTATTGAGGGACTGTTGAGGAGGGGGAAGTGTATGGTAATTAGGGGTGAATCAACATCCACTCAATGTTGAGCAAGGCGTGGCCAACATTTTAACCTCAAGCTTAAATCTCTTATCTTGAAAACTAAACCATCTTGCAGGAATTATAATTGAAGATAAACTACTCCGACGTCATTAGAAATTGGCGGGAAACATGTTATTCTGGGAATTACAAGGAGCTTCAGTACAGGTCAGTGACTATATTTACGATTGTTGTAATATATTACGGCAAAATAATTGTACTTTAATTATTGCAGTATGTATACTTTAGTACGTAGAATTAACCTAGGTAGGGTTTGATTTATTCGTAATGTTTGATCTACATGCATATTTTAAGATATGAGCAATGTTTATGGAAATGTAATATTGTAATTCGCTATTCAGTTAATTCCTAGTAACCACGTGCATTTATTCATGTGATATTCTAGTTTTGCAAATGTTGAATTGAATTATAAGTTTGTGAAATGGTTGCAGTGTGTAACTTTTGTTAATTGGGATTTGACTATTTGTGTGAAAGGATATATCGCTGCATGGATCTGTGGATATCTGTGTACACTATGTAGAAGCGCAATGTATATAAATGCGTCTGATTATGTGATATTGTTCTGTATAATAAGATTGAGAATATATATATATATATATATATATATATATATATATATATATATATATATATATATATATATATATATATATATATATATATAGTGTGTACACATATCAGAGATAATGAATATTTCGATGTACACGAATGCGTGACCAATAATGGCAATGGCTTATCTGATGATATTGTTGTTTAGTTGGAGTCTAGATAGCTTAAGGAATATACTATGCTAGTGTCCTTGTGTGTTCGTACAGGAAGCTTTTATGGACCAGATGAACTGTTGGAGACAGAGGGAAATAATCTAGTTTAGTTGGTTCCGAGTATCTGGGAGACATATTAAGGACAGGAGGAAAATCTATCACACTAAGTCAGATAATGAAATAGGCTGTCACTCTGTCGAGTGAAAGACGAGTGATAGGGTTTTTGTATTTGTATTTGTTGTTGTATTTGATCTGAGAAATGATCATACGTTATTGAATGATATTAAATTGTTGTTTATTTGAATTTCACATTTTGTGTATTCATTAATTGAACTGTCGGCACCGCTGACTGGGGTTTGGAGCTTTGCATCTCTATATCGTTACTTTAACGTCTGACAAAAACCAGTCAGGGTGGGTCTTCTGTAATAATTTGAAATAATATCGGGAGCACCCCACCCCAACCTAAATAAGTGGAAGCCTTTAGAAACTGCTTGACATAACTACTGAGCCAATTCTAGATGAAACTCAACTGGATCCAATTATAAAGGGACAGCACTCATGTGACTGACCTGGTGTAGCCCCTATTGAACCTGGGTTGGCCAGGTCATAAACACCAAGGATTAGATCAGAAATTCTAATAGAAAGGGTTATAGGTTTGCCAGGTGATAAACCATGATTTATATCAGAATTTCAATAGAACTGGCGATAGGTTGGCCAGGTGATTAAAGAGCCAGGCTGAGGACTAAAGTTCCCTGGACCAAAACTAAAATCACTATCACAAATATAAGAATCAAAGAAAGGGAGTTAATAATTTGAAAAAAGCGGCTAAGAAAATATTTCTTTTACAGCATGTCGAAACTTTGGTTTCTCTGAAATGAGCAATTACTTTCTATAATGCCACTGACCTGTTACTTACACTTCGGCTCACGGACCAATTCTGTATCTTCGTAACAAGTGATCATGAAAAGCGTGAGTTTACTGACCGGTCCTGTAACTTCGTATTTTCATTTTGTTATGTTTAATTTGTGCCTACAATTGATTTATAGTTGTATATGCTTCTGGACGTGTAAGGCCGTACGTTAGCTTCTTTAAATACTGCTGTTTTGTTGTTGTTTTTGTGGTTGATGATGTTTGGTAGTATAAAAATAATTTTCGTTACTTCCTATAATGTATTGAAACACTTATTTAGATGTCCATTTTCAAGTTGTTTCTGTAAACGCTAATTGATCTATGTGCTAAGTGCATTTGACCAGTAGCTTATACTTATATTAATCTAATGCTGGAAACAAGCTACACTAGAAAAGAAAAATACAGAGGAAAGACAATTTCCGAACTAGAATGACATATTGATACAAGAATCTACTTGCAAATTACACAGACCGACTCCCAAAAAGATTTCCACGTAGAAAGGTTGCTGTTACTCAGATGTCGGGTGTCATAATGTCATATTTCATTTATAAAATGTCACAATGTTTGCACATATATTTTGACATTTATTTATGTCTTTAACTAGTTATATAAACATTGTAAACTTAAAACCATGACTAATTTAAACTTGGTACAAATAATAACATGTCAAAGCTATCCATTAATGTTATGCGTTCTACTCAGCTACTCAAAATGGATTTATGTGTTATTCTGAAATTCAACGGAATTCTTCAAGTAATTCCTTCAAATAAGTACAATTAGACTACAAACTTCTAACAAATATTATAACCTGTTGGATCCACAGTGACTGTCGAAAAAAAAGTGAAAATGGCAATATAGAACTAAAACTGTAAACTTATCAAATTTTAAATATAAGTACTTTTCGGCCATGCTCGTGTTACAATTTTAAAAGTAAATTTTGTAAGAGGTTAGATGATGTAAGATCTCCACTCCTTATGGTGTTTTTGTTATAGTTATATATGATATGTTTGACCACGGTGTTATTGCCCAGATCGAGCAAACAATAATATAATATATGAAATTAATGAATGGAATAGTAGAGATATGAATAGAACAACGCTAAATCCTGCATGTAAACAATTAAATTAATTACACTACAAAATAAAACTGAACATGACATTTGAATAATTCACTTTCTTTAACAACGTTACGCAGTTTATGCTCAATTCAATTAGCCGTTCTGTTACACCGATGACTGATTGAGCTCAAATCGCCGCATGACAGCATCACCTGGTTGATTACCCCCCCCCCCTCAGTTCAGTTCGCAAATCGATACTAGTACACTAAGAACCTATGAACGAAAATTTATGTGTTTGTTTCCTAACGGCTTCTTTCATTTTTAATCGGAATTATGATATAATTAGACCTTTTCGAAATCCATTATACCCCGCTGCGGACTATAAATTACAAGCTGACTATATCAGTCGACACACGTTCATAATGCTAACACCATCGTCTCTTGGTTGAAAGGATTCACAACCTATTTACACAAACGATCTAATATTCCTCACTCCATCTCATAACTACGTTCCTTGCTAATTAGCAATTAATGGGCATACATTTCCAGACATAGAAAATCAATATCAGTATACATAATACAAATATTTAAGACAAATAATTTAATTCTAACAATTCGTATCAGATGAAATGCATATCTCTGTAGCAAACATGATTACAATAAAATTCAAAACAAATTAATTATCACAATGCGTATCAGTATAATGCATCAAATAATTACACTACGTGATTTCAATTATAATCAAGACAAATGAATGTACTACTATTTTCGGAATTCAAGAAAATTGAAATATGAATTTTAAACAAATAAACTCCTCCAAAATTACTAACTTACATAATTGAACAAATCATATGCAATTACGACTATCCTTGTGCTTTAGTAAGACTATCTCGTACTCTGCAGTTGAATCTCTATCTTTTAGTGTCATCAACATTCCTTCACATGTCCCTTGGACGATCTAACCAGTAATACTTATTATTTCCCGAAGCTGGCTCCCGTCAGAACGTTAACTGATTTGATGAGGGAGATTAGTTAAAACTTGGAATTTTGTCTGGGGAACACCCCCTCGTTTAGCGTAAGCAATCGCGATTACTTTATCTAACCGCCATAAAGTTGTAATACTCTAATTCAAGTCAAAATAATTCTCTCTATGTCGCCTTTATTAATAACTATTGTGGAAAATATCGTTTAATGACCTCAAATGGTCAAAGAATTTCCCAAAGGTTTGGTCTAGTTTATCTTAGCTTTGTCATTTCCCGTTACATGACCTCACGCTAACATGGTCTCGCCCTTATCAAATGTACTCTAATTAGAATTGATATATGCCTCCAAACAAGAGAGGTTACCTATTACAAAATGCCAAATTATTGTCAGCCTAGTTCATAAAGAATCATGGTGGCACGCCATAATATAATGAGAAGACAGAATATAATGCAAAATTATCAACACAATTTTGCACCATTACAAAGGAATAATCATGATGATTCAAATTAAGCAATCGTAATTTTAGAGATGCAATCCATGTTTACCTCCTAAACGTCCTCAGTTGAACTTTTCACTTCAGACTATCTATTCTACTTAAACAATCCGCCCCAACATTATTGCTATCCTTTATATATCTGGATCTGGTACTGCTGAAGAAATAATTACCTCCTCAATAACCGTCCATTTGTCAACTTAGGTTGTGCTAAATATGCCAGTGGTTGGTGGTTAGTTTCCAAAATACACTTTTGTCCAAAGAAGCAGCGTTGGAATTTAGATAATCCGAAGATAATTCCCCATCATTCTTTCTGGGAGACATAGATGCTCATTTGGTAAGTTCCGTTGTTCTAAGTCGTTCTAAAGCTAACGTTAGCTAAATTATAGGGTCGTTCCGAGTTACTCTTGCAAATAGCAAGTTTCGAATGAAATCCGATACTCCGGTTCCCCATGACGGTTCGAGTAATTTTCTCATAATAAGTGTGACGTCAGTAGGCGCATTCTGGATCCCGAATGACACGACTATCCATTTATACGTTTAATACTAATATATGGTCTTATCGATTTTGGTCGTTTATTATTCTTTAGGAAAACATGGTGGAAAGGCTGTATTTGTTCCTATTCAATTCTTTATAGACCCTCTTCAAAATCGTTGAGTTTTGTTGTTTGGAAATCCGTTTGACACACAGAACCCTTGAATATATTATTCATGCATTAAAGACTTGTATATCAAGCAGATAACTGGTCCCTGATATACTAGGCATTGCAATATTCATGATTCACAGTAATTGAAGCATATATTATTGTCAAAGGTCACCATCCAAGTATAGTTGAAACATTTAAATGAAAATGGGTTTACCAGACACAACGTTGAATTGGGAGAAAACGCAACGGATAGACCTACAGTCATGTACAAATACAGATCGGCGAAATAAGGATTGTGGGATACTTATAGAAATGAATAGATGTACAGACGTATAGCCAGACAAGCGGACATAAGGAGGATAGCTGGGGGAAAGAGCTACAAAGTAAAGATGAAAGAGAAGGCATATAGAGAAATGCGGAAAGAACATGTAGACAGAAACATAAACAGGCACACGGAAAGATACAGAGACAACATGTACATAATTTATAAACTTGATTATTTAAACTAAGAATTTTTGACGTGGAAGAACAGTCATCAAGTCAGTACTAAAGAAAAGATTATAATTTTAGCTTTTGTAAATGTAGGCACACTTTGTTTGGTGGGAGAGCGGACCACAGGTGGCACGTGCCAGATTGCTGTGGATACAATTGCAGGTGCTCAAATAAAGAATATATAGGTCTACACCCTTGGGTATCAAACTCGCCATGAGTGCTACATTTGGAATAGTAAATTGGCCCGAGAGTCGCAGCAACGAATTCTTTTCATACAGCGAAAACCGTATTAAAGGTAACATATAGGAATTATATTGAGCCTTGCGTTTTACCTTCTTCCGTTTGTAAAAAAATCTGTAATTATGAGCGGCATATACTATCAAGGTGCTCTTTGAGCGTGTACATTAAGTCAGGCTATAGGTAAACTTATCTACACAGAGATCTCCAATCAGAATTGACCCGGAAGATGGAAGCTTTTACTAGGGAAGGGTAAATTTCAACCAAATATACTGGCCGCAATGTATAACCTATAATGTGTTCAAAATTGTCGTTGCACAACATAACCTAACCAAATGCAACTACACATTTATAAACCTCATTAATCACCGCAAGTCCCTCCTAATTAACATACAATGCTTTATATAATGTGTTCTAAGTTGATGACCACGTACTTTATATAATGTTTGCCAAGTTGTAGAACACCTACTTTATATAATGTTTGCCAAGTTGCAGAACACTTACTTTATTTGATGTTTGCCAAGTTGTAGAACACTGGAGTAAAATATGTTTTACAAAAATTGAGAAAAAAGTACGTTGTGCCTAAAACCTCAGACCTCCACAGTAGTATATTAATAAGTATGTTGCCTACTCTATTAACCAATTATACAAAAATAAAGAAGCAGAGGGGGCGAATCAGACAACTTTTTTTGTTTTTATTTTTGATTATACCCCCTCCAAAATAACACTAGACCCTTCTCGCGAAAAAATAAGTCTCCGACCCTTGTCTGAAAACATTCGCGTTTTCGTTGATGTCGCAACGTCGTTGTCACTCACCCCCTCTGCTGCTAGAACTTTCAGTTCTAGGTTTACGGTGATTTTAACCGAATATTTGATCCAGTCCGATACGATATCGTGTCCTAGGGTCTGCTAAATTTATTGTCACAAATCCGTGTGGTTTTGACTGAGCGTGACTAAAGAAATTTCTAAATTGATTATGATTCATATCACCGCTGCACCAGGTCTGATGAATATTTCGTAGCGTATGAGTATCAACGCCGTTAAATACACACAACACATTGCAATTATCTCTGATCACTTTTGGTATCTGAGTGTATCGTTGAGTGACATAGATCACATCAGTGTTTTTATGCCTGCCTCGGGAAAATATTCTAGCAGGATTTTTTTAATTATCTAACATGATATCATCGTATACCACTAAATTGTTAATACTTCCATCAATAGCATCAATGCTCGGGGCTTCCTCTATATCAGTAATAAACTCAATAAAATCTTCATCGATTTGAAATTCTTTTGCTTTCTCGTTAAAATCCTTTAGCACTTCATAGCATCGCTGATCGTCTACACTCGGGGCTATTAAATACAATTTGTTCCATTTCATCCATCTCGTTATCAAATTAAGTAGCAGTTGTGTCTTTCCGCTTCCAGATGGTCCGATTATAATCATTCTAATTGAATTCGGCAACATTTCATGATGTTTAATAGGTTCCCGTCGTCGGGTAGCTGAATAATCAATTATATTCATGCCGTTATATATAAATTATGGATCTATATTGTGTGAAGTGTAAAAAACGTACTGGCACAGATGACTTGACGACGATTACAACTAAAAATAACCGATCAGCGCTTTCTGGTAAATGCGTACAATGTAGTACAAAGAAATTTAGATTTGTTTCTAAACCCAAGGAACTCAAGGAACCTTTAAAAAAAAACGAGGAGGTGATATCGCAGCCAAATTAGCAAAACTCCCTGGAACTCCATGGGCAAAATACCCTGGAGAAAAGCACCTTCCAGGATATAGCTACTGTGGACCGGGAACAAGACTTGATATCAGACTCAATGATCAAAATCAGCCCCGACCCGGTGAGGAACCAATAAACGCTATTGATAAGGCCTGTCGCCTTCATGGTGTATCTTATAAAAGCAGTAATCTGCAGCACAGGCATCTAGCAGATGTGAAATTAATTCATGCGTTAAATGCTATTTCTGATAAATCTTTCAAAGAAAAATTGGCTTCCTTTTTGATAAAATCGGCTATGAAAAGTAAATTGATGTTAGGTGCTGGTAATTAATAACAACATGGAATCTATTTATTATTCCCCAAGAGGATACTGGAGGGGTAAATCAGCAATCCATAAACTCGCTAGCGCTGCAAAAGTGAAAAAAACCACTGCGGCTCATTGGTTATCCAAACAGGCACTATGGCAAATTTATCTACCACCGCCTAAACAAATCAATTTCTCGCATTTTGATGTGACCGGACCCAATGAAGTTCATCAGGCTGATCTATTATTTCTGCCACATGATCGTGGTTACAAATACGCATTAACCGTAGTTGATATTGCAAGTCGATACAAAGAAGCAGAACCGTTAAAAACAAAATCAGCCACTGAAGTGGCTTCTGCATTTGAAAGGATTTATCGAAGGAGTCCTCTGCACTGGCCAAATCTGTTACAAGTAGACCCGGGCAAGGAATTTCAGGGTCCAGTGTTATCTACAATGAAATATCATAAAGTCACTATCAGACGAGGACATACTGCGCTACATCGTGATCAGGCCATTGTAGAACGGTTTAATAAAACCCTTGCTGAGCGGTTATTTGGATATCAATACGCAAAAGAATTCATCCAAGAAAAAAGATCCCGTGAATGGGTTAAAAGGTTACCAGCTGTGATTACTGCACTGAATAACGAGATTACTAGAACCATCAACATGAAACCTATCAATGCGATTAAAAAGAAGTCAATACCTGAAATGAAAATTCAAAAAGATTTTAGCGTTTCCCAACCAATTCTTGGTAGTAATGTCATTGTGAGGTACTTATACGAACCAGGAGAGCTTGAGGGTGGCACAAAAAGGGCTACTGATCCTATTTGGAGTATTACTGCACATAAGATATCTAGTATAACACGATCTACGGGTAGACTTCCAATCTATAAACTGGATTCAACTGCCCCTCAACGGGGTTTTACTAGACAACAATTACAAGTGATACCTGAGGATACTCAATTACCACCGCATGGGCTTAACAAGCACCCTTGCGTCTATTGCACTCAAGACAAGTCAACATCACATTATTTCTGACATGACCGAGATTGTTATTTTTTCTGTCAACGGTGAATTGGCGAGGATCCTTATCCGAATACTGCCAACGCATTATACAATTGCAACTCGCGCAGTGATTATTCTGTTGTTGCTTCAGAGTAATTATTAATTCAGCATCAATATCAAATTCTCGTTGTTTTTTTTTTGTCTTGTTGTTTGTAACCGGAGAGTTTTTTATCAATAATATCATCTATTGTGGTGTCATTATCATCGCCAATGATTTCATCATCGCCACCAATGATTTCATCATCGAAGACAATTCTTCGAAGTTGATTTATTTTTCGTACTCTAGACACTGCGAGATAGACTAAATTCGACCATTCTATGCGATTATCTGCTATCAAAACAATTGTATCCGATATAGTCAATCCCTGTGAAGAGTGTATTGTTGCTGCATAACCTAGCGTCCATGGGGATTTATTAGCACGCAATGCATCTTCAACGACATTGATATCAACCAGCACAATATCATTTAATACGAGAATCTGTCTTTGAAATCCTTCGGATTTTGGTCCTGGAATATCAGCTTCGATGTTCTGTTTTCGTGTATCCGATGGCCTATAACATAGGGGCACTGGAAGCGTTGCAAATTTTCGTTTATGCAATTCAAATAACTTCATCTGAAGTGTGTCCCTGACTATTTTTCTACTTGCAATGATTAAATCATTTGGTCTCCACGCTTCCCAAAACTCATTCATTGGAGTTTCCGAAATTATTTCACGGGCTATTTCACACTGGATTCTATCCGGTTGTAATCTAATTAATTTCTTAAACTCTTTTAATTCATTATCAAGTGATCTATAATCAGTATCAATTTCTTCATAATAGTCTACAAAACCCTTTAGCCATTCATGGGGGGATGCACCGACAAATGGTGGTGGTTGGCCGTGATCCCCGCACATGACGACTTTTGTATTCTTCAATAACAACCACTCAAGAAATATTTTTAAGACATCTTCGGACACTATGTCTATTTCATCCCAAATGATAATTTCAGGAATAAATTTCTCTCCCATGCGCTCAGGAGTCCATTTATCTCCCTTCCATCTAAAGAAACTATGATAAGTGCAGGCATTTACCCCTCTCTGTATCATTTCTCTTGCAAGTCTGTGAGTCGGTGTTAGTACAATCATGTTAGAAACGCTAGCGTTTCCACGACGGAATAACTCAATTACCCGGGTTGTTTTTCCTGACCCACCACAGCCGTTTAAATAAACTGTTTTATATCTACAGATTGGATCAGAAATCGGTGGTGCACTAGAAAATTCTGAACACTGATTGCTTTCTAAGTAATTATTTTCAATGGTAACATCTGCTGATGGAATATAATCATGAAGCATTTCCTTCTTAATTCTCCATGACCCCCAATTCTCGTTGCCAGTAGCCTTAAAATCAGCCATTTTGCTATTTATGTAAAATGAGTCAGTAGCAACTCTAACTGCGGTGGTAGGAAATCTATTGATCATTGAAAACAGATTGATAGAAGCATAACCAAGCATAGAAGCTCTCAAATATGTGTACTGCGGATGGTATCCATCAGTGTAAGTAACAATTGTACCCAATTTGGTTCCATCGGACATAAATGCGTCCTTACGATTGACATATAGGCCCCTATTCGTTAAATCTTTGATTACAAAATCGTATTCAGCATTGTCTATAATCAATCGTGAAGAATATCTCGTATTATCATCTTTGCCACCTTGGGTAAATTTACCGATTATTCTTCGTCCAAGATCTTTTGCTTCATTGTTTCTGATTTCAAATAACTGTCTGGACCAATCCATGATTTGTTGTTCATTAAAATCAGGAAACAGTTTTCGCTCTTCGCTAATTATTTTTTCTAGATCAGGTTGTGGTAACCAGACTGATTTCTGTGCTCGATAGGATATAATTGCTTCACTGACAATTAATGATTTTAACATCTTACAATCAAGCATATACCGTAATAACACTATTGGCATCCAGTGTTTTTCAGACATGTGTTTACCAATCCAAAGATAACTACACGGATGAAGTCCTTCAGCCATTTCAAATGATACTACACAAGCGAATCCGGTTAAATCGAAATGTGGCAGTGGTCCATTAATAGCAACACGGGTCATTTCGTGTGTAGGGTGTCCTAATCGTTTGAAATATTTCTCACACTCTCCATACCCAAGAAAACTTCCTGGATAACATGCAATCATATCAACTGAAATAACGGTATCAGCGGTGTATTTTGTGTTCCATAATCCTCCATGGCTGTATTCAAGACAGGACAATTTGACATCTGATAAGAACTCACTTCGGGTTGGTTTCCACGCGTTTTTCTTCCTAGCAAAATGTGCTACAACTGATGGAAGTGTAAAACAGTTTGCTAATAATTGATCGTTGTCTTCCCCCCCAGAACTCTGGGGAGAAAATTCACTAGCTAGTTGTTTTATTTGATTATGCAGTTCTTCAGTACGGTACAATTCTCCGTTGGGCCTTACAAACTGATCAAATCTACATTCTTCGTCTGAAGTACTATGAAATAGCCACACTGACAAAGAATCGTTTTTACTCAAATGGTAAATAGCATCAAATAATTTCTGCTCTGAAAAAAACTCTTCGGTTCCAAACAGATATTTTACGGTTCTATCCCGTGGGAATATTGTTACTGCAGATGACCACGCGTGTGCGTTATGATCAATAATTTCAATGGGAGCTCCCTGTGATTTATATTTCGATTCGTATAATACTTCTCCGGTGATTGTCCTTACCGATATTGGAAATCTCAATGATGTTTCTAATTTGGCTATATCTTGAATTGTTGCCCCATGCTGTTTCACTGTCAGTTCCCACTCGGTTATTTTTTTTCGTCTTAGATCAGTTAGTTTATTTCCCCGGGACGCATTTGTGAAGTGTTCCATTATTCGTGTTGCTACACAATTGAGCCCTGTCGAATATTTCATGGGTGCTAGTTTTGAAATATCAGGTTTTTCATTGAGCGGATAGATCCCGTAAACAACTGCTGTGACAGGATAAGATCTTTCGTAGTAGGGTTTGTCAATTCCAGTCAAAATTCCTGGTTTTGAATCCTGAGTCACAGTGACAGTTTTTTTGTCCTTAAGAATAGGCTCGTATTTGTCCCTAATGATCCATTTTCCATTATCACGGATAAGAAATTTTATTCGAAAAAAATTTCTTTCTTCCCCAAGACGTGAGATTATCACTGCTGCTTTTTCATCATTCATGGTAGCGTCAACAACACCATCAATTCGAAATGTTTGACCAACAATGAGCTGCCCCATCACGCTTGAATTCATTAAAACAGTCTCTGATTTTACTAATCAAGGTTCTATCAAGAATTTTATTCTTTGGTGTATCAGAAACTCTATCAAGATTGAATTGAACACTTTTCCAGGGCTTAATTTTCGATAATCTCTCGAACTCCTCCATACTATAATTAAAACAAGTATTTAAATGAAAGATTTAAGTATAATGAATCATTGCAAATGGCTTATGATTGGATCAGTGACACCGTGTAACAAATCATGCAGAAATGAATTCTGTTGGTATCATATGCAAAGCTTTCGTCGTGGAAGCCTTGGTCCGTTACCCTGTATTCGATGTGGGGTTGGGGTCAGGGGGAAGTCGCAATTATGCGTTATGTGTGGCGGCAAACGATACAGGGAACTAAAACGCTATTATGATAAAAGAATAAAAAATACTGTCATTGACCCCAACGATGACAAAATAATAAAGACTGCTCAAGATTATATACAGAGACTTATAATTAAACCAAACGATGAATTAGAAAAATAGTGTTATTATACAAATGAACCAAGAATTCAGACCTCACCCGTGCTTGTTAATTCTTTACCATTTCAAAAAAGACACGACAAAAAATTCGATTTTCGTATGTGTCTATAACACCAAGGGAGACAACTCTTAAATGATATAACCAAGGGAGTTATCATTGTGATTTAGCTTCTGAGTATTGTTTTATAGGAAAAGAAATATTTTCTTTTTTTTTAGTGTTTAAGTCAAATATTCTGTCTCACGTGCGATTAATGCGTATTTCATAAACATAGGATGTGATCCGGAGATGCAGGCGTTACAGGATAACACACGTGTATACTTTCTCCCTTAGATTGTGTTAACTTGTTTTATAGGTTATTGTGATTCAGCGTGGGCATTGTATTGTAAGAAAAGAAATGTTTTCAAACAATTATATTCTTTGTTTTAGTGTTTAAGTCAAATATGCTGTCTCATTTAAATACTGTGAAACACCATTAATAAGTAATTCAAGAAAATAAAATAGCATACCTTGCGGATTGATGTATTAATTCCCTTTATATACTCTCTCCCTTAGATGGTGTCGAGTTGATAAGGGAGGGAATAACAACCCCTCCCACCTTAAAAATTACATTACAGTATGGCGTGGGTTATTTCCCCCTAAATTGTGATTCAGCGGCTTGGGCTATAATTAATTAGAAAAGAAATCAAATATAAAATGTTTTCAAACGATTATATTCTTTTTTTTAGTGCTTTATGCAAATATTCTGTCTCATTTAAATACTGTGAAGCACCATTAACAAGTAATTCAAGAAAATAAAATAACACACTCTGTGGATTGACGCTGCTGTATTAGTCACCTTATATACTAAATGAAAGGTTTAAAGCTGGGGCTTTCAAGGCCAATCCGACCAGTCAAAAAATAACCCACGCCATTGACACGTGTGCGTGGTTGACTTTTACTCAATCATGCAACCGGGTTTAATTTCATGGGTTGCTTTGATTGGTCGAATTGGCCTTTGAAAATCAGCCCCGTCGTTTCATGTTTGTGATGTCTGTGCCGTCCCATCATCATTACATCATCATTGAATTATAATCCATCCTTAATTAAGTTAATTAAGTATATGTATACCTACAATCTGAATGGAGATATATACGGTATTTGTGCTGTCCTTAATTAAGTTAATTAAGTATATGTATACCTACAATTTGCCACAACACTCGAGTGGAAATATATACGGTATTTGTGCTGTCCTTAATTAAGTATATGTTGTGACGTCACCCCAAGCATATCTTCTGGGCGGTCTAAGATGGCGTTTGCCACGTTAGGCCTCCCTTCCGGAGATGTATGTTTCGGGTTTCCTTTGGGCTTACTTGGATGTGAAGGCAACCAAGGAGTTCCAAAGATGTGTTGTCGTATATATGTAACCTCTAGGTCATTTCACGTAAACATACCCTCTTGTGATTCTAACCCGTTATTTGACGAGTTAGATTCACTCTTAGGGGAATATGTTTCCGGTGAATGTAAATATAAATGACCTAAAATAAATAACATCCATGGATGTAATTAGCTCTCCGTCACATTTGGGTAGCCCCGTATGGTGTTCAAAAATGAATTACCGGCCAAATAATGTCAAATCGAGATCGAAGAAATCTCAGAAAAAAATGGAAATACTCATAGAAAGAACCCTATGAAAGACACAGTGGCCTATATCAAGGGGGCCAAATGACTGATAACCGCTCATCATGGTTGTTATTTATTTTTGTCTGCATTTATATTTATATATACAGACTGAATTTTAAAAAAGATAGTTATATATACAGACTGAATTTTTAAAAAAGATATTTATATATACAGACTGAATTTTTAAAAAAGATATTTATATATACAGACTGAATTTTTAAAAAAGATATTTATATATACAGACTGAATTTTTAAAATATTAACGGCTCATTTATTTTTGAAAAATGAATTAGAAATATGTATTATCATATATGAATTCTGAAATTATGAATAGCATCATAGTTGAAATTGGAAAATTGAAAAATCAGAATATTAAATTGTCAGATGGGTTAAATCCTGATCAAATCAAGTCGGATTTTCAGGATATAGAATACGGAGTTAGCACTAACAAGTATATGTTACCAAAGAAATATGCACTCATAAAAAAAATTCAAAATTCTATTCGAGACTCTCTTGCATTTTCCAGTGAAGTAGATGTGTTTGTTCCGTTATATACTATCGTGGAAGGAATACGAAAAGAATTGGGTAACGAATATGAATTGAAAAAGGAAGTTAATTCTAAAATTAGAAACTTACGAGCGTTAATTCAAGAAAATGAACTATTTTGATTGACCGGCCCTCAAAAGATTTTGTCAGACAGTAAAATCTCCTTGAGATTTTCATTTTTTTTTGTCATTTTTTGATTGAATCAGTGAAAATATTTCACACTGCGAAAATAAAAATATTTCACAGCAATAAAAAATTGGACCGTTAAGGATGGAATCATCGATGGGGAAAATTGTTTTACAATTGAAAAATAGTTTCTGATTTCAAATAATGGTCAATGAAGCATTAACGACCCGATTGGCTCGTGAGCGACTAGATGCAATTAAGAAATTTATACCAATTCGCGACTCTGTAAGAAATAAACTGCAACAACGACAGAGTTTACAAACTGATTTTGCTGCGGGATCTGAAGAGTTGTTTAAACCAGTAACCACAGCAACGAAAGGGGTAGAGCGTGCT
Organism: Unio delphinus; assembly: GCA_029339505.1. Taxonomy (NCBI): domain Eukaryota; kingdom Metazoa; phylum Mollusca; class Bivalvia; order Unionida; family Unionidae; genus Unio; species Unio delphinus. Next base: position 9,358,985 of record JAQISU010000041.1, on the reverse strand, counting down.
ATACTGGGAGATGATCCTGACGGTAAAAGAAAGGAAGAGGGTCTTATTTCTGTACTTGAAAAACTAGCAACGAAAACTGAACAAACTGAAAAAACTGATCCGAAAAAAACGACTGTTTCTCTGTTGAATAAATTTACTGATCATGCTAAAATATTAATAAAAAAACCTAGTTTATTGAAATCAAAGGATTATCAAGCCTTTGGTAATTTTGCTGCTCAAAGTTATAATTCAAAAAAAGATTTTTTAAAGGACGAGTATAAAAATGATAGAATATCAAGTAATGATTGGTTCGATTATTTGTATAAACTAAATAAAGGGATTGGTCGTTTGAATAAGGATGAGATAGGATACAAGGAATTTAAAAAGGGAATTAGTAATTATAAAAGAGAACAAATAGAAGAGCGACAACGAGAAATAGAAGAACGGCAAGAACTAAAACGTCAAACACCAACACGTAGACAAACAAGAAGACAAAAAAAAACAACAACTACCACCTGATGATGATGATGATTTAGAAGAACGACGTCAAACACCAACACGGAGACAAAAAAAAAACAACAACTACCACCTGATGATGATGATGATGATTATTTACAAGAAACGGGTTTAGAAAAACTAGATGAAGCAGCTGGCTATAGCGGAAGTGGATTAGGAAATCCAAGGATTGGAAACACTTGTCCTGATACTGTTATCAATGATATATCACGATTAGATGTTCTTGTAGGAGGGTTCCGAGCTGGAAATAACTCTCCAGAAATAATTAATGAAGCAGCTGATATCTGTCGACGGTTATTTGCCGGCGGTATCATGGATATCAAAACCTATCGAGATTTCATTGACGAGTTAGCAAATGGGTATCATAGCGATTAAATAACAATTGAAAACACTATTGTTTTTATAATAATGATCGTACACTACAATCATGATAAACCAACCCTCGTCTATGTAGTTAATTCACGGTTTCCAGTTTATAGAGCATACTACGGAGATGGCCTCGGCAAGACCATTTTAGGATTCTTTTCAAGAACGGCCCCAAAAGTGATGCCGTTAGCTAAACAACTAGGAATGAAAGCCATTGATGTTATTCGTGATAAGGGTATTAGTACTGTTGGAGATCTTGCCGGGAAAGCGTTTTCAACTGCGAAGGATAAAATAACATCATTAGTGAGTCGAAAAAAGAAACCGTTACCGTCTACAGAAGAAATGCCTGCAAGTGTTAGTAAAATTATAAATAACGCAGTAGATGAAAAACTAGCGTCGATGGTAAATCAAGAGGACCAAAATAACATGACAGCAAACATGATAGCAGGAAGTGGCTTTAGAAAACTACGTCGATGAAATCCTACGGATTTTCACGCTAGCGTTTTTCACGATGAAATGGAAAATCCGATTTAGACTCTGATAAATAGAATAAAATGTTCAAAAGGTCATCTGATCCAGCATTTGATATGGATGCCCCAGTGCGTAAAGATGATTCTGTACGCGATTTTCAATTTTATTCTTATCACGCAGTACAACCCGATCTCCGATCACGAATTGAACTTCAAGATCATGATACCAGTAAATATTTTCTACCGTGTGAAGCGTTTATTGAAGTAGAAGGAGAACTTGTAAGAAATGTTGCAGCTGATACCCCATATGACAATAACGCAAATGTCCGAGTTGGTTTTGTTAATAACGGCATCATGGCGTTATTTGAAAGCGCTAGATATCTCATTGATGGAAAAGAAATTGAATCCATTGACCGTGAAGTTGATATGGTCACAACAATCATAGGGTTAGCGAGATATTCTGATGATTATACAAGATCAGCGGGTCCATCTATGATGTTTGCAAAGGATACCTCTGATAACGCTGATCACCTTCAATTCATTAAAGTGTTAACAGCACAGGGTACTGCAGAAGTCAATCAGGGGGAAGCAGCTAATCCAGAACGTCGAGCTAGACCCGGAGTTGCGTTTGATATTCTCGGAGGCGTTAATGGTAATCTCAATTTAGGATTTGCAACACGTGTAGCAACGTTGCATGGGCAGCGTCGACGATTTTCATGTGCGATTCCACTGCATCATATATTTGGATTCTGTAGAAACGTCCGAAAAGTTATTTATGGAGCCAAACACACAATAGCACTCGTGAGAAAGGGTACTGATGATGATGCAATCTGGCGTAATGCTGGAGTTGCTCCCGGTAAAGTCATTCTAACAAAAGTATCATTATGGATGCCAGTGTTAACTCCATCAATCACAGACGAACAGCGACTACTATCATTTATGGACCAAGGAGGAAAGTCGTTGTTAAGTTGGTTATCAGTGACCACGGATATTAAACAAGACAGTGTTGATGGTACATTCACATGGCACCTGGCATCAAAACAAGGGGTTTCAGCTCCACGTCATATATTTATTGCGTTACAGAATGCTGCGCGAGTTGGTAATCAAGAACGAAGTCATATGATATTTGATCAGTTAGGTGTTAATGAAGTCTCGCTGAGAATAAACGGACAGCAGGAACCATCCGAGGATATACAACTTGATTACGGTCAGAATCATATTGCACGTGTCTATCATAACCTGTTGTCATTTATGGCACGTGATCAAAATGTGGATACCGGTTTGCAAATATCACAATTGGATTTTAAAAGCCTCTATCCGATTTATTACTTTTCATTGGAACATCTTGATTTGATGAGACAATCTGTCGTTGATATACACTTTAGAGCCCGTGTAACCCGTCCTGGTGGTATTATTAATAATAGAGCGGTTGCTGTCATTCTCAGTGATAAATCAATGCTACTTGAAGGTGTTGGAGGAAGAATGAGAGTGGTAGATGCACCAGTGGAAAATATGTAATTGAAAATCCGAAGGATTTTCCCATTAGAATCAATCTGTATTTGTATAATGTCATATAGTAATATCAATGTGTCATTGACACCTGGTCAGTTAAAAAAATTGCAATCAAAATCCGCTAAACAATGTGGAACCACAATCACGTTGAAACCTAATCAAATGAATGGCGGGGCAAATAAATTATCGCTGACAACTCGTCAAGTGAAACATTTCAATGATGCTTTCAAGGATAAAAAGGAGTTCAGATCACACTCTCTGCGGCTGCTATCAAAAATATGATAAAAACAGGTGGTATATTTCCGTTGTTTGCTGCAATACCAGCATTGGTTGTGGCAGCAGCCCCAGCAGTAGCAAAAGCGGCCGCATTGGGGGTAGTTGGAGGCTTGGGAACAAAAGCGGTACAGAGCATTGCTGAATCATATGAACCGAAGAAAGGTCAAGGGTATAAAAAAAAGGGAAAGGGTCTAAGACTACCAGGAACCCCGTATTCATGGTACAGCGGAAAGGGTCTAAGACTACCAGGAACCCCGTATTCATGGTACAGCGGGACATCCGTTCACGGATCAGGCCTGAGACTACCAGGAACGGTTTATTAATTGAGGAACCTATGGTTCCCAAATCTTCGATGGTTCCAATGTCCAATTTTGATTTAATGGATGCTGCTAAAAAACTAGTGATTAAAAATTTCAGAGGTGTTTTTATGAAAGATCAATTACCACATCAACCAAACAAAACTGAAACAGGTATTATTAATCTCGATAACAGCACCGGACCTGGAACTCACTGGGTTGCATACGCTATTGATCCACGTGGGATTGTCTATTTTGATTCATATGGATTAGCCCCACCAAAAGAGTTTATGCGTTATATAAAAACCCTTCCAATGAAGACTTGGTATTCTACGCTACCAACACAACAAATCAATGACCCACCAATATGCGGCAGTGAAGTATTAAATGTCCTTGACGCTATTTCAGCATCTAGAAAATCACCACACATTGTCGTAAATGACTACACTAGTAATCGCTTTTTAGAGAGAGATATATAAAATATCATGATTGATATTTGGGGAAGACCTCTGAAACCCAAACCCGATGACACTGCAACTCCTGATTCTATCAAGGGTATAAAAAAAAAAAATTAAAGATGAAATCGCTGAGACGTTGAACTTAACAAGTGTTGACCCGAATGAAATAGTTGTATTTCAAGACAAACAGGGTAAATTGAAATCCAGTAATATTTCTCTGGATGATATTTTGGTTAAACAACAAAACGCAATCGAGGATACTATCGCGTTATTTTCCGATCAGGGTAAATTGAAATCCAGTAATATTTCTCTGGATGATATTTTGGTTAAACAACAAAACGCAATCGAGAACACCGTTGCGTTATTTTCCGATCAGGGTAAACTGAAAACCAGTAATATTTCTCTGGATGATATTTTGGTTAAACAACAAAACGCAATCGAGGATACTATCGCGTTATTTTCCGATCAGGGTAAACTCAAACCGGGTGTACTTTTTTCGACGATTACAGATCGATTTAAAACTCTTAACGATTCTGCGTTAGAACTAGCAAAACTTCAATCTAAAACCGAAGAACACATAAAACAGTTTACCGCATTTCGTAGAAATATCATTGATAAATTTATTGGAACTACATTCGATAAAATTGAACTAAAACTCCCTGATATTAAAAAATCCATCGATGAGACGAAAAACTTCATCGAAGCCGTCAAAGGTGATCTTTCGAGGATGATAACAGTTATTGAAAAAACAAAAATTCCTCATGAGAAAACCAACAACGTGGTATACACAATCCAACACGGATCATTTGAGTGGACACCTGAAAACAACAAATTAGACATCACTGCAACAGTTAAGGGTATTTATCGATTAACAATAGTGAGAACGACTCAATTTAATATTTCATCGTCCAGTTCATCCGGGGTCAATAATACGATTTCAACGATCATCGACAAGGATACAACTGAACAGTTCACGTTAATAGCTACTGATAAAAATTTGGTTAGGGTTACAACAACGTGGTATGTGGAATTCGTAGCGGATTTAAGTTGAAAATTGCAAAGCAATTTCACTAACGGTTTCAATTGAAAACGCTAGCGTATTTAAAATAAAAAATGATTTCATCATCGCAATATCGCTATGATCAGGTCAGAGAGTATCAAACTAGACTCAAAACCTTGTCTGAGGAGTATGAATTGAAAATTAAAAAATATCGCAGGAGAATTACCGCAATCGATGTTACTGTGTACGCTGTGAGTGGTGTAATCACCGGAGCTGGTATTATACTGTCTTCAGTGACAATGATGGCTCCGATAGCTGTTCCAATTTGCATTTCTGCGGCAACAACAATCGCTGGAATTATTTCAATAATCACAAAAAAAATATCCTCATGCAGCCAACGGAAACTACAGGACTACATAATTCAATTTCATGTTGTGTCCACTGCATACTCGCAATTATCCTCATTGATATCGTCATCGCTCGATGATACAATTATATCAGAGAGTGAGTTTTCAGCGATGGTAGATATATATGATTCTGCGATGTCAAAATTAGAAATACAACATGAGTATAATAACAATGACAACACAGATGGAATTACTTCAACAAATAGTGGAGAACACGAACCCAGTACAAACAAGCATGATCTCAATAACCTCAACGAATCCAGAATTCAGTGTGAATTTCCCCTCTCCGGTCCCAGTGAAGGAAATCGCGCTAGCAAAATTACGAGTATACCATAGTTGGCCAAATATCAGATCAAAATCATTTGGTGGTCAACAACCGAATAATTCCCTGGTATTTGCAAATAAGAATAAAGACGACGGTACCCCAGACTGGAACGTTGTTTCCATACCAACCGGATCATACCAAATTGAACAAATCAATAACGAATTGCAACGTAGAATAAAATCGATTACTGGAAAAGAATCAAAAATAGCTATAACAGTTCATGAGCCAACACTATCATCTGCCATTGAAATAAGCACAGAGGGTTACGTCGTAGATATCTATCAGAGTTCTATTAGAACCGTACTGGGATGGCCTGAAATCCCACCCGGGGGGAAAACCGTTGATTTACCAGAACCCAAAAAAACTGATTATTTCACCGACGTGATTGCACCTGATAATCCAATAAAGAGTTATGAAGATCACGAGATTACTATAGATTTTTTTGGTATCAAGAAGCCAGGGGAGGGAATAGGGGGACATAATTTTGTTGACGAACCTGAAATCATTAAAAATTTCACAGCAATGAATAATGATTTTTCGCTGTTGTTAATATCTCTTAAATCCGGCTCTCTCACCCGAGATGAATTTATCAGCGGCGTAGAAACATGCAACAAAATTATCGACGATATGGAAACATTTCATTTGCGAATCATTCAAGTGGTATTAGGTGACAGTAATCCTATAACGAGAACAGAATTTGCAAAACAATATAAAATTCCCGTGAAGGATATCCCCACATTCAAACTACCAGGATATAACGTACCAGAACTAAAAAAACTTCTCAGTGATGCCATTGATGTTGGTTTTAAAATAATTCATGATGCATGGAAAAAAACATCATCACCGGAAATAAAAATCCTCAAACACAATAATGACCCAGATGGTGGCGGCAGGCATATTGCTCCGTTCAATGTGAATATTTCATCGGTGATTGCGCTCAATTTAGTGTGTGATGTGATCGAAGGAAGCTATCAAATAAATTTAGAACGATCAAATCAAGCTCAGCAAGGATATATTTTGTATTCATTTGCACCAACAGCTCCTCCAGGGTTTTTAATAATTGAGTCCCCGGTGAATCCAGTCTATATGCGATGTCATAATAATTCATTAACCAGAATTAATTTCAAACTCACTGACCAGTCTAATAATCTGATTGATTTACAAGAGGAGGTTTTACAAATTAGTCTATTTGTGAAATCATAAATGATTTTCGTCCTAAGGACTTTCATCCTGAAAGGATTTTCGTCGTAGTAAGGACTTGATCAAATATTCGGTTAAAATCACCGTAAACCTAGAACTGAAAGTTCTAGCAGCAGAGGGGATGAGTGACAACGACGTTGCGACATCAACGAAAACGCGAATGTTTTCAGACAAGGGTCGGAGACTTATTTTTTCGCGAGAAGGGTCTAGTGTTATTTTGGAGGGGGTATAATAAAAAATAAAAACAAAAAAAAGTTGTCTGATTCGCCCCCTCTGCTGCTAGAAACACTGACATTTTCGCTTTGAAAATCACCTTGTTTACAACGCATTTACAACCGAGGGGCAGATCCGGTAGAAATTGGATGGGATATATAAATTCATGTCATGGAAGGACATAACATGCAAGAGCTTCCTTGGATCGAGCCACCCCACCCCACACTGCTCCTGCCAGAGTTTCAATATGAAAAAATAACTGTCAACAAATGTGCTCACTCTCCTCCCCCTTCCCGCGGAACAGTATTTCTGAATCCGCTTTTATGAACAAACATGAACGTTTTTTTTCCAGTTTTGTGATTGATTATTTCCCTTTGTGAAACAATTCATCACAGTGGTCTTAAAATCAACAGCTCTTTATCTTTCGTCAATATATATTTGAATGAAATCGTTCTACCATGCGTGTTGTAAGTAAACAGCGTCTGATATTCAAATGGGGTGTCCTCAAGTATGTAACAACAATAACACATACATTAGACAAATTCATTTCAAATAATAACAATACATTAACGTTAGTGTGTCCCCACGATGACATCAAAGAAGGCACGTGGCCTGTTGTATACACGGTGTTTAATCACTATCCACATTACATGAACCTTGACGTCAACAGGGTAGTACATGTATAAGTAATTGAGTCCCATCAAGGCACTGAGACCCAGTTACCATGAAATGTAATAGTTTTGTCCCGGCAACCGGAAGCCCTGAGAAATTACCATGAACAAAATCAAAATCTTCACAGGGTGTGTCACATGATCGGACAACTGAGGGCTGTAGGTAATGAGAATGGCTCCATATTAAAAAAATGGTTATTTTAATAATGAAATTATATAAGAGGGAGAAGGGGATGGGATGACGGAAAAAGATCCCAGTAAATATACCATAGTGGCACATTTCTCTGTATGTCACTGTCAATTAATTTGCCCTGGCCTAGCAGATTGTTTTGTTCGAGAGAAAACTTTTGAAGGCTTTGCACATTACAAAACCAAAAACAAACCAATGTAATGGAACTTACATACACCAGACCATGCATGCATGTTAGCTAAATATTTCATTCACCACTGGAAGAGAAGTCTGTTCCCTATTAATCATTTTATGATTTTCAAAATCTCTTTAATATCTTTCTAAAACAATTATGGTGTCTTACTGTTTTCTTTTCATTATAATCAATGCATCATCGTCTGCAAATCTAACGCTATCAACTATGATACCTTAAAGGCCTCTACCTTGATCTTGGTACCAGTTGTTACTGTCTTCCATGACGTTAGTACCAGTTTTTATCGAATTCAGCATTTTTGACGAATGATTTAAGACAAATATTGTTTTTCCCTTTTTGTAGAGTTGAAATGGTGTTGCAAATTTGGACGCACACAGTATTGAAAATAAAATAGAAGTCATTTAACAATGATGCTTACTGACTAGTCATTAAGTTTCTCCTAGTTCCTACTTTCTCCGCCATCCCCATCAGAAGACCCAACGCCCCAGATTCAAGGCGATAGTTCAGTTCCTAGTCATGTCGTGAACTTGCGTGAATTCATATCAAGTATCGTGATCGGATTTTTTCTACTACTATGTAAAAGAGTAAGTCGGCATTAAGCGTGCATGGAAATATTTTCAGCCTGATGCACAGAAAGACAGAAATTAACACTATGAAAAGTGCGGTACACGGAAACAGATTGTAAATGCTAATCAACACAGAATAGGAATAACACTGTGTTTCTTGGTCTGATGCAGATTTCATATAGCTAGGAATTGTATTTAGAATACACATATGATAACTGAACAATCGATGTATAATTTAGTTTTATACTTGTTGCATTTCCGCTTTATTTTCAGGTAGATAATTTACATGTGCAATTAAAAATTGTAGGTTTATTTGTAAAAATTTGAATGAGAAAAACTCTCCATATCAAGATTGGAAGAAAACATATCAATATTATTTTGTATTGAAATGACAGTGGAAGAAAAATGAGAACAATGCGTGAAATAACAGACCAATATAAAATTTAATAACAGAAAATATATTACATTACTTAACATTAATAGAAAAGAAAAGAAAGCATTTAGTGCTGTAAGTATCTTTAGTTTAAATTAATCAGTGTGGACACTCATAAATGTTTTTTGACAACTCAACTTGTCACTTGTTTTTCTTTGTTCAAAACATACTCCTATTTAACATGTAGAGTTGCTGCATTTCGGAGGCTTCTTGATGAAAGTAAGAAATTAGCTGGTATCAAATCGATGCATATGCAAGCACAACTTCAAAAACAATTATTTACAAAATTGATACATTTACAAGTGTACTTCAAGTGACAGTTATTTACCAAGTTTAAACATCTACAAGTGTATATCACGAGACAAATATTTATAAGGCCAACGGAGACTATAATTAGAGTTGTAAATGGATTTGTCTTTGTATGTGTGTGATTTAAATTTTAAAAATAGCTTTAACAATTGTTCAGTCATATCGCTACGATGTCTGCAGTGTGACAATTTAGAGTGATATCTAGCACTGGAGCATCATACTGCAGACATGCAGCATCATGTATGCAATGGAAAAGTGCATTTGTTGTTGATTTACAAAACGTGTTGATTTTGGGCTTCTTTTCTGTTACTTCGATACCAAAGAATCATAACAGAACAGTTTTGGTGGGGAGAATCGTCACGGACAATAATTTGTTTAAAATATATTATAGAAATTACAATTGCTTTTGAATATTTTGTCCTATTTGGAATGTTTTTCGTCCTTGATATTTGAATTTCACATATTTGAGAAATCATTTGCATAAAAAACAAGATTTCACCAAGTCATATAAACTGGTGAACTTTTTTTAAAAATCCTACCCAGGAAGAATTAGTTTTTCAAAATGTGAGAGCTACTTACGTTGCCAGAGATTATGATCTTTATGAAGCCTTTAAACGAAGCAAGACGTAGTGAATATTTTGTTAAATATTTGGTGGTAAAAGGTATTCTTGATCAAAATGTTCTGGATTTGATTAGTAAATTTGAAATTAGTAACTCTGATTCAGACAGAAAACTAAAGAATTATAGTTCAAAATAATAGTTGGAATTAGAGTTGGAAATCCTTCTGTTTCCGAAGGAAATAATGCCAACGCAAAGAGCAGAGAGAACATTGTTCTCTTTCCTCTTTTAGCATATGCATTCTCGTCACTGTTCTTTTTGTATCGGTCCTTATAAGATCGCTGATAATGTTTACCTTGTGACTGTTTCAGGTTTTGTATGATTATTTTTTTCAATATATTGCACTGTTAGTAGCTTTGAAGACATCATGCATATAAATGTTGCTTCTGTAGGTTATATTATATTTTCAATGAAGAAAGACGGTGATTGTACATAACACAATATACAATACAAGACAAAGTTCATCAGATATTGCTTGTAGTAACTGATTGAAAAATACATAGAACGGGCTCTTATGCTTAAAATATTTTTTAAGAAAAAGATACATTCTAATCTATGTACAGATTCTAAAAAACAAAAATGTGCATGGAAGTAGATGGAGTTGTGTATTATTTATAGAATAAACACAAAACGATTTTCAAATCATAAAAATGAATAAGTGTTTCACGTATTGTGCACCAATATAAAGGGTACCCCATGCAGAGGTTCCCGTACCTCTTTAAATAATTTAGTTTCTTAAATATCCTGAAAATGCAAAATGTCTTTAAAGTCGAACGTTATCAATTGATTACAACCATACTCAAAATCATGTGTGGGAACGGCACTAAACCAATAATGGATGCATTTGGTTGCAAGCCAAAACTAAGTGAAAAATCAAACATTAAATGGAGCTTCCGTTATCAAACCAGACTGGAAGGTTATCACGGACACACCATTCACATTATAATGCAGACATCAACACACACAAGAGGTACGACTATACGGCCATAACGAAAATGACAGAAAATAGCAAGAACAAAGAAAACAAAAAACGTTTAGTTAAGATCAACAAGTTATATACTTCCCTTGAATACAAAGTGATTATTTAGAAATAAATTAACAGTAATGTGAATTAATTCCCATAGACTCCTAAACGATTTTTCAGAAGCCTAGAAGAATAGAGAATTGCGAATAATTATATACCAGAAAGTGCTGTTGTAATTCAAACCTGGGAAAATTTTGATGTGGCAACAGTTTTGAAGTATTACAACGATATAATCCAATATGTCTCTTAATGAATTCACAATTATTCCACAAACGTTATTTAGTCGCAAAGTATTAACAAGCAGTTTGTAATTAAAAAGAACAATTTAAACAAATACATCCTATAATATAAAACTGAACAAAACGTAAAGATTGATTCCAATTTGTATGTTAAGGTAGACATTTATATTTTTAATGGACACAATCTTAATATGGAAACCTAAGACACAATAAATGATCAGGATAAGAAACAACGTTCGTTTAAAGACATTATAAATTGCAAAGAATGTTCATTCTTTCATTTTCATCTCACTTCAGTTTAAGTAATTAACACAGAAAACATCATATAGATCCGATATCTCTCGTGTAAAGCCAATGCCTTGAACTAAAATACAGGAAAACATGCTTTCCTCTAAATAATAATTATCTTAAAATCTAATGTATACAATTAACGACAACAATTAGCTTTGTAATACGGTTTAAAAATTAAGCATTACATATTATAAGCATTTGAAAAAAACAAACGCACAATAAAAATTGATATAAACAGCATTGTAGATAAATTGGCAATCATTTTAATATGTCCTTTTAAGATATAAAACAATACAAACTTTGTGATGTACCTCAACCATAATAATGTTTAATGTATCAATTCACCATCAATAATCTTTTGATTTTTGTATTAAAGCATTATGTTGACAAAATACTACAATTTCTATTTAGTTTAGCTGTTTTTCTCAACGCAGTGATTGCTGCAGAGTCTACAGAGTTTTGGCACATGGTTGTGAAATAAAACCAATCGGCGGTTTGTGCCTTGACAATATATAAGGAGAAAACATATTGTCGTTTAGTAGATATATGATAATAAAATTGACAATATTTTCACCAACAACATAAATGTGCTCTAATTATCACTGACAGAAAAAAATAATGTTACCCCAGCGGTCTTCAGAAACATAATAAGTACAACAGCTCCTTCAACTTGCTGATTTTAGGGTTGTCTATGATGTATATGATGACGGTTCTTATAATTTTTGCTGCTTACCTCCTCTTTAGCAATGGTGTGCACGGATTGTTGAAAATAATACATATATAAAAAGTGACATTATTTCCGCTCTACCATATGACATAACCTTTGAATTTACTATCATGAAATGGAACTACGTTTCTATTCATGACTAATATAGTTATAAAAGTGAAAAGTAGTAATATCAGATGTTTCATGTAAATTTTAAATGTATATTAAAAAATCTGAATTATTTTCACATTTATTCATGTGCACGAGTCACTATATCAGACAGACTAATTACATCCTTGTAAGAATCCATATGATGGAAGTGCAATCCATTAATTTCTGTGAATTACACTCAAGCATCAGCTATATAAAAAATTGAGACACAGTAACATAAAGCTATAACTTCGCTTGCATTGACAAAAAGGAAAGTTTGCGGTAATCTTAAGAGCAACGTTTTACTGAGTTGTCTTATTTCCGAGTTGTAGATTAGCAGTATGTTTTAAATTGTAAACCGGCCTTATTTCTGAGTTGTAGACAAGTCTTATTTCCACAGAGACCAATACATATTGCACATAGTAGAACGTATTTTATTTACACCTCGAATAGTAATGTGAAAAAAGAAAAATAAAGCAGACAATAAATTGTACTTTTGATAAATTGAAATGGCAAATTCACTTTGGATTAATGGCATCGTGATTGCACACAATGACATGAATCGTGTTCTGCTCTGTTTGCTCCTCCTTTTTATTACTCAAGGCGTTTTCATCGTCATAACGCTGCAAATTAAGATTTATAGATGTTACATTTGGCATTGATAAAGGATTGAGACATATACTTACAATCATCAAATTACAAATGAGAGACGTTAATTATAATTTTGCTACTTTTACATTCTGTGCGTATTTTATACCTATTACTTTGGCATTCAAAGTTATATATATCCTGACCGACTCCTATGTCCTAAGAGAACTATAGTCCTTTCTTTGTTCGTTTTCTGTTTATTCAAGACATTGAAGAAATATATGCTTACCATGACGTTTTATGCATTTGAAAATAATGTATTGGGCTCTTCGTTTTTCGTGCCAGGGTCCAAGTCAGCCATTGATGTTGATATGTCTGGTAATAAAATTAAATACATGTATTTGACATTCGTCCTTTCGAATGCTCATATGTTGAAGATTTTTGTGCTTCGATATTACGAGATTTAAGTCAAACGTATATATTTCTGCAACTACATTTTCTTCACTATATATATATATATATATATATATATATTATATATATATATATATATATATATATATATATATATATATATATATATATATATATATATATAAACATTACAGAAATCATTCATGACTGCAACAAGTTTCAATGCGAACTTAAATACGAATGATTTCTTTCTAATAACCTATATTGAATTGGGCAAATACATCCAAATAAGTAAGTGAAATAGAGCATAATACATGTGCGGTTACTATATTTAAAATAATTTGGGGTGGGGTAGGTTATGCATTTTATGATATGACATGAGAAAATTTCAGCTTTTGGTTTTGTTACTCTATGACTGTGTGGATCTGTCGTGTTTAGTTTGTTTTTTCTCGGGCTCTGAACCCATAAAACCACAACATGTTCACAGTGTCAGAATGGATAGCCACTTGATCATTAATAACCTAAAATTTAAATTCTTTTCAGAAAACTGGAAGTTTAAATCTCTGCACGAAAAAATGAATGAAATAATTACTTCTGTTAATATGCTGTCCAGTAAATTTCAAGAATGAAGTCACAAATAATTGTTATACGTTGCTTATCAAAAAAGAATATAATCACGTAAACGGGCAAGATTCACGAGTGCACATGAAATTACAGTTGTTCGTAATGTTATCTTGCTCAGTTGGTCTAAGATAATTCCGAGAAAACGTTCTGGCGGAGTTACACTAATCAATTCACTTGCACTATTTGTGAATCTACCTGTTATAAATTTTACAAATGTAACTCATCGCATATATAAATCCTCAAGAAATGCTTAGATTTGATTGAACTAATGAAAAACAAGATAACACGAATGTAAACTTTCCCAATATTAACTCGAATGTACACTTTCCCAATAAAAAAGTATGTTTGCTTTGCATCTCTCGATTTGGTTGATAGATGATATGATTGAATTAAAATTGTTGATGTATGGCATTGTGCAATAATTACGCCTACTCGTATCGGTGGTATATGTCACTTAAAAAATGAGCAGTATATGCTATATTTCAATATGTAGTGAGAATAAACATTGCATCTATCAATAACACTATTCTTCATGCATAGTCAACAACAATAACTCTTATAACAATTAGTCTATAATACATAATTATTATGGCTAAAATATATCTCCATTACAAATAGCAATATCAAAAACAAATCGACTAGAAGCTTGTAAACTGCAATAAAGTGACAAGACATCTATAGAGACTTGCGATGACAGATACGATGAGGGGCGTTATTTCAGGAATTATATTGTAACTGCGATAAACATCAGACAATATGATAATAATTAGATGACTAAAATAGAATTGAACTCATTAAAATATTCAGAAGATTCAAGAATACTCATTTTTAAGAATGCATTTATTTCAGATTAAACTTTCACATCTTTCTCGCTTTATTATATTTACTCATTATATACCTTGTTGTTGGGATCGACAAAAATGAAAAAATAATGTGAGAAAATTATATAGTTTTCTTGGCAAGTTTGGTACGTTAGCTCTCTAAATAATAACTGTTTTTGTCGTTCTCTTCTCAGAAACGTCACTCGTACAAGTTTAGTTTGTTTTACTGAATGCTGCTTTATCAACATCTTGTTATGAAATATTATGTTTCCTTGAAACTAGGTGGTTTTTGGATGAGGTACCTTTTTATCGATAGAGCTAAGTGTCTGCATATATTTAAATGCTCATTGACGTGAAGGTCACATATTGGTTAACGATACGCATATTGATTGGTTAGTACATTGGTTTTACTTTATATTTGTAACAATACCTGTAATATTTAGAAAGCATCGCCGTGTCAAACTGCCTTCTGTTTCCACTTTGTAGAAGCCAGTGTCATTCTCTGTAACGTTCTTTATTTCAAATCTTGTTGTGTTCTTGTCCTTGTCCTTTGAACATCTTATTCGACCATAAAACGGTGAATTAGTACTCACAGGAATAAGCTGTTCATTGTGGCATAATCGAAGGACGAATATCGATTTCAGGACAATTTCTGTGATCAGTATGTTCTCTTCAATATATCCTTGATTTATTTCACCTTGCTCTTGGGAAATAAATTAACTACATCATTAGCTTTAGGAACGATGATTAAAATGTCAATGTAAATTTAGCAGTCATACATTTGTGTGAATGAATGATCTTGAGAAGATCGACCGAGACAACTTGAATCCGGAATGAAGTGTACAAGTATTTTTAATATATAAAAGTTCCATGTCACACAATTGTATCGGAATACTTCGCCTTATTTTTGAAATGTTTGGGCATGTCAACACTCGTAAGTGTTGCTGATAGTCTCTTGTATTTTAAGTATCTAAGTACATATCCCATTACCATATACTAATGTAATATTTTACAATCGTCTTTATTATGCAGTCAATTTTGTGACTAATATCAGGAATTAATGACGATGGAAAAAAGATTTTATAAATCCAGTTGAAGATTTAATCTTTTATAGTAAAACAGAAAATGAAACAAAGATCTCGTATGGAATGAATATGGATCGCAGTAAATTGTCTTTTAAGTTGAAAATGTAGTACTCATCACGTTTCATCCTTCGGCAAGTTTCGTGATTGCTGTATAATATTCAGGAAGCAAGAAAAGATCCGGTCATATGTTAATTAACATAGGGCAGTAAAATGAAAATACATCCAATCATTTACATTCATGATACCGGCATTAATATTGCCTAAAATTGATTCAAAGTTAGTGAAGATTTAAATATGGTACTCAGTGATCTAATTTGTGATCTGCTTTAAGTACTCACGACAATGATTTATCTCACCAAGATTCGTAACTCGTAGATTTAACATGATATATCCATGGTGACATACCATTCTCCTAGCTCATGTGGCACTTGACAACAGGATAGATTTAGTTTGTCACACACACACACACACACACACACACACACACACACACACATATATATATAAACAAATTGATGAAAGAACTGCATTTAGAACTCCTGTAAAAAAGTATTCAAAGTATTAATTGGTCAGTCCCAAAACTCCCTTATTATTACTTCCTTTACAAGCACCAAAATTTCAGGTCGAGCAGTGGTGAAATTAAAGGTTAAATAATGTAAAATGTATATGTAATATATAATGTAATAATGTACATGCATGTAATCAATTTTGGTGCTACACATGGAATTCAAAAGATTTAACTTAGGTTCGTGGGAATAAACTTTTCAAACTTGTAAAATTTATCGTCAGAAAATAGTAAACCAGTTTTGCCTGAATTACTTCAATTTCACTCTTAATTTTCTCATAACCATAAAAAGGACTGAAAACGGCAATTTCACTTGGATATATCCTGTATGATGTAAGGGAGATAACTTGATCATGTTTTATTCCTTTAATAGTTTTCTCACATTAACTTAATTAGTTCATATGAAAAATGAAAGTCACTTACTAGAAATTAATAGGAACAGACGATGAAAAAGTAAACACGTAAATTTCTAATTTAATTGAAGAGAGCCTGACAGTAGTTCGGAATGATGTATTTGTTTTCAGAGATGAGGTAGATGCCAGTTAGCAGATAGTTTGTCTTGGAAATTACTGCTAGGTGGTATGCAGTTGAGCTTGAGCTTGAAAACTTCGAAATGATCCATGCTATTCTGAATTCCTGTGATCGGGAACAGGGTCTAAAGATGAATGCAGCTCAGCTAGAAATCTTCGATATGATCAGGGAACGAAATATGTAAACAATTACAGCAGTAAAAGGGGGCTACCGACCAATCAAAAGTTGCATCGACCTTCAGGAGGAAACTCTCCAGTAAGACCCCACTTTACAATTCGGTTCTGTAAGAGTGTTGATTTTATCTGTGGCAACACTATTTTGTTAATCATCAAAGGCCAATCTGACTGAAACGTTACAACGAAATTTGAGAGATTCAGAGGGCTGTCAAGACTTAATTTTATTTTCTAATGAAGTGAACCCTGAATGCTATAAAATTTTCATCCAATTGGGGATCGGGAGGGGTTCCAGAGAAGTGCACCTGGATTTAGTTTACAAATCTACAATTACGCATCCAATGATATTTTGTCTTTATCCAGTCGGTCGCAGGCTCATCTTTCATTTGTAAAACTTTTTTTTAACGCCGACAATTTGTCAGTTGCGTGTTCCTGGAATAGAACCTGAAGTAGCTTTCCACATGATTATCGTAAATACAACCACTGATATATTTTTATTCATGATGGAATAAACGAAAATATCATCGTAATCTGTCTTGAAAGTTGACAAACTATGAATTGTACCATATTGCGCATACTCATTTTTTGAATATTTCATAAATTCGTGTAAATGGTACTCAAAAGGTGGTGTGGTGTGGTTCAATCTAGGTTAAACGCTCAATTTTCATCGCTGTTAATAATGACTTTATTTCGTTTCGTTCATTTTTGGGTGCATTTTTTACCTTTGAAAAGTTGGTGTTATACCAGTTATTTTAAAGTACTCTTCTCTCAGTTGCTTTGCAACAGTTAATTATTCTTTCTTATATATAAGGAAAGTATTTTCTTTAATTGAACTTTATCGAAATATTAAATGACAGGAGCAAAACAGTGTTCGACGGCTCTTGATCAGATCTGTTAAACCTTGTGGAAAATATTTTGTGGTGAGGCGAGCGAATAGTATTTGGCTTGGTAGTACTTCACCAAAACCGTGTCTGAAATGTGGCGTTGTTGTCAAGGGAATGACACAATTATCTGTATCCTGTGGTGGACGAAGATATCGGGCGTTTAAACAATATTAGCAAAGCGCTTCCGATGACATCAGGATTAATGACGCAAAGATTATATAGAGAGATATTACTCTGTTGACAAAAAGGTCATATTAGAAAAAGACAAATTTGGATATGGAGCCAGCTGATAAAGAGATGGATCTCGAAGAATTTAGATGTCATCATACAAATATATATATATATATATATATATATATATATATATATATATATATATATATATATATATATGTATATATATATATATATATATATATATATATATATATATATATATATATATATATATATATATATATATATATATATATATTAAGAACACTTAATACGTATACAAAAATTTTCCTCTTCTTTATAATATTTCTTTAATACAGTTAGCTGGGATGATTGCAACAGTGGATTTTTTAACTGATGACTGGAATATGAAGTATGTATTTGACTAAAACAAGGGATATTAAGGAAGAAACACTTTTTTTTTTCATTTCGACTTGATTTTGACTAAAATACGTTCATGTCATGGAAGCAATTGTTCTTATTTGCATTTGGACCCGACATTCATATTTATATTTTTTTAGAGCACATGTGTAGCATTTGAAATTTTGTGACAAAGCTGGAAAGTGGTGAATATATCAAACCTTGATTTTGTGTACAAATTACTGAGGTCTATAAAGATAAGGAGAGGAAAAGCTTGATATAAAGAGATAATGATTAAAAATAGCGATAATATAATTTACAATCTACTATTTTGATTAGATATTACCAACTACGGATTAATCTCCACTTTCTCTATATAAATCTGAGTTAAATCTCTTGAAACTATTGTGATTATAAACTTAGGTTATACATATTATAGGTTAATACGCTCAAATATATCAACACAATTCAGAAACCCAATATCACACACGCTAAACTGCCTATACTAAGGAAATTAGACGTCTGTATTAAGATAATTGTGACTACTGAGGTGATGTGTGCAAGATAGAGTTACTGAGCTAGACCAAATTAAGGAAATATGTCTAAAAACTGACCCGATGCAACCACCAATGTAATGGATGAATACAAAAACATCGACATCACAATAACTACATTATAGCTTCGTTTGTTCCTCCTTTTAATAGTTTTTGTTGTCGCTGAATTAGAAAATAAAACACCACCATTATATTTATTTGTAATCTATTCCCTTTTATTTTGAAGTACTCTGTCATGAGTGATGTACACAATCAACAAAAATCAATTTGTGCGATGGAAACTTTGTTCAGTGGATGACGTGATAACGTACCTATTACTTGTTCGGTGAATAGGCGTGATACCGTATATATTCACTTGTTCAGTGAATGGCGTGACAACGTATCTATTATCCAGTGAATGGCGTGATAACGTATCTATTATCCAGTGAATGTAGTGATAACGTATCTATTCACTTGTCCAGTGAATGGCGTGATAACGTATATATTCACGTGTCGGTAGATGATGAGGTGGCCCTTGATATGATACTGAAAGGAAACTACGCACGATAAAACAAAGAAAACAAAATAGAGAAAATGTTTAAATACTTATAAATATAATTTGTACACTATCACTTAATAATACTTATCAGATAACAATACTTATCAGATAACAATGCTTATCACTTAACAATACTTATCACTTAATAATACTTATCACTTAACAATACTTATCACTTATCACTTAATAATGCTTATCACTTAACAATACGTATCACTTAATAATGCTTATCACTTAACAATACGTATCATTTAACAATACTTATCTGTTAACAATACTTATCACTTAATAATACTTATCAGTTAACAATACTTATCAGTTAACAATACTTATCACTTAATAATACTTATCAGTTAATAATGCTTATCACTTAACAATACTTATCACTTAATAATCACGTAACAATACGTATCCCGTAACAATACTTATCAGTTAACAATACTTATCACTTAATAATACGTATCACTTAACAATACTTGTCACTTAACTGTAAACTATCACTTAACAATACTTATCAGTTAACAATACTTATCACTTAATAATACGTATCACTTATCAATACTTGTCACTTAACTATAAACTATCACTTAACAATACTTAACAACAGTTCCCACTACTTAAAACCAAAGTTAACATACTGCGTGATATGCACACGCACACACGCACTCACGCACACATTCATTCATACATACATACATACATACATACATACATACATACATACATACATACATACATACATACATACATACATACATACATACATACATACATACATACATACATACATGCATACATACATACATATGACAGCAAATGTGAAACTGTTTCGAAACAAGTCCAAGTACTTTTTGAACATAACTATTCCTTTTTTAAGGCTTCAAAGCCACTTCAGATCAATTACACCAACGACAATATAACCTAACACAAAATAAACAAAGTACAAGTACTATACAGTGTTTTATTTTCTTATGTGGTCATTATTGTAACCGTTCGTTTGTGGTTTTGAAACGAAATGAGTACTTCCAAATGATCTACTCCTTGTTTCGCAGTCTTTTGCACTGTTGTTTGTCAGATGTTGTCCTTGAGACTTACAGGCTTTTACATGTTTCTAAATTGTCGTTATAAAATCTTGTAATACTTGCATCAAATATACATCTGTTTGGGTCTTCTATCTAGTCCAGGAATATCGCATGGGCCTTGGATTACCATACTGTGACACTTGATATAATTGGTATCGTGTAACAGTCTAGAAACATCTCTTATAAGTATATAATACACTATATTAAGTATTCAGGCTCTTCTAGTTTAGCTGGTTAAGTTCATTTTTTATTCAGCTTAAATTTTGTTTCATTTCACTGATTTCCACATACTGGTTCCATTATGTGTGGTAAGAAAATAAACAGACACAATAAATAGCATTTAAATGAAAGTATATTACTTGTTTATTTCGTTCAAAATGCAGATTCAACAGTGAATATGTTGTTCTATTTATTTTGTCCTGAGTTCGTGGTGTGTAAATTCTTGAATACCAAATTTCTGAACTAACGTCACTCATATGCTTAATTCTATCCTATCTGATTAGTTTGTGCTACCCATGTAATTTAATATAATTATTATCATTAGAATTATCAAAGTGAGTCTCCCTAAGGAAATTTGTATGAAGGTGATTGCAATTTAATGCAAGACATTTAAACTTGATTCGGACAGCTTAATGCTGAAGGGTAGAAGAAAAATATATGAAGCGTAAACTTAAACTTTGTACGTGAATTATCAGTGTGGGACAGACCTAGATTCAATTTAATATTACCTGCTAATAACAAACGTGAAGTAAACCTATGAGAACAAATATCAGCAATAAATCAATCAAAGACGAGTCAGTACACCTCCCAATAGTCCAGAAACGGAAATAAATTACATGACATGGAATCCACGCAAAACATTTGTCACGCATGGACGGGTAGGATTTACCACAATAAATATAAGATATGAAAATTTTAACATGGCTGGTGGCTGTGTGGAACAAACAAGTTGAAAAGATATTTATTTTATTTTACATTACTGTTTTGGTTGGAAACATTTATGAAAGATTCGAATATGAAATAATGCATTCACAAATATTTTTGAAATACTTAAAGTTCAAACCATTTTATCTATCTAGTTTGGAATATCATATTCTTATTTTTACGATTTTCATTAGCAGCTTATTAGAAGATAATCATTGTTTCTAAATAAGTCGACGTATATATTATATAGGCGCATACACCATCCTTTGTCATTAACTGGCAAGGCTCTCTAATAACGGTAGTGATCTTTGAACTACAAAATAAGTGACCTCTGGGACCAACATAATGGAATTTACTACAAGCTTATTCAATTATATTTTAAGATTGGATAAATATATATATATATATATATATATATATATATATATATATATATATATGCATATCTTTAATAATTCTTTAATTATAAGGATTTGTTTCTTAATTGCCTTGAGAATTCAGAATGACAAAGTTGTGGCGACACATGTCGCATATTACCTTCTTTAGAGTTTCAGTTTCGTTTCCCGTTTGTCTCGGTATCGTGCATCTGACGAAGAACGGAAATTCGAGAGTATGACAAAATGTAAAACGAATACTGGCTATTGATATAACGAAACAGGATGTCGTCTTTTGGAGCATGAAACCTATACACCCATTCCTATTCTACATTTCTGTTCATATATAGATACCAATAAGGTGAAAAAAAGTTACTTTACGTTTTCAAGTATAAACACTTATTCTAAGTTATTGCATCCAATAAATGAAACGAATATCTTAAATTAAATTTGACCCATTTAAACTGCTTTATCGTCTGAACAGGGTAACACTAGGACCATTTGTTAGTATTATTGGCAACCTAAAGTCCAGGTCCGATGTAAAACCTGACGTTGTGCGCATTAAAAATTATTATTTACATTAGTTGAAAAATTAAGATTGTGAGGAAAAGGTAAAACAAGTAGTCCAGTTCAAAAGAAAAGTTCACCGACCCCGCATACACTAAACTACAGACCCACTATATTTCTTAGAACGCATAGTCGAATTAGTCATACATTATTTTCTCGAAAGCTGCAGCTGATGTATCGTCTCTTTGTTCCTTCTAGTCTCCTTTAAACACACTTATTATATTAGTAGCTTTGTGATAATCAAATCAATTTAAATGTGCAAGGTGACTTATATGCAAGAGATGCAACTTACTGTTGACAGAAGCAATTAGATAGTATTGTTAAAGAAACATATCCCATTTTAACCGACTTTGGCATCCTTGGGCTACCATCGCATCACAATAAACTGAAATATATTTCAAGGGCTCTTGAAAACGCCTTTACTTGATTGTGCGAGCATTTCATTCGGTCAGGATAAAGACCTTTGTACGTATAGACTGGCTGAAACAACTATACATTTATATGTGCATCAGCGTTAATATGGTGTGCCAAATTAGATATTGCTTTTAGGTCCTCGGTCAGTACACAATACTGCGATTCCGGGACCACTCGGTCCATAGCAGAGGTTAATTAATATTCTCGACCCATATCAAACTCAGACTACTCAGGCTCACAGGACAGTTAATTTGCCAAATTATGATCCGACGATGACCTATTGCAGAAAAATGATAATAATATTACGTTAAAGATACAAATAAAAGCTTATTAATGATTTTTGCTGAAAAGATGCTTGTAAGATTCTGACTGAGGTATTAAGGTTAATTCCTTATGCAACTGGTGGCTTTGATACTGAACCAACACTGCCCCCAACCCCTCTTTTTTACATTCATTTTTGACAGGAATCAGCTGTTTTGAATATGTTTCTGTGACAAGACAGCTAAGCAAATAAGTATGTGCCTTATGCATGAATAAATGTCACCAGTACCGTAACAACTTTTCATAGTATTCATCACCTCAGAACCATCTAGATTTTTTAGCTATTTAGCTCTGTAGCAGACACATGTAAATATGTAAGCCAAGTCGGCTACTCATTTGCAACCCAAGTTACTCATTTGTTCTCCAATGCTAATCTAATTGTGACAGAGAGTCACCTATAAATAAAACCATGTCCATGCCTGACTGAAAGTAAATGTAAACCACATTACAAATGTAGCTTATTTTTGAATTTAAAAATGCTTGAATTGTGATAATTAGGCACATGCCTTCTAATCTAATAAGTAGGGAGGTAGTCAAAATACGACACTATCTAGTGAGACCTCAAACCGGACCATTGTGTACTTCGTTCTCGGCGTAATAAATAGGTGTGTATCATTATATGAATGCGAAGAAGTAAGACTAATATCATACACAGAGAGAGAGAGAAAGAGAGAGAGAGAGAGAGAGAGAGAGAGAGAGAGAGAGAGAGAGAGAGAGAAAGTGAGACAGAGAGAAATATCAAGCATATTTTGACGACGATATATCAACTAAATCAACAGATTTTGACTTGTGCCAGAAGTAGTCTGACTTACAAATGTTGGATATAACCGTAAGTAACGTCAGTGAAAAGTAGCATGGAAACTAATATGTCTTTACCTAATTTTCGTTGTACCAATCAACAGACTTTGTCTGTCTTTTTTTTGTAGAAGCACATGAGTCAAACTGTGTATCGTTTTGATTTTATAATAACCTTGACACGTTCATCTTTTTCATTGTTGTGGCAGCACATACTTATTTATTTGAATAAGGACAGCAAACAATGAGTTTCACATCTTATTCTTCCTGTGAGTGATTATTTTATAAAATGAACCAGATTAATGAAGGTCTTGATAAATAACTTAAAGTGTCTCGACTTAAATAAATGGCAAACTATTTGATTCAGAATAATTGTATTTGTGACATCAATAACATTAATATCTACATCAGGTAGTTGTATTCATGTTGCATCATTATATTTCATTTAAGCTACCTAAAATTATTATTATATATAATTCCGATCATTTGCCCTCAGTGTGTTAATGTTCTGCTCATTTATTCTTATTTTCGTGCTCGAAAATACGAATTTCACATCTGAAAATATAAACATCTGCTGTAACCTAGTATAGACAATTACGACTTCCATGGAATCTAAAGACATGAATCTTAGTAACTAAACAGTATACACACAAAAAGCGAGCAACATATATACTGTAATAAACCTACGGTTTGTGATATTTATATTTATGTTTTCATTTACAGCTTTGTTAGATTGTAATAGCTATTTGCTATTATGATCTGTCGGTGTTGGGACGATGTTTCTTTGCAGGTGTTATTAGTTAACATTCTAATTAGAGTGCCCGTACGTTACAAAACATATAAAATCAAATATCCTCATAATCTGCGTTACACACAAGGAACACATGTCCACACTGAAAAACTGGGATAATAATGTCAGCTGACACCGTCTTGCAATGCATTAATTTGGATCAGGATCATACAAAATATTAACCATCCTATGTTCATCATTGGATACATTGTCTTTCATGCAAGGAATATTCTGTGTCGATGTGTATGAACAAATTGTTTTATAATCAATTACACTTTCTTGTTTCAAAATGATGATCAAGAAAACGAACCCAATTAAGATGAGAAATAAAAGACAATTTGATATTGATGTTGAATTTATAATGACACTGAAACAACAGCAGAATAATGTCTGAGCGATCTGTAATTGTATACTGTTATGGTCGTGGTCGGAGAAAAATCCTCGACAATTTACCGCAGACAGAAAAGTTAGCCGTTTTGGTCATACACGAGAAAATGTGATATTGATCTGTGTAGAGTGTAACAGACGGAGTGGTGCTAGTTAAGTGATCATGGTGGTAGTTGTGTATCCTCGGGTATTACTTGTAACTGTTCACATGTAATTCTACGCTGAATCTAATCTATAGATTGCGGGTCTACCCGTGGATCTTGTTATGTTAGATATTTATGTGCGGTAACACTCCAGATAGGATCAGTAGCTTTTTCTTCTACCACCTTCAAGTTCACCTTTTTCATATAAATATCGGACAGTGACATTACCGAGTATTTTTGTTTTTAAAAATAATTTTTTGTGGGTATATATATATATATATATATATATATATATATATATATATATATATATATATATATATACATTTTTTGATCGCGTTAATAGGTTTCATATTGATTGTTCGAGTAATTTCATTATTTAGCGCGGTTATCACACTTGGTAATCTTGCAACACATTCACGAGATCTCTTATTTTCTATACATTTCTTCGCGTATTGATATCCAAATAACCGCACATAAAGTGTTCGATTAAATTGTTCAACAATTGCCTGATCGCGGTGTATTGCAGTTTGTGTTTGTCCTATGGTGACATTATGATGCTTCATTCATGATAACACTGCACATTGAAATTCCTTTCCAGGATCAACCTGTAGCAGATTCGGCTGATGTAAAGGTCCTCGTTGATAAATTCGTTCAAACGCATAAACAACTTCTGATGCAGCATTGGTACAAAATAGTTCAGCTTCTTTGTATCTACTCGCATTATCAACTAATAGTAACGTATACTTGCAAGCCCGTCTTTTGACAGTATCATGCGGCAGAAATAATATATCAGCCTGATGAACTTCATTTGGAACGATGACATAATAATGTGCGAGGTGAATTTGTTTAGGCGGTGGTAGATAAATCTGCCATATCTCCTGTCTTGATAACCACTCTGCTGCAGTAACGTTTTTGACTTTTGCCGCAGTGGCAAGTTTATTAATGGCTGATGTACCTCTTCAGTATCCTCTTGTGGAATAATAAATATATTCCTTATTAATATTAATGACCTGCACCTAATATCAGTTAACCTTTCATCGAAGATCGTACTAACCTGTTATCTAATGGTCCCATGAAAGATTTATTCGTAATAGAATTTAACGCGTGAATCAATTTCACATCTGCGATATGTCTATGTTGCAGATTGCCACTTTTATAAGCAACATGGTGAGCATGACACGCATTATCGATAGCGTGTATCGGATATTCACCTGATCATAGTTGGTCTTGCCGTCAAGAAGGATATCGAGTCTGGTTCCAGAGCCACAGTAATTATATCCTGGAAGATGTTTTCCTCCTGAGTATTTGGCCCATGGAGTATTTGGGAGTTTTGTCAATTTTATTGCAATATCACTTCCTCGTTTTGTTTTTAAATCATAACCCGATTTCATAGAAACAAATTTAATTGTGTTAGTACCACAAAGTGTACTCTTACCCGTATATGCTGATCTGTTATTTCTTGTTGCAATTGTTGTTAAGTCGTTTGTACTAGTACGCGTCTTACACTTAACACAATATAGATCCATAACTATTTATAATAACATGAATGTGACTGATTTTTTCGGCGACAAGAGCACGAGAAATGGTCAAACATCATGCAATGCTACCGAATTATATTCGTATAATTATAATTGGACCGTCTGGAAGTGGCAAGACGCAGTTGTTACTGAATTTGATATTATGATGGTTGAAATGGGACAGGTTGTATTTGGTAACACCACCTGTACATGATCATCAATATTACGAGCTGTAAAAATATTTTAAAGAGAAAGCGATATCGTTAAACGATGATGTTATTGAATTTATTATCGATATTGACGAATCACCGAGTGTTGACTCTATTGATGGATCCATTCACAATTTTATGATGTAATGTTGGATAAACAAGGAAATGCAGTTAGAATATTTACCCGATGCAGATATAAAAATACTGATGTTACCCAGCGGCATACACAAATTCCTAAAGGGATCAGGGACATTTGTAACATTTTTTCTGTGTTTAATGGGTGTGATACACATACACTTAGAAATATTCATCAGACCTACTGTAGCCGTGATATGGATTATAATTTCTTTTAGAAATTTCTTTAGTGTTGCTAAGTCAGCCCCACACTAGATCAAGATATCGTATCAGGCTTGATAAAAAATTCGGTTAGAACCGTAGCAACACCGAGGGCGCGACAACAAAATATACGTCTTTGTTCCACCAAGTCTATTTCTGTTCGTTGACACCCTTTTTGAATTTGTCACAGGCCTTGGTTTGACAAATAGACACCTGTAAAAGGTTGTCTGATTTGCCCACGCGTACGAAACCGAAACTGTCATTTTTAGTTTGTTTGATTCACCCATTTAATGGGTATGTTTTTTTTCATTTTGGTTTTCGTACGAAACCGAAACTGTTATTTTTTAGTTTGTCTGACTAGTATGTTCGATTCACCCCCTCTACTACTAGACGTGAGAGATTTGTGAGATGGATGAGGACAGTGCGTCCGTCCACACAGATAATGCAGCTACCAGATAACACAAGTACTACCTTTACCCAAAACCCCTATACCCCCATAAACTTTATTACACACATGTATATGTACTTTTATACGTACACAAACACACATGTATGTATGTATGTATGTTTTTATGTATGTATGTATGTATGTATGTATGTATGTATGTATGTATGTATGTATGTATGTATGTATGTATGTATGTATGTATGTATGTGTGTGTGTGTGTGTGTGTGCGCGTGCGTGCGTGCGTGCGTGCGTGCGTGCGCGCGCGCGTGCGTGCGTGCGTGCGCGCGCGCGTGCGTGCGTGCGTTCAAACTATCACCAAGACTTAAATTTCGCATTATTTTGTCTGATTAGCGGCATCTAAGTAAACCTTGTAATAAAAGACGTTGGTTTTAAAATATAACATTCTTGGAGCGAAAGAGAAAAGAATAAGGGAAGAAATCGCTATGTACATTGCCAAAAAATTCCAAAGTTTCTAAAACCTTCTGCACAATTATTGATACGACGTGCTAAAATGTCATGCATAAAGACTGGAAACATTATGGGTGCTTA
Source organism: Unio delphinus (assembly GCA_029339505.1). NCBI lineage: Eukaryota > Metazoa > Mollusca > Bivalvia > Unionida > Unionidae > Unio > Unio delphinus. The sequence continues at coordinate 9,330,365 of JAQISU010000041.1, read as the reverse complement.
ATTACAGTTTTCTTAATATGACATCGAAGGTATGTTCAAAACCATTAGTTTGGTTTTAGACACAGTGGAAAGCAAACTTTTAGTATGCGCTCAAGTTCAATAAAAATTCATGTGAAATGCTCTTAAAATAATTTATTTAAAAAATATTCAGTGATCAATATATAATAAATGAAAACAAAGCTTTATATCTCATTTATAGGCATTGGCATTTTATAGCAACATCTTATGAGGCCAATGCCTTTTCTGCAGCAGCGTTGATACGCGTAAATTGTCTGCTGTTTCAAAATATGATAGATTTGAAGAGTCATGTATTATTACATATTAAATGATAATGGTACAGTTATTACCTATAAGGTATATGAATAATAGACTTCCTACGTATTCATTACTAGCTGATGAGATACAAGGATGCACAAGATAAGAACGACAATAGGCTTTTGGGTCAAAACGTGAATGCATACGTCTGTACCACTTTTATTTGATAAATTGACGTCTCTACTAGATTCCTTGCATTGGCCTCGTGCCTTCTAACAATCTTATATACAACCTTTTCCTATGGCGCTAAACTTACAGTTCTGATGTACCGGTACACAACTGTCAATCAATAAATTTATCAAGCTCGTGCATTCTAATATATCTTATATATAATTCTATAGTACATCCTGTTCATCGACAGCAAGTTCATTAAAAAGTCAAATATGACTAAAAATTGGTATAAGTATAAAGTATTAACATTTTAAGAATATCTTATTATATCAGTTTTCCATAGCACAATGTTACAAGATCTAAAAGTACTATTCCAGTACATATATGCTTGAAAGTTAGCCAATCACGTGACATTCATTCTTTTGAAGCGAGTATGAATACTAAACCTTCGTTCACTGCTGTCTTTAATAATAGGGTCAATTATAAAAATAATACACGAAATTCTCTGACGAGTTTGATTATAATGTTGGTTATGATTCCGTACTTGATTAGCTATTACTAATGTAATTTAATATAATTATTATCATTAGAATTATCAAAGTGAGTCTCCCTAAGGAAATTCGTAAGAAGGTGATTGCAATTTAATGCAAGACATTTAAACTTGATTCGGACAGCTTAATGCTGAAGAGTAGAAGTAAAATATATGAAGCGTAAACTTAAACTTTGTATGTGAATTATCAGTGTGGGACTGACATTGATTCAATTTAATATTACCTGCTAGTAACAAAAGTGAAGTAAAACCTATGAGGACAAATATCAGCAACAATTCAATCAAAGACGAGTCAGTACACCTTTCAATAGTCCAGAAACGGAAATAAATTACATGACATGGAATCCACGCAATACATTTGTCACGCATGGACGGGGTAGGATTTACCACAAGAAATATAAGATATGAAAATACAACATGGCTGATGGCTATGTGGAACAAACAAGTTGAAAAGATATTTGTTTTATTTTACATTACTGTTTGGGTTGGAAACATTTATGAAAGATTCTAATATGACATAATGCATTCACAAATATTTTTGAAATACTTAAAGTACAAGCCATTTTATCTATCTAGTTTGGAATATCAAATTCTTATTTTACGATTTTCATTAGCAGCTTATTAGAAGATAATCATTGTTTCTAAATAAGTCAACGTATATATTATATACTCGCATACATCATCCTTTCTCGATAACTGGCAAGGCTATCAAATAACGGTAGTGATCTTTGAAACACAAAGTAAGTGACCTTTGGGACCAACATAATGGAATTTACTACAAGCTTATTCAATTATATTATAAGATTGGATGAATATGAATATATATATATATATATATATATATATATATATATATATATATATATATATATATATATATATATATATATATATATATATATATATATATATATATGCATATCTTGAATAATTCTTTAATTATAAGGATTTGTTTCGTCATTGCCTTGAGCATTCAGAATGCCAAAGTTTTGGAGACACATGTCACATATTACCTTCTTTAGAGTTTAAGTTTCGTTTCCCGCTTGTCTCCGTATCGTGCATCTGACGAAGTACGGAAATTCGAGAGTTTGACCATATGTAAAACGGATACTGGCTATTGCTATAACGAAACAAGATGTCGTCTTTTGGAGCATGAAACCTATACACCCATTCCTGTTCTACATTTCTGTTGATATCTAGATATCAATAAGGTGAAAAAAGTTATTTTACGTTTTCAAGTATAAACACTTATTGTAAGTTATTGCATGCAATAAATGAGACGAATATCTTAAAATAAATTTGACCCATTTAAACTCCTTTATCGGCTGAACAGTGTAACACTAGAACCATTTGTTAGTATCATTGGCAAACGACAGTCCAGGTCCAATGTAAAAACTGACGTTGTACGCATAAAAACCTGACGTTGTACGCAGAAAAACATGACGTTGTACTTATAAAAACTATTATTTACATTAGTTGAAAAATTAAGATCGTGAGGAAAAGGTAAAACAAGTAGTCCAGTTCAAAATAAAAGTTCACCGACCCCGCACACACTAAACTATAGACCCACTATACTTCTTAGAACGCATAGTCGAATTAGTCATACATTATTTTCTCGAAAGCTGCAGCTGATGTATCGTCTCTTTGTTCCGTATGTTTGTTTAAACACGCTTATTATATTAGTAGCTTTATGATAATCAAATCAATTTAAATGTGCAAGATGACTTATATGCAAGAGATGCAACTTACTGTTGACAGAAGCGATAAGATAGTTTTGTTAAAGAAACATATCCCATTTTAACCAAATTTGGCATCCTTTGGCTACCAACGCATCACAGTAAACTGAAATATAGTTCAAGCGCTCTTGAAAACGCCTTTACCTTTACCTTTACTTTCTTGTACGAGCATTTCATTCAGTCATAATAAAGACCATTGTAAGTATAGACTAGATGAAACAATTATACATTTTATGTGTACCAGCGTTTATATGGGCTGCCAAATTAGATATTGCTATTAGGTCCTCAGTCAGTGCACAATACTGCGATTCCGGGACTATTCGGTCCATAGCAGAGGCGGTTAGCTAATATTCTCGACCCATAACAAACTCAGACTACTCAAACTCACAGGACAGTTAATTTGCCATATTATGATCCGACGATAACCTTTTGCAGAAAAATGATAATAATATTACATTAAAGATACAAATAAAAGCTGATTAATGATTTTTGTTGAAAGGATGCTTGTAAGATTCTGACTGAGGTATTAAGGTTAATTCCTTATGCAACTGGTGGCTTTAATACTGAACCAACACTGCCCGCAACCCTCTCTTTTTTACATTCATTTTTGACAGGAATCAGCTGTTTTGAATAGCAAACAATAAGTTTCACATCTTATTCTTCCTGTAAATGATTATTTTATAAAATGAACCAGATTAATGAAGGTCTTAATAAATAAGTAAAAGTGTCTCGACGTAAATAAATGGCAAACTATTTGGTTCAGAATAATTGTATTTGTGACATAAATAACAATAATATTTACATGAGGTAGTTTTATTCATTTTGCATCTTTATATTTCACTTAATCTGTCTAAAAGTATTATTATATATAATTCAGATTATTTGCCCTCAGTGTGTTAATTGTTTTGCTCATTTATTCTTATTTTCGTGCTCGAAAATACGAATTTCACATCTAAAAATATAAACATCTGCTGTAACCTAGTATGGATAATTATGACTTCCATGGAATCTAAAGACATGACGCTTACGAACTAAATAGTATACACACAAAAGGCGAAAAACATATATACTGTAATAAACCTACGGTTTGTGATATTTATATTTATGTTTTCATTTACAGCTTATTATGGTCTGTCGGTGTTGGGACGATGGTTTTTTGCAGGTGTTATTAGTTAACATTCTAATAAAAGTGCCCCTACGCTGCAAAACAGCAGCAGAGAGGGCGAATCCTACAACGTTTTCAGACAAAATTTTGATTGAATCCTTAAAACGAGCCTTCCTACGATCTCATTTTAACCAAAAAAAATGTCTCAGGGGCTAACCCTACAACGTTTTCAGACAAAACATTGATTGAAATCTTAACGAGCCTTCCTACGAAATCTCATTTTAACTAAAAAAAATGAAAACGGAGACTTTTACGATTTTTTAATTAATTTTGGTCGCAACTTGCTGTCATCCACCCTCTCTGCTGCTATGGGTTAACAAAAAATAATAAATGATTTTAACCGAATATTTGATCCAGTCCGATACGATATCGTGTCCGAGGATCATGCAAATTTATTGTTGCGAATCCGTACGGGGTTGACTGAGCATGACTAAAGAAGTTTTTAAATTGATTGAAGTCCATATCAGAACACCATGTCTGCCATATATTTCTAAGAGTATGAGTATCAACTCCGTTGAATACAGCAAGAATATTGCAGTTATCTCTGAAAACTTTTGGAACCTGAGTGTAGCGTTGAGTGACATATATCACGTCAGTGTTTTTATGCCTGCCTCTGGAAAAGATCCTAGCAGGATTTTTTTGTTTAACTAACATTATATCGTCGTATACGACTAAATTGTTAATATCTCCATCAATATCATCAATGCTCGGTGCTTCATCGATATCGGTTATAATCTCAATAATACCCTCTCCGGATATCTCTACCGCGCTGTCGTTAAAATCTTTTAGCACTTCATAACATCGTTGATCATCTACGCTAGGGGCAATTAAATACAACTTATCCCACTTCATCCATCTCATTATTAAATTGAGTAACAATTGCGTTTTACCGGATCCAGATGGCCCGATTATAATCATCCGGATAGAGTTTGGTAGCGCTGCATGATGCTTAACTGGTTCTCTTGTTTTAGTCGCTGAAAAATCAATTATATCCATATCTCTATACATAAATTATGGATCTATATTGTGTGAAGTGTAAAACGCGTACTGGCACAGATGACGTGACAACGATTACAACCAGAAATAACCGATCAGCGCTTTCTGGTAAATGCGTGCAATGTGGTACAAAGAAATTTAGATTTGTGTCTATGAGATCTGATTTAAAAAAAAAACGAGGAGGTGATATCGCAGCCAAATTGGCAAAGCTCCCTGGAACCCCATGGGCAAAGTACCCCGGAGAAAAGCACCTTCCAGGATATAGCTACTGTGGATCGGGAACCAGACTTGATATCAGACTCAACAATCAAAATCAACCCAACCCCGGTGAAGAACCAATAAACGCCATTGATAAGGCCTGTCACCTTCATGATGTTGCTTATAAGAGCAGCAATCTGCAACACAGGCATCTCGCAGATGTGAAATTAATTCATGTGTTAAATGCTATTCCTGATAAATCCGTCAAAGAAAAATTGGCTTCCTTTTTGATAAAATCGGCTATGAAAAGTAAATTGATGTTAGGTGCCGGTAATTAATAATATGGAATCAATTTATTATTCCCCAAGAGGATACTGGAGGGGTAAATCAGCAGTCCATAAACTCGCTAGCGCTGCAAAAGTGAAAAAAACCACTGCGGCTAATTGGTTATCCAAACAGGCACTATGGCAAATTTATCTACCACCGCCTAAACAAATTCAATTCTCGCATTTTGATGTGACCGCTCCTAATGAAGTTCATCAGGCTGATATATTATTTCTGCCACATGATCGTGGTTACAAATACGCTTTAACCGTAGTTGATATTGCAAGTCGATACAAAGAAGCAGAACCGTTGTTAAAAACAAAATCAGCCACTGAAGTCGCTTCTGCATTTGAAAGGATTTATCGACGAGGTCCTCTGCACTGGCCAAATCTATTGCAGGTTGATCCTGGCAAGGAATTTCAGGGTGCAGTGTTATCTACAATGAAACATCATAATGTCACCATACGACGAGGGCATACTGCGCTACATCGCGATCAGGCCATTGTGGAACGATTTAATCGGACGATTGCTGAGCGGTTATTTGGATATCAATACGCAAAAGAATTCATCCAAGAAAAAAGATCCCGTGAATGGGTTAAAAGATTACCATCTGTGATTACTGCACTGAATAACGAGATTACTAGAACAATCAACATGAAACCTATCAACGCGATTAAAAAGAAGTCAATACCTGAAAAACCACAAAAAGATTTCAAAGAACCAATTCTTGGTAGTAATGTAATTGTGAGGTACTTATACGAACCAGGAGAGCTTGAAGGGGGTAGAAAAAGGGCTACTGATCCTATTTGGAGTGTTACTGCACACAAGATATCTAGTATAACACGATCAACTGGTAGACCTCCAGTCTATAAACTGGATTCAACTGCCCCTCAGCGGGGTTTTACTCGACAACAACTACAGGTAATTCCCGAGAATACTCAATTGCCACCGCATGGTCTTAACTAGCACCGTTGCGTCTATTGCACTCAAGACAAGTCAACATCACATTGTTTCTGACATGACCGAGATTGTTATTTTTTCTGTCTACGGTGAATTGGCGAGGATCATTATCCGAATACTGCCAACGCATTATTCAATTGCAACTCGCGCAGTGATTATTCTGTTGTTTCTTCAGCGTAATTATTAATTCAGCATCAATATCAAATTCTCGTTGTTTTTTTTTTGTCCTGTTGTTTGTAACCGGAGAGTTTTTTATCAAAAATTTTAACATCAATATCATTTATTGTGGTGTCATTATCATCGAAAACAACTCTTCGAAGTTGATTTATTTTTCGTACTCTGGATACTGCGAGATAGACTAAATTCGACCATTCGATGTGATTATCCACCATCCAAACAATTGTATCCGATATAGTCAATCCCTGTGAAGAGTGTATTGATGCTGCATATCCTAGCGTCCACGGGGATTTATTAGCACGCAATGCATCTTCAACGACATTGATATCAACCAGCACAATATCATTTAATACGAGAATTTGTTTTTCACTCTGTCCTGGAATATCAACTTCAATATTCTGTTTTCGTGTATCCGATGGCCTATAACAAAGGGGTACTGGAAGCGTTGCAAATTTTTCTTTATGCAATTCAAATAGCTTCATCTGAAGTGTGTCCCTGACTATTTTTCTACTTGCAATTATCAAATCATTTGGTCTCCATGTTTCCCAGAAATCATTCATTGGAGTTTCTGAAATCACTTCACGCGCTATTTCGCATTGGATTCTATCCGGTTGTAATCTAATTAGCGCTTTGAATTCTCGTAATCGTTCATCAATTGATCTATAATCAGTGGTAATTTTTTCATAATAGTCTACAAAACCCCTTAGCCATTCATGTGGAGATGCACCGACAAATGGTGGTGGTTGGCCGTGATCACCGCACATGACGACTTTTGTGCTTTTGTTTAACAACCACTCGAGAAATGTTTGTAATACATCTAATGACACTGTGCATATTTCATCCCAAATTATGATTTCAGGAATGAATTTATCACCCATACGCTCAGGAGTCCATTTGTCACCCTTCCATCGAAAGAAACTATGGTAAGTACAGGCATTTACCCCTCGCTGTATCATCTCTCTGGCGAGTCTGTGAGTCGGTGTTAACACAATCATGGTTGACCGACGAAATAATTCAATTGCACGAGTTGTCTTTCCTGACCCACCACAACCGTTTAAATAAACTGTCTTGTATCTACATACTGGATCAGATACCGGTGGTGCATTAGAAAATTCTGATTGAATTTCAATACGGTTACAACAAAGATATTTATCATCCATGGCAACGTCTGCCGATTCACAATACTCATGTAGCATCTCCTTTTTAAATCGCCAACGCCCCCAATTTTCTTCGGGATCTGTGAATTTAGCTACAGCTGATTTGTACTTATTGTGTATATACATCGAATCAGTGGCCACTCTAACCGCGGTATTAGGAAATCTATTTATCATCGAAAATAGATTAATAGAAGCATAGGCTAGCATAGATGATCTTAAATGTGTATACTGGGAATTATATCCATCACAGTAGGTAACAACCGTACCCATTTTCTCACCATTGGATAGAAAAGCATCCTTACGGGATACAAGTTTTCCCTGTTTCATTAAATCCGTTACAATAAAATCGTATTCAGCGACGTCTATGATCAACCGCGAAGAATATTTTGCATTGTCGTATCTTCCACCCTGGGTAAATTTACCGATTATTCTTCGTCCAAAATCTTTTGCTTGTTCTTTTTTACTTTCAAATAACTTCTTAGACCAATTTATGATTTCTTCTTCATTGAAATCTGGAAACTGTTTTCGTAGTTCGCTGATTATACGATCTAGATCGGGTTGTGGTAGCCAAACTTCTTTCTGAGCTCGATAGCATATAATAGCCTCGGAAACAATCAACGATATTAGCATACCACAATCAATCATATATCTCAATAGCACTATTGGCATCCAGTGTTTTTCAGATAGGTGTCTACCGAGCCAAACATAACTACACGGATGTAACCCTGTAGCTAATTCGAATGATATCACACGAGCGAATCCGGTTAAATCAAAATCAGGTAATGGTCCATTAATCGCAACACGAGTCATTTCATGTGTGGGGTGTCCAAATCGTTTGAAGTACTCAGCACATTCCCCATACCCGAGAAAACTTCCGGGATAACACGCGGCTATATCAATTGAAATCATACCATCACGTGAGTATTTCGTATTCCACAGTCCTCCATGACCAAATTGACGCAACTCAATTTAACATCCTCAAGAAAATCACTTCGTGTTGGACGCCATGATTTTTTTTCTCTTGCGAAGTGAGCTACCACTGATGGAATAGTAAAACTATCCGTGAGTAGTTTTTCATGGGAATTCTCCGGTGAAAAATCACTAGCGATTTTTCTCATTCTGTTATCTAATTCTTCAACGCGATATAATTCGCCATTTGGTCTTACAAATTGATCAAATCCTATTTCGGGATCTTCATCACTTCTAAGTAACCACACTGACACAGGATCATCTTTACACAACGCATGAATAGCATCGAATAATTTCTCTTCATAGAAAACATCCCCGACGAACTCCTTAGGGATATATTTCACGGTTCGTTCTCGTGGAAATACTGTTACCGCAGGTGTCCACGCGTGTTTGTTATGATCAATAATCTGTATTGGCGCTCCATTTTTGTTATATTTCGGTTCGTATAAAACCTCTCCGGTTATCGTCATAACGGTTATTGGAAATCTTAATGATGTTTCTAATTTAGCTATATCAGAAATCTTTGCACCATGCTGTTTCACTGTCAGTTCCCATTCGGTTATTTTCCTACGTCGCAGATCAGTTAGTTTATTTCCTCGGGATGCATTTGTGAAGTGTTCCATTACCCGTGTTGCCACGCAATTCAGTGAACTAGAATATTTCATAGGAGCTAGTTTTGCGATATCGGGTTTATCATTTAACGGATATATCCCATAAACCATTGCTGTTACGGGATAAGATCTTTCGTAGTATGGTTTGTCGATTCCAGTTAGAATTCCTGGTTTGGAATCTCTACTCACAATGACAGCTTTTTTATTCTTGAGGATTGGTTCAAATTTATCCCTAATAATCCATTTGCCATCGACTTCGATAATGAATTTTATTCGGAAAAAATACTTTTTTTCCCCAACACGTGAAATTATCACTGCTGCTTTTTCATCATTCATGGTAGCGTCAACAACACCATCAATTCGAAATGTTGACCAACAATAAGATTCTCCATCACGCTTGAATTCATTAAAACAGTCTCTGATTTTACTAATCATGGCTTTATCAAGAATTGTATTCTTTGGTGTATTAGAAACTATATCGAGATTGAATTGAGCATCTTTCCAGGGTAATCTCTTGGACGTTTTTTTTGGTTTATCGAGATTAAATTTAGGATTAATCTTCAATAATCTCTTAAACTCTCTCATGTTTCCGTTTATTAAACGTTTTTTGGGTTTATCGAGATTAAATTTAGGATTAATTTTGTTACGTTTTTTTGGTTTATCGAGAATAAATTTAGGATTAATTTTTAATAATCTCTTAAACTCTTTCATGTTTCCGTCTCTTGGACGTTTCTTGGGTTTATCGAGATTAAATTTAGGATTAATTTTTAATAATCTCTTAAACTCTTTCATGTTTCCGTCTCTTGGACGTTTGAGATTAATTTTTAATAATCTCTTGTTACGTTTTTTGGGTTTATCGAGATTAAATTTAGGATTAATCTTCAATAATCTCTTAAACTCTTTCAGGTTTCCGTCTATTGGACGTTTTTTTTGGTTTATCGAGATTAAATTTAGGATTAATTTTCAATAATCTTTTAAACTCCTTATCAGCATTGAATTCAGCATTTTTCGAAGGCGTTCTCCTTAATTCCCTCATGCTATAATTAAAACAAGCATTTAAATGAAGAATTTATATATAATGAATCACTGCAAGTGGCTTATGATTGGATCAGTAACCCCGTGTAACAAATCATGCAGAAATGAGTTTTGTGGGTATCATATGCAAAGCTTTCGACGTGGAAGCCTTGGCCCGTTACCCTGCATACGATGTGGGGTTGGGGTTAGGGGAAAATCTCAGTTGTGTTTGAATTGCGGTGGAAAGCGATACAGGGAGTTGAAGCGTTATTATGATAAAAGAATAAAAAATGGACAATCAATCAGAAATTATGACCCTGAAAAAGTCCCTGACACTGACAACGTCCCTGACAAAATCATAAGAACTCCTCAAGACTACATCGAAAGATTCATCATTAAACCAAACAATGAATTAGACAAACAATAGTATTATGTATACGAATGAACCAAGAATTCAGACACCATCCCTTGATTACAAATTATGAAGCATCCAGTGATGGTGTTGTAAGACACTGTAGACTGAAGAAATCAGTTGGTGCTGTGAATAATCAAGGGTACTTGATGTTTACTGTTGGGAAAAAAACTTATCTCAATCATCGTTTCGCATTTGAATGTTTTTATGGATTGATCGAGGATGATTCTGTCATTGATCACAAGGATTCTAATCCGAAAAACAATTCTTTATCAAATCTGCAGGCTGTTACTCAAAGTGAGAATACCAAACGAGGCAAGACTGGAAAATGCAAAATGGTCGGGAAGAGACCTGTGAAATCTTTGAATACGATAACTAACGAAGAAAAAATATTTCAATCAATAACCAGCGCCGGTAGGCATTTCGATATTTGTTCACCCTCAGTACGAAAAATTGCAGAGGGGATTTATCGATCGGCTATTTCAAAAAGGACGGGACAAAAAGTTCAATTTAGTTATGTCTAATGCGTCATATTTTTCATTTAGAAATATATCATTATTATAGAATAATGAATTCTGAAAACATGAATAGCATTTTATCCGAGATTTCAAAATTGAAAAGTTGGGATATTGAACTATCAGATGGGTTAAATCCTGATCAAATCATGTCTGATTTTCAGGATATTGAATACGGAGTTAACAACAATAAATATATGCTACCAAAGAAGTATGCGCTCATCAAGAGGATTCAGAATTCTATTCGGGACTCTCTCGCATTTTCCAGTGACGTAAGTGTGTTCGCTCCGTTATATACCATCGTAGAACGAATACGAAAAGAATTGGGGTACGAATACGAATTGAAAAAGGAGGTTAATTCTAAAGTTAGAAACCTACGGGCGTTAATTCAAGAAAATTAACAATTTTGATTGACCATTTATCATTATTTGATTGACCAACCATTTATCATTATTTGATTGTGACCGTCCCTCAGAGAGATTTTCCTTTTTTTTAGCATTTTTTGATTGACAATGTCAAAATCAGTGAATAAAAAATTGATGGCTGGTTCAGATTGATCAAGGGAAAAGTGTGGAAAGTGTGGTATTAATTATTTTTTATACAATTTCCACACTTTCCACAAACTTGATAAGATGAAATAACACTTCCACGATGATGTTAGGTCGGGTTCGGGAAAATTGTTTCACAATTGAAAAAGTGTTTTGCAATTGAAAAATTGTTTCTGATTTCAAATAATGGTCAATGAAGCATTAACAACCCGATTGGCTCGTGAACGACTGGATGCAATCAGGAGATTTGTACCAATTCGTGACTCTGTACGGAATAAACTACAACAACGACAGAGTCTTCTGACTGATTTTGCTGCGGGATCTGAAGAATTGTTTAAACCAGTAACCACAGCAACGAAGGAGATAGAGCGTGCTATACTGGGAGATGATCCTGACGGTAAAAGAAAAGAAGAGGGTCTTATTCCTGTGTTAGAAAAAATAGCAAAAAGAACTAAACAAACAAAAAAATCCTTGCAATCACTTCCTCAGGATATATCAACCGCTTCGAAACGAAAATTTAAAGGATTTCAGGAAGAAGTAGTTAGTGGACTACCTAAATCAATTATATTTACCGAGAGCGCTAAACAACAAATTCTCAACGAGGATATAGACAATTTAGGTGAATTCGCTGCTAACAGCTATGATTCACAAGAGAAGTTTTTCACGGACAATTATTCGGATTATAGAATGTCACATAATGAATGGGCTGATATAGTGTATGAAATAAATACTGGGGGTTTAGATAGAAGGATGAAGGAATACAGAGACTTCAAGAGAAAATTTCAACTCCAAATAAGACAGCCATACGATGAGAAGAAATTTCTGGGGAGTGGTCTAGTTGGAAACGCTAGCGTTTCATGTCCTGGTAGTGTTTTCAGTGATATATCACGGTTAGAAGTTCTTGTAGGAGGGTTCCGAGCTGGAAATAACTCACCGGAAATAATTAATGAAGCAGCTGATATCTGTAGACGATTATTTCAGGGTGGTATCATGGATATCAGCACATATCGAGATTTCATTGGCGAGTTAGTGGAAAGTGGGTATCATAGTGACTGAATTGAAAAGTCAATTGATTAGATAAATAACAATTGAAAAATTGTTTCTGATTTCAAATAATGATCATACACTACAATCATGATAAACCAACCCCCGTCTACGTAGTTAATTCACGGTTTCCGGTTTATAGAGCATACTACGGAGATGGTTTAGGTAATACCATTGCAGGGTTATTTGCGAGAATGGCTCCAAAAGTGATGCCGTTGGCTAAACAATTAGGAATGAAAGCAATTGATGTTATTCGTGATAAGGGTATTGGTGCTGTTGGAGATCTTGCTGGAAAAGCGTTTTCAACTGCGAAGAATAAAATAACATCATTAGTGAAATCACGGATGAAATCCAAAGGATTTTCAAAACCGTTACCGTCTACAGCGGAAATGCCTGCAAGTGTTAGTAGAATCATAAATAACGCAGTAGATGAAAAATTAGCGTCGATGGTTTTAACCCCCGACCAAAGCAATATTGCAAATATGATAGCAGGAAGCGGCTTTAAAAAACTACGACGATGAAAATGGAAAATCGCGATTTAGACTCTGATAAATAGAATAAAATGTTCAAAAAGTCACATGATCCAGCGTTTGATATAGACGCCCCAGTTGGCAAGGATGATTCTGTACGCGATTATCAATATTACGCCTATCATGCAATAGACCCAAATAGTCGAGCAAGAATCGATCTTCAAGTCCATGATACCAGTAAATACTTTTTGCCCTGTGAAGCGTTTATTGAAGTAGAAGGAGAAATTGTAACAGCTGCTGATACTCCTGCTGTACCAGCACCGTATCCAACTGGTACTCAAGTCGGTTTTGTCAATAATGGTATCATGGCGTTATTTGAGAGTGCAAAATATCTCATTGATGGAAAAGAAATTGAGGCGATAGATCGCGATGTTGATGTGGCTACAACAATAATCGGGTTAGCGAGATATTCTGATGATTATACAAGATCAGCAGGACCTTCTATGATGTTTGCAAAAGATGTTACAAATACCGCTGGAGGAAATCCATTTGTTGTAAGACGACCAAAGAATAATGCTGGCACCGCTAATATTGATGCCGAAGATATGATTATAAACAACGATGTTAATTTCAATCTAGGAGCTGCAACACGTATTTCAATGTTGCAAGGAGCGCGTAAATCATTTTCATGCGCGATTCCACTGCATCATATATTTGGATTCTGTAAAAACGTCCGAAAAGTTATTTATGGAGCGAAGCATACAGTATCGCTTGTACGAAAGAGTGATGATAGTGACGCAATCTGGAGGATTCCAGCAGACAATGCAAATCCAAATGCTGATGCCGGTAAAGTCAATTTAACAAAAATATCATTGTGGATGCCAGTGTTGACTCCAGCAATCACCGCAGAAGAACGATTACTATCATTTATGGACCAAGGAGGAAAGTCGTTGTTGAGTTGGCTAACCGTGAGTACAGATGTGAAGCAATCAAATCTAAACGGGTTATTCACGTGGAATCTAGCATCAAAACAAGGCGTTTCTGCGCCACGTCATATATTTATTGCGTTACAGGATATCACACGAGTTGGCGATCAACGTTTCAGTCATATGATATTTGATCAGTTAGGTGTGAAAGACGTCTCACTGAGAATAAACGGCCAACAGGAACCATCCGAGGATATACAACTTAATTACACAGAAAATCATATTGCACGAGTTTATAATCTTCTGTTGTCATTTATGGCACGTGATCAAAATCTGGATACTGGTTTGCAAATATCACAATATGATTTTAAAAATCTGTATCCAATCTATTACTTCTCACTGGAACATCTCGATTTGATGAGACAATCTGTTGTTGATATACATTTTAGAGCTATTGTGACTCGTGGTGCTATTGCTGATTATAGAGCGGTTGCTGTCATTCTCAGCGACAAATCAATGCTACTTGAAGGTGTTGGTGGAAGAATGAGAGTGGTAGATGCACCAGTGGAAAACATGTAATTGAAATTGTAAACGATTTAGAATCAATCAATTATGTATAATGTCATATAGTAATATTAGTGTTGCGTTAACTCCCGGTCAATTAAAAAAATTGCAATCGGAATCAGCTAAAAAATGTGGAACCACAATCACGTTGAAACCCAACCAAATGACTGGTGGTGCAAATAAACTATCGCTGACAACTCGTCAGGTGAAACATTTCAATGATGCACTAGTAGCAAAAAAGGGTGTTCAGATTACTCTTTCTGCGGCTGCTATCAAAAATATGATTAAAACAGGCGGTATATTCCCGTTGTTAGCTGCGATACCAGCATTGATTGCAGCAGCAGCCCCAGCGGTGGCTAAAGCGGCAGCGTTAGGAGCCGTTGGTACTGCAGCAGGAATGGCACTAAAGAAGGCAACTGGGAAAGGATATAAAAAAAAGGGAAAGGGTCTAAGACTACCAGGAACCCCGTATTCGTGGTACAGCGGAAAGGGTCTAAGACTAGGACCGGTTTATTAATTGGAGAGTCTATGACTCAGGAACCTATGGTTCCCATGTCCAATTTTGATTTACTCGATGCTGCTAAAAAACTCGCAATTAAAAACTTCAGAGGTGTCTTTATGAAAGATCAATTACCACATCAACCAAACAGCGTTGAAACCGGAATCATTAATTTAGATAACAGCACCGGACCTGGAACTCACTGGGTTGCATACGCTATTGATCCACGTGGGATTGTCTATTTTGATTCATATGGATTAGCCCCACCAAAAGAGTTTATGCCCTATATAAAAACCCTTCCAATGAAGACTTGGTATTCTACGCTACCAACACAAACGATGATTGACCCACCAATATGTGGCAGCGAAGTATTAAATGTCCTTAACGCTATTTCTAACTCCTTGAGTAACCCAAGCGGAAAACCACCACATGTTGTCGTGAATGAATACACTAGTAATCGCTGGCGAAAATCGAAGATTTTTCAACGAAGTCGTCAAAAACGATTTTAGAGAGAGAAAGAGTTTTACAATGACATGATTGATATTTGGGGGAGATCTTTGAAACCCAAACCCGATAACACTGCGACAGGTGATATAAAAAAATTAATTAAAGATGAAATCGCTGAGACGTTAAATTTAGCAAGTGTTGACCCGAACGAAATAGTTGTATTTCAGGACAAACAGGGTAAATTGAAAAGCAGTGATGTGTCATTGAATGACATTTTGATACGGCAGCGCGACGCCGCTGAAAACTCTATTGCGCTATATTCCAACAGTGGACAACTTAAACCAGGCGCACTTGTGTCTACAATCACCGACGCGATTGACGCCCACAAACATGATCTGGAGGATTATATACGAGGTTATAGTACTTTTCGCAAAAATGTCGTACATAAATTCTTTGGAACCCCGCTTGTGGTTGGCATGACTCTCGCTGAAATTAAAGACTTGTTGAATTCATTCTTCGCTAACAAGGAAGCTGGAAGGATGATGACTGCTTCAGAAATCAAGGCAAATTATCTCGAGATTTCTAAACTAATAGAAGATCAAAAACCCACTAATGACATTGTTGGTAGTTTCTTTGGAAACCCGCTTGTGGCAGGAATGACTCTCGCTGAAATCAGTGAGTTTATCGGCAAGCTCACTCACAATGCCTACATCGCTAATAGTTTCTTTGGTGTCCCGGCTACATCTACGATGACTCTCAAAGATATTAATATGTTTATGGTGAGACAAACAACACTTAATACCATCGTTGATAGATTTCTAGGGAGAACACCTGTGTCTGAAACCACATCGTTGACAGGCCCGACCCTCGCTGAAGTTAAAAGCGCTATTGACGAACAAAAGCTCACCAGCGAAATTGTTAATAAGTTCTTTGAGGGCAGTAAACCCCAAGATATCACGACAAAATTTTCTAAAATCGACTGGTATATTAAAGACTAAGCAGAGCTTGGAATCAGAGACCTTCTGATTTCATTCTTTTCTGACAGAAGGGGGATGATAGATTCTAGCAGAATCAGGGGAAATTATATCGAGATTTACAATGATGTTTTAAGACTAAAAGAAAATCAAAAACCAGTCAATGACATTGTTAATAAGTTCTTTGGATTCCCACTTGTGGCAGGCATGACTCTCGCTGAAATTAGCGCGGCCATCAATAAAATAAAAATTCCACATAGTGTAAGCGTCAATAACATCGTGTATATGGTTGATAGTGGGACTTTTGATTGGATCCGGGGAAATGATAATTATCTTCGTGTTGGCAACAGACATACTGGTGCACCAGGCTGCTACCGACTTACAATAATGCATCACCGTAAATTTGATTTGGAATTTGGCAACACAAGTATCCGCGGTGTTAACACGCTGACATATATATTAGATAAAGTACCAAAACCTCCACCCTATATACCAATCCCGCTTACGATTGTTATAAGCAATTCCGACGAGTCTGTGATTAGGGAGCCACTACCCTGGATAATAGAATTTGTATCCGGTGTCCCCTCATCCGATCCTAAAACCACTTCGTTGGTGGGATAATTGAAAACACTAGTTGGTTTAAAATAACAACAATGATTCCATCATCGTCGTAATATCGATTCGACACCGTGAAAGAGTTTTCCGCGAATTTGAAATTACTTTCCGCGAACTTGAAGACACAATTGAAAACACTAGTATTTTTAAAATAAAAATGATTTCATCAACGCAATGTCGCTATGATCAGGTCAGAGAATTTCAGACTAGACTCAAAACCCTCACTGAGGAGTATCAAATAAAAATAAAAAAATACCGACGAAGAATCACCGCAATTGATATTACTATGTACTCGGTGTCAAGCGTTCTCGCTGGCCCCGGAATAATACTTGCATCGGTTACAATGATTGCCCCGGTCGTAGTTCCAATTTGCATTTCTGCGGTGGCTACAATCGGGGGTATATCAACCGGGATAGCAAAAAAGATATCATCATGCAGCCAGAGTAAACTGCAGAATTACTTAATTCAATTTCATATTGCATCAACCGCATATTCGCAGTTATCCCTGATGATATCGTCGTCACTCGATAATACAATTATATCAGATAGTGAATTCTCAGCGATGGTCAGTATTTTTGATTCAGCGATATCGAAATTAGAGCGACAACATGAATATAATAACAATGACAACACCGATGGAATTGGAAAACACGAACCCAAAAACCAAAATGATCTCAATAATCTCAACCATACCAAATTGTGAGTTCTCAGTGATGGTCAGTATTTATGATTCCGCGGTGTCAAAATTAGAGCGACAACAACAGTATAGCAACGATGACAACACCGATGGAATTACTTCAACGAGTAGTGGAGAACACGAACCCAGTACAAACAAGTATGATATCAATAACATCAACGGAACCCGAGTTTAGTGTGAATTTCCCTAGCCCAGTCCCCGTGAAGGAGATAGCGCTAGCAAAATTACGAGTGTATCACAGTTGGTCTAATATCAGATCAAAATCATTTGGTGGTCAACAACCCAATAATTCTTTAGTGTTTGCGAATAAGAATAAAGATGACGGGACTCCAGACTGGAAAGTTGTTTCGATACCAACAGGGTCATACCAAATCGAACAAATCAATAATGAATTCGCGCGTAGAATAAAATCGATTACTGGAGTAGAGTCAAAAATCGCTATAACAGTTCATGAGCCGACACTATCATCCGCAATTGAGATAAGCACAGAAGGATACGTCGTAGATATCTATCAAAGTTCTATTAGAACCGTACTAGGATGGCCTGAATTACCACCGGAAAAATCCACCACCGACTTAACCACGGACGTAGAATCATATCATGAAATCAATCCCAGTTATCGAGATAATTTATCTGATATAAGAAAAGGAAGAATCGGCGATAGATTTATATTCACCAACAAAGACACATTGCAATGGGATTTTATCATTAAAAGAACAACCGACTCATCTGTTACTATTTCATTTACGCTAACTGACGTCCTTGGTTATTTTAATGAGATTAAACAATTATATGAAACACAACTAGAACAACTACGGAAAACAAAATCGCAAAAACACGTTGAAATAATAAATCAACTTATATCCGACATGGAATATATCTATGAACTAATTATTCAAACAATAATTAATGACAACAGCGACAATAAACAACGATTCCTAACCGATTACAATATCACAGAAGACAATCTGCGTAATTTCAAGTTTCCGAAATACAACGCTGATGAATTAGCAAGAATTGTTAAAACCGATATCAAAGCGCTACAAAAATCAGATTCAACTGTCCTCCTCAAATATAATAATGACCCAGACGGTGGCGGCAGGCATATTGCTCCTGAAAATGTGAATATTTCAACGGTGATTGCGCTTAATTTAGTATGTGATGTAATTGAAGGAAGCTATAAAATTAATCTAGAACAATCAAATCAAGCTCAGCAGGGATATATTCTTTATTCATTTGCACCAACAGCTCCTCCAGGATTCCTAATTATTGAAAACCCAATTAATCCTGTCTACATGCGATGCCATAATAATTCGTTAACGAGAATTAATTTCCGACTCACCGACCAGTCAAATAATCTGATTGATTTACAAGAAGAGGTGTTAGCGATTAGTTTGTTTGTGAAATCATAAATGATTTTCGTTTTAAGGACTTTCATCATAAAGACTGGTTAAAATCATTTCTTTTTTTTTGTTAACCCATAGCAGCAGAGAGGGCGGATGACAACAAGTTGCGACCAAAATTGATTAAAAAATCGTAACAGTCTCATTTTTTTTAGTTAAAATGAGATTTCGTAGGGAAGGCTCATTAAGATTTCAATAAATTTTTTGTCTGAAAACGTTGTAGGGTTTGCCCCTGAGACATTTTTTTTGGTTAAAATGAGATCGTAGGAAGGCTCGTTTTAAGGATTCAATCAAAATTTTGTCTGAAAACGTTGTAGGATTCGCCCTCTCTGCTGCTAAAACATATAAACTCAAATATCCTCATAATCTGCGGTACACACAAGGAACACATGTCCACACTGAACAACTGGGATAATAATGTCAATGCAATAATTTGGATCAGCAGCATTCAGAATATTAACCATCCTATGCTCATCATTCGATACATTGTCTTTCATGCAAGTAATATTCGGTGTGTATGAACAAATTGTTTTATAATCAATTACACTTTCTTGTTTCAAAATGATGGTCAAGAAAATGAACCCAATTAACATGAGAAATAATAGAGAATTTGATATTGATGTTGAATTTATAACGACGCTGAACCAACAGCCGAATAATGACTGCGCGAGCTGTAATTGTATACTGCTATGGTCGTGGTCGGACAAAAATCCTCGACAATTTACCGCAGACAGAAAAGTTAGCCGTTTTAGTCAAACACAAGAAAATGTGATATTGATCTGTCTAGAGTGTACCAGACGCAGTGGTGCTAGTTGAGTAATCGTGCCGGTAGTTGTGTATCCTCGAGTATTACTTGTAACTGTTCACATGTAATTCTACGCTGCGGAGCAATTGAATCTAATATATAGAGTGCGGGTCCTATCTGGAGTGTTACCGCACATACATATACATTTTTGTGATCGCGTTAATAGGTTTCATATTGATTGTTGTAGTAATTTCATTATTTAGCGCGGTTATCACACTTGGTAATCTTGCAACACATTCATGAGATTTCTTATCTTCAATAAATCTCTTCGCGAATTGATATCAAAATAACCGCACATAAAGTGTTTGAATAAATTCTTCAACAATTGACTGATCGCGGTGTATTGCACTATGTCTTTCTCCGATGGTGCCATTATGATGCTTCATTAATGATAACACTGCACCTTGAAAATCCTTTCCAGGATCAACCTGTAGCAGATTTGGCCGATGTAAAGGTCCTCATTGATAAACTCGTTCAAACGCATAAGCTACTTCTGATGCCGCCTTGGTAAAAAATGGTTCAGCTTCTTTGTATCTAATCGCAACATAAACTATTAGTAACGCATACTTGTAAGTCCGTCTTTTGCCAGCATCATGCGGCAAAAATACTATATCAACCTGATGAACTTCATTTGGAACAATGACATAAAAATGTGCGAAGTGAAATTGTTTAGACAGTGGTAAATAAATATGCCATATCACCTGTCTTAATAACCACTCTGCTGCAGTAACGTTTTTGAATTTTGCCGCGGTGGCAAGTTTATTAATTGCTGATGTACCTCTCCAGTATCTTCTTGGGGAATACTAAATATTTTCCATATTAATATTAATGACCTGCACCTTATACCAGTTTACCTTTCATCAAAGATCGTACTAACCAGTTATCTAATGGTCCCTTGAAAGATTTATTCGTAATAGAATTTAGCGCGTGAATCAATTTCACATCTGCGATGTGTCTATGTTGCAGATAGTTACTTTTATAAGCAACATCGTGAGCATGATACGCTTTATCGATAGCGTGTATCGGATACTCACCTGATCATGGTTGGTCTTACCGTCAAGTCGGATATCGAGTCTGGTTAGCCACAGTAATTATATCCAGGAGGATGTGTTTGTCCTGGGTATTAGGCCCATGGATTATCTGGGAGTTTTGTCAATTTTGTTGCAATATCACCTCCTCGTTGTTTTTTAAATCATCACCCGATTTCAAAGAAACAAATCAAAATTTCTTACTACCACACTGTGTACACTTACTGGTATGTGATGATCTGTTATTTATGTTATTTCTTGTAACAATTGTTGCTAAGTCGCTTGTACTAGTACGCGTCTTACACTTAACACAATATAGATCCATAATTAATATATAATAACATGAATGTGATTGATTTTTCGGCGACAAGAGCATGAGAACCGGTCAAACATCATGCAATGCTACCAAATTATATTCGTATAATTATAATTGGACCGTCTGGAAGTGGCGAGACGCAGTTGTTACTGAATTTGATATTGATATGGTTGAAATGGGACAGGTAGTATTTGGTAACACAACCTGTACATGATCATCAATATTACGATCTGTTAAATGAATTTAACGAGAAAGCGAAATCGTTAAACGATGATGTCATTGAATTTATTACCGATATTGATGAAGCACCGAGGGTTGACTCTATTGATGGATCCATTAACAATTTGATGATGTAAAGTTGGATAAACAAGCAAATCCAGCTAGAATATTTTCCCGAGGCAGACATAAGAATACTGATATTACCCATCATCATACACAAATTTCGAAAGGGATCAGGGACAATTGTAATATTTTTTCTGTGTTTAATGGATGTGATACACATACACTTAGAAATATTCATCAGATCTAGTGTAGCCGTGATATGGATTATAATTTTTTTAGAAATTTCTTTAGTGTTGCTAAGTCAGCCCCACACGGATTTATAACGATAAATTTATATGACTCTAGATCAAGATATCGTTTCACACTTGATAAAATATTCGGTTAAAACCATAGCAACTACGAGGGCGCGACAACAAATATATGTATCTGTTCCACCGAGGCAATTTATGTTCGTTGACACCCTTTTCGAATTTGTCACAGGCCTTGGTTTAACAAATAGACACCTATAAAAGGTTGTCTGATTTGCCCACTCGTACGAAACCGAAACTGTCATTTTTTAGTTTGTCTGATTCACAAATTTAATGCATATACTTTTGCTCATTTTGGTTTCCGTACAAAAACGAAACTGTCATTTTTTTAGTTTGTCTCTACTACTAGACGTGAGATATTTGGGAGATGGATGAGGATAGTGCGTCCTTCCACACAGATAATGCAGCTGCCAGAAAACAAAGGTACTTCCTTTATCCAAAGCCCCTATACCCCATATACTTTATTACACACACATGTATATGTACTTTTATACGTACACACACCCATGTATGTATATATGTATGTATGTATGTATGTATGTATGTATGTATGTATGTATGTATGTATGTATGTATGTATGTATGTATGTATGTATGTATGTATGTATGTGTGTGTGTGTGTGTGTGTGTGTGTGTGTGCGTGCGTGCGTGCGTGCGTGCGTGCGTGCGTGAGTGCGTGCGTGCGTGCGCGTGTGTGTGTTCAAACTATCACCAAGACATAAATTTCGCATTATTTTGTCTGATTAGCGGCATCTAAGTAAACCTTGTAATATAAAACGTTGGTTTTAAGATATAACATTCTTGGAGCGAAAAAGAAAAGAATAAGGAAAGAAATCGCTATATACATTTGGAAAAAATTCCAAAATTTCTTAAAGCTTCTTCACAATTATTGATACGACGTGCTAAAATGTCATGCATTCAGGTGCTGTTGTGATATAGAATAATTTCTTAGTTTAATAAAAGACATTGGAAACTTTATGGGCGCTTAATTACAGTTTTCCTAAAATGACATCGAAGGTATGTTCAAAACCATAAGTTTGGTTTTAGACACAAGTTCAATAAAAATTCATGTGAAATACTCTGAAAATAATTTATTTAAAAACATTTTCAGTGATCTATATATAATAAATGAAAATAAAGCTTTATGCTTCATTTATAGCATTTAAGCAACATATTATGAGGTCATTGCCTTTTCTGCAGCAGTGTTGATACGCGTAAATTGTCTCCTTTTTCAATATATGATATATTTGAAGAGTCATGTATCATTCCAGATTAAAAGATAATGGTATAGTTACGACCTATAATGTATATAAATAATAGACTTCCTACGTATTTATTACTAGCTGATGAGATACAAGGATGCACAAGATAAGAACGACAATGAGGCTAAAAATAATCACATGTTCTATTTAAGTGCTTTTGGGTCAAAACGTGAATGCGTACGTATGTACCGCGTTTACTTGATAATTGACTTTTCTACTATATTCCTTGCATTGGCCTCGTGCCTTCTAACAATCTTACATATAACCTCTTCCTATGGCGCTAAACTTACAGTTCGGATGCACCGGTAAACAACTGTCAATCAATAAATGTATCCAGCTCGTGCATTCTAATATATCTAATATATAATTCTATAGTACATCCTGTTCATGTACAGCAAGCTCATTAAAAAGTAAAAGATGACTAAACATTTGTATAAGTATAAAGCATTAACATTTTAAGAATATCTTAGTATATCAGTTTTCCATAGGACAATGTTACAACATCTACAATTACTATTCCTGTACATAATTGCTTGAAAGTTAGCCAATCACGTGACATGCATTATTTTGAAGCGCGGATGAATACTAAAATGCGTTCACTGCTGTCTTTAATAATAAGGTCAATTATAAAAATAATACACGAATATCTCCGATGAGTTTGATTGTAATGTTGGTTATGATTCGGTACTTGATTAGCTAGAGCTAATGGATGATATATAATATAATAAGTAATATCAGTAAGACATTTTCACCTCTGTAATGTATACATTCTCTTTTTCAGTTGAATGTACAATGTTCTGTCAGTATCATAAAGACCATAAATACAATAGTGATCTATGAACCCAAGACATAATGATTTCTATGACATTTAATTATTTTCATTTTTATCACAGGACAAAGAAACACAAGATTTAGTGGAAAGAATAATTGTATTGTTTATACAGTACATGAGTCAGGTCTAATGTGTTATGTTGAAAAATACTATCTCTAGGACCCATGTCATTGTTTAATTTTTATTCAAGGTTGTTTTTCAGTTAATCGCAACATGTGATACAAATCAAACTTTGTGTTTTCGTTATATCTATATTATATTTTCAACATTAACTCTTCTTCACCAGAAACCAAGAGTTAGTCTATTGATTCTTAGTATAATTCTCTCAAAATGTCCCGCCAATGATAGTCCGTAGTCGGTTCATGCAGATACATCGCACCCGAATAAAAGTGTTTGCTGTTCCTGCCAATAAAATGATTTTGAAAAAAAAAAACCTCTCTTAAGAGAAACTTTATAAATGCATCAATCTTAAAATTGTCAGACTGGAATTATTAAATGTAGAGATACAATTACCCATGCATTAATAAAAGGTTGTACTTAGCACCTAGGGGGGATACAGTTACCCATGCTTTTATTAAAGAAATGTTGCTGCCTTGGGAGCTAAATTATTCTTGCTCAAAAATAGTGTTTGACACTGGTATGAGGGTTCTATAGGACACAATTATGATGTTAGATTCATTCATCTGTTCACTACATATTAAGCAAAGACTTTAGTGAGAATGGCCTTGTTGGGGAGTGAGCAGGTTAACTGCTCTTTAAAAAATACTTGACGACGAAATGGAAACTAAGTGCCCTTCCCACCGACATACAGAGGCAGAGGTAATCGACTCTAGCTCTGGCTTTGAAATGTATCGAATCCGTCACCGTTGGATTATAAATATGACGCTATACTACTACTACTACTTCTACTACTAATAATAAGAGGAATGAGGTCTTTCCTGTGCCAGATAATAAGCGAGCAAGAAAATTTTCTATACTCCCATCCCATTCTGTATGCACACAAAATGAATATTTTGGTGACTAAATCGTAACTGGTTGAATTTATATCACGCAAATTGTAAATGAAATTGGCAGACGTTCAAGATTTTGATGTATGCATTTTGGTGAGTGCACACAGTGCATGAGTGTTTATAACATTGTCCAATATCAGTGTAGGATGTAAAGCAATTTAATATTGTTTAGACCAGAAAACTTTCCAATATCCTTATTAATGTATTTTATTTGAACATCATATAACAGTATACATGCATTCAAGACATGGTCCTATGTAACAATGATTAAAGCGACGTTCATTTGATATTTCGGGGTGGAGGTAGTTAGTCGTTGTGATTATCTTTAGAACATATATAATGTTTTGATAAGCATATCGTGATTCTCTTTGAATAATTGAGTCAATAAGTGTCCTGAGATTTTAACGAAGTAATATCTAATAAGAAATGGGTGGGAAATATTCTTTTGTTTTTCAGAAAAGCTGATACTATATATCTAAATATAAAAATAAATAATGATATCATACATTAGGGTGTCAGATATTATGGAGAAAAAGCTTTTTAAGAAAAATATTGTATAGCATACGCTCCTAAAAGTTTCCGTTTGGTTCCATAATCACATCTACAAAATTATAGGTCCTTCAAACAATATTTAGGGGTCCCCCAAGAGTGATGAAATTTTAGGCAATAGTCATGATGGCATTCGACATTGTGAAAACAGTTCGATACGGTGTAATACATTAACCGTTCGTACCATGACAAAATGACAGCCTAGCTGACACCATTAGAATGCTCTTGATTAGTATAATCTAGAAATTTATTAAAGTGGTATACACCTATATATTATTAACTGCAGTTGTACAACAATTAAAGTGAAAAAAAATGAAAATCGTACAAATACAACATAAAACGCTCAGTTCTACATATCCAAAAGATTGTCACGATTGCACTTTGCAAAGTCATGCCTGTGCTTCTTGATAAATTGCATAAGGTATTGTTTTTGTTCTTCATCCTAAGTTATTGTAGCATTAAAATTCTGGATAAGGGCGACACCCCGTTCGGCAACGTCATTGACACAGGCCAAAGTACTGGTCAACTTGAATGCAATCTTGTACGATTCACTTTCAGGCCATTCTTCAACCGGAATGTTGAGGAAACTATCATCAATGGCGGTGGTTTTGAAGAAACTTCGTGAGATCGATAATTCATGCAGTGTGTGCGGCAGTGTCTGCAGTAACTTAACCAAATGCAATCCTCGGTCATCTTTGATTGCTAACACTAACTGTTTTTTCTCCTTGCACGACAGATGCTGAGAAAACAGAGACAGGGTAGCTAGTTCTTCGGTTAAGTACCACGAGTGACGCAACATCATTTTTAGGCCAACGTTCTTCAGTGCAACATCACTGTAGTCATCTAGTCTTTGGATGAATAGAATGTCATTGTATGGCGCATCAACCACTACTCGAGATGTGAACCAAAACTGAAGGTAGACGTTAACCACAAATCTGTTGAATCGTTGGATTCCCTGTAATTTACGGGCTGTTAGCTTGATAACAGATTCATTCCCATCAAAGACCAATTAAATCTTCATGGAGTAGATTGCCTTCGCCATCCAGCGAGCTCGATGAAGGACACCAGGTTTTCGAAGCGTCGCTGAACTGTCCAGTCCAACCAGAGATGCCGCAAGTTGAAGAAATTCTTGATAATCATCTCGAGGGTGGCTGAGTTGAAGCTGTTCTGCAATGAATGCTTTAAGTTTGTCACAAGCAGAGATTAATGGTGTCACAGTTGGCTTTGGGTAACGGTGGACTAAGTTGGACCATTTTTCTTTGAATCGCTTAAAAAGCAGAATTCCAGGCCCAGTTGATTTACCAAAGAAGCACACTCCAAAAGCATCGGACAAAAGTACCTCGAACATGTGATGTCGACAAGCCAACCATAGCAAAGTGCGACCAATGGCTGTCTCCAGAAGTGTGCAGGCTCCATTAACTCTACCAGTGTGTGATGTTGTCGTGTCAAAACACATGCAAATCACAAGCAATTCGCATTGCCATGACTTCAAGTACTCCAGAACTGCCTCTCTTGCAGCCTTTCCTGATCCTGATGTCAACTTCGGCACACCCAGAAGTTTTGTGCTACCATCAACAATAGAAGATAGCAAAACTGGCAATCTATCCACTTGCTCAGTATCTACTCCTGTGAGATCAGGCAGCAGTTTGCCATCCCAGTGCACAACAGCTTTACTGGGTGTAAAGTCATCCTTGCTCTGGGTGGCAGCTTCACAGCGAAACTTCAGTCTTTGGCGGTGAATTGTACTTTTTGAAAGTATTGCTGAGGATGTTGAACAGCCTACTTCATTGACCACAGATGCTAGGATCATAGTTGCTGTACGAACGCTTGTATTTGTTCGGTCCAATACAGCTGACACTTTCGGAGTGATTACAGTGCGACGAGTGCGTTTACACTGTTTACTGCTACTTGGCGTCGTAGATTTAATGATGAATTCGTCTGCTGAAGATTCATCTGATTTTGAGGAACTGCTGCTTGAATGTGATGAGTTTGTTGTTTTTTCTTCATCATCTTCACATTCTTCAGCTCTGACAGTCGCTTGAACACTGCAGAGTTGTTCTGCTGTTGCGGCGGCTCGCTTGAGTTGTCGTTCTTTGCGCTCAGCCGATCGTTTATCACGACAAAAAGTTTTCCTGTCAACGACCCAAGGCATCCGGCTCTTGACTCTTGCTGCAGTTTCAGAAACTGAAGGTCTTCCTCGTTTGTAATAAGTTCATTAGAATTAGCATGACTGATGTCAAACAGAATATCAAGTTTTTCACCATATTCTTTCTGGTTCTGCTGGTCCTTGGTGTTGTCCCTCGAGCGATGTTTCACCAAGCCAACATGCTGACAATAAAGATCTTTGATCTTCAGAATAATGTTTGGTTTGTGGCGCACAGGAAGTCGAGATTTCATCCAGAAGGGCAACAGTTGATCAAACACTCGCTGTGCACTCTCTGCAACAGTCAATTTCTGCTGTCGGTGGTAGTAGACAAAATTCCTCATGATATCACGACCAGATGGAAGGCGAGCACCTGTTATCATGTCACGGGGATATCCAATCAACCAAACGATATCCCTACTGCGAGTACTAGTCGATTATGCCATTGCTCTGGAAATAATAATAACACTAATATTATTCAATTCAATTCAATTAATAATATGTTTTATTCTGTAAATATATTTTGTTTGAATTAATAATATACACTAGCTGAAGTACCCGGCGTTGCACGGGTAGTTAACAAAAAAATCCTTTTTTCAAGTAAAGTTTTATTCTTACATTAAGTTTACAAAACATTGTTAAAAATACACAACTAACACAAAAAGTGACATGACAAATAATTATAAATAATTAATATATATATATTTGTAAAATGCAGTTGTTGAAATCCAGTTTTTCAGTTTTACATTGTTTGCATTTGAAACCACATTAGCATAAACATAAAGGTGTAGACATTGCTAGAATTTACTATTCAAGATCTTTCTAATGGTACCAAACAATATATCATGGGAACAGTGGTTGATTCACAGAAACTTTTAGAACTATGACATGTTGAACGCTATTTACACCGATTTGCCAAACTTTCATGGGCCATGGGAGATCCCTAAACATTATTTTAAAAGTCTCATTTTTTGTGGGTGTTATTTTGTAACCCAAAGGAAACTTTTACGGGAGTATGCGTCAACATTTTCAAAAAAAAAAATTTTTGGGACACCCTATCATACATGTTAGTGAAATGAATTGCCTTGCCTTCACGCTTCGATTCCTAAATCGTGATTTTCGTTTAATAAAACATGCCTCCTATGATACACACGCACATATTTCCGATGGTCGTTAACTGAAAGATTTGAAGAATGCGTTGGTTGCATTTTCAGCTTTATTAACGTCCAAAGATTAAAATGATAAATCCATCATTAAATTTTATGAAGGTTAATAAATCTTACAATAAACGATCTCGTGCGTCCATACAAATTCGATTCCATTCATTGTTGCCTTCACGTGTATTGCAGATGTCACAGGGGACAACGTGTAATTAGGTCATCTGTTACATGAATTGATTTAAAAGACCATATTTGAAACTTTAGGTTCAGTCTATTGTTTCAATGCAAACACTTAGTCTGTATCATATAGGGCAGTGTACTTTTTAAGTTTGTATTAGAGACATGAACAAATATATATGTAACGTTTTTATTTAAATACGTAATATGTTCGTGTAAATTATTCCAGTTTTGTAAAATGAAGAAGACACCTTTTCGTTAAACATAGTTACTTCAACTAATGCTACAGCATACATTTTGAAATTACACGGACACTATTTTGATCTCATGATTAAGCCATAATATTACCGGTTCCAATCTTTTCAAAATCCAATTGGGAGATTGAATATTAAAGCATGAAGATGGAGACCTACCCTTGTGAAGTTTTTAGCGACATATTTAAGCATCGTTTTCACTAAATATTGACCGAACGTTTGGGTGAAATTCTACACGTGAAATTCTCAAAGGACACGCGTATTTTCTTTCTGTTCAATATACTTTCGTTTGACATTTTAGCTTTCAAAACTCCAGTGAACAATTAAGGAATGATGCATTGTTTGAAAAACTGGTAGCATGTATGTACGGTGTATTTGGAGTTTAAGTTATTATTTTTTAATTCATCGATGACGGATAGAGTATAGTTTTCCCTGCCATGTATTTTTTCTGATCGTTTCCTATGCTTTCGTTATACGGAATGGAGAGTATAAAGTTTTCTTACGATGCTCACTTGCATTCTTTCGTTCGTCGGTGATCTCTGTTGGGTATATTTAAATGTTCGGTGGGGGTTGTGAGGTTATTAAAAATTATAGCTTAGCGGAGTTGTCTATTATTCCTTACACCCTTTCGTGAAACACTGTGTTGTAGTTCTTTCAAAATTAGACGATGAAATGGGAATTGAGTTTTCGACAGTCTGGGATAAAATTGATGTAAAATGTTGAACTGGATCATTGAAGTGTATAAAGACATGATTGCTAAATATAGTGTTGCAAAGTGTTTTGCACTTGGGTAAAGTCGGCATGATGTAAATTTGAACGTGAAACTGGATGATCGATGGTATAGTTAAAATTCTTTAGAGAAATTGGGAAGTGGCCACGCAAATAATGTTATGAAAGACTTCCCAATCACAAACCAACAGCAAATAATGATAAAACATTGTCGGATCTATACACGTATACGTTCCCATTCTAAGATGTTGATGTGTGATGTGGTGTTATTTCGACACAAAATGTGCCTGGAAATAAAATCTTCTACTTTTAGGCAATGCCATTTACGTACTTACTTTACCCAACAATTATACGATCACTGAAAAGACCAAGGAAAGAAAATGGAGCAGTGAGATGAATGTCTAATTGATTTGGTTTTAAATTGCTGCGTTGAGGTATTTACATGTAGCATACTTTAATTACACGTTTACGAATGGCCCTGACAGTACTGACATATAAATATGTCTTAAGAGAATTTATTTATGGTCAATTATAATGTCACAACAAATGAATCACGTCCAGAATGATGTCATCCGATAAATGTGATACAAATTAAACTTTCTGTTTTTGTTATATTATCTTTCCAACATTAACTGTTCTAGACCAGAAACCAAGATAGAGTCTATTGTTTCTTAGTTAGACAAAACTACAAAGACAATATTGGAAAACTACATTTTATTTAACAATTAAATGTAATAAATAATTGCTCCACGTCACGAGTCTTTCTGTCTCGGTCTTTAAAAGATCGTTGATAATATGTACCGCGTGACTGTTTCAGCTGTATGTTTATTTATTTCAATATATTTCAATGTTAGTTACTTTGAAGATAACATGTATAGAATTGTTTGCTTCTGTAGGTTACATTACATTTTCAATTAAAAACGACGGTGAATGTACATTACATGATATACAATAAAAGACAAACTTCGTCAAATCTGGTCTGCAGTAAATAATTCAAAAATACATAGAATGGGATGATGCTATTTTAAAAATTAAAATAATAGGATACATTCTAACCAACAAAATATAAAACAACAGATTTTGCATTGAAGTAGATGGAGTTTTGTAATATTTAAAAAGTAAAAATAAAACGATTTTCAAATCATTAAAAATGAATACGTCTTTCACGTATTGTGTACCAAAAATGAAATGAATCGTGTTCTGCTCTCATTGCTCCTTCTTTGTACCATTCAAGGCTATTTCCTCTCCTTGCTCCTCCTTTTTACAATTCATGGTTTTTACTCTCTTTTCTACCACTAAAGTCTTTTTCCTCGTCATAACTCTGCAAAACGATATACACAGAGGTTACATCTGGCATTGATACAGGACTGAGACATATACTTACAATCATCAAATTACAAGTGAGATACGCTAATTATAAGTTTGCTACTTTTTAATTGTGTGCGTATTGTATACCTATCCCTATGGCATTCAAAGTTATATACATCCTGACCGACTCATAGGTCCTAAGATAACCATGTTTCTTTGTTTGTATTCAAGATACTGAGAAAAATATTTGCTGACCATGACGTTTTCTGCAGACGCATTGTTAATAACATTTGCGAATACTGAGTTGGTTTCTTCGACTTTCGTGCCAGGGTCAATGTAAAAGATTAATGTTGATATGCCGGTAAAAACATTACATACATCTATTTAACATTCGTCGTTGCGAATCCTCATATGTCGAAGATCTATGTTCTTCGATATAACGAGATTTAAGTCAAACGTATATATTTAAGCAACTAAGTTTGTTTCACTACTTTTCCTAATGATTTAAGATATAAATAGATGTATAATAGATATACATTTTCTCATTATAGTGTAGATATTTTGTTTAAAATGTTTCAATTCTCTATAATTCTTATTTCTGACAAAAAGACCATACCTACCCACAAAAGTTGGGTTTGGGGTTCCCGACGTAAAGCACGTTCTACGTCTTGGACTCCATTAGTGGGATTATCAAAATGTGAAAAATCAACCATCTCATATCCATCCTTGCAAGAAGCCCCAGTCTTTACTACAAGAGAGATATAATTATTTAATTGAGTAACATTAGCGGTGAAGTAATCAAAGAAATAAGAAAGTAAGAAACGAAAGGATGAAGAAAATATAGAAGTGTAAGGAAAGGAAATATATCATGCACGAAATATTGACATTTTGTTATTACTAATTATTAATGGTGATAGTTAAGATTTATAATGATTCTGTAGAAACCGTTGTTTCTACGAGCGCTAGTATCATTATGTTCACGGTAATGACTTCAAAATAAATGTCAATTAACTATCACACAGTTATGTGCAGGTTATATGTTCTCAGCTAAAACCATTTAGGCTTTAGATGCATATAGCAGTGTATGTATCCTGCATTGTCATTAACACCTGCAATACACTGTAAAAATAGAATAATGTTTATTTTTAATCATTAGAAAAATAACTGAATATCCGGTTTAAATTTCAAATCACTACTTTGAGAAAGCTTGAACCAAAAGGAAATAAGCTTTTATTACCATTATTTATGGATGACAACTTCTTGACCTCTGCATACGTGGCCTCTGTATTTCGAGTCACTTGACATTGACCATTAGCATTACTGATTTCTCTGTCGAAATGTTCCTCACGTTCGGTTGCAGAAAACCCATCAG
This sequence comes from Unio delphinus, assembly GCA_029339505.1. Lineage (NCBI taxonomy): Eukaryota > Metazoa > Mollusca > Bivalvia > Unionida > Unionidae > Unio > Unio delphinus. Next base: position 9,297,433 of record JAQISU010000041.1, on the reverse strand, counting down.
CGGGAAACGGACAAACATCTATTAAACTGCCTGGACATTCATGACATTCAGCCAATAACGTCTTATTCGATCTGCTACGTGATTCACAGATTTTTAAAATGGTATCTGTAACATGGTCATAGTCATCGTCCAGTTGTTGTCTCATCTTGTGGCATGTGTTATGAATTGACGTTGAAACCATTGGAGTTGGATATTGGTGTCTTCCTGCTGGATATGTAACTGTATTTATCAGATAGTTCGAATTACTCGTCCCTATCTCCACCCTTGAAGGTGTATCTGAACATCGTCGTAACGTGGAAAATGCAGCACTAGATTCTGTCTCCATTGTCTCTAGAACAATGCGTTGGACTAGAGAACAGTACAAATAATCGAATTTGTAGTTACTGCAAATATGAGTGAATTTTCTTAATCAAATCTGAAATATTAAACATAATAGTTTACGCAAGGCGAATCAAGTGGCAATGGAATAGAAATAACCGAGATTGAGCACTACCCTTGCGTTTACAAGCATGTCATACGTCAAAGAAAACAGCATACTTCTGTACAAACATCATCCCAACAGTTACTTTATTATCAGAGAATGATGCCTCTAGCATAACATAGATGTGTAATGTGAAAGGTGCATGAAAATGGCATATATATTGTAATAACTTTGGAGTAAGTGTTAGTGAATTTGAACCATGCTTGGGTCGTTAGTAGTGATTTTGGGTACAAGCCGAATGACTGTCCCTTTCGATAACATAGTCCATATTAAAATTCAGTGGTGTATACAAGTAGTGTGATTGAAAAGGCAGCATTTATGGTTGGAAATCAGTAAATTATAGAATGGAATCAATAAGTTGGAACTTGGTAGGTACCGTTTATGTGGCCATAGTGGAAAATTGGCGTATGTATATGAGTGTGATACGCCTGAAATTCTGTGGATGGACTGGCCTAGGGTCGCGCAGTTAAATATTTCCCAGTTAGTAAGGGAATACTGGTGTAATTTCTATGGCATGACAAGCTATCGGTACGGAAAACGGATGATAATGAAGAAAAACCATGTAAAGGTGCAGTTAATGGACGTTTGGGCAAGTTGTCTCCTCTGGGTCGCCCATTGATTACAGCAAAGATTAATAATTATAGCAGACACGTCTTTCTTTCCATTTTACAACTCAAGTTGTATGGAAGTCTTTGGAAATTTGGGGAAAACATATGACTTCCAGCGTGACTCGCGCCAGGGTTTTGACACCGCTCGGTCAAGTGAATACCCCTGTGCTTGTAACAATATCATTACCACAAGTACATTAAAAAATTATTTTCAAAGAAAAAAAGAAACGTACTACATTAACCTTAATACCTGAGGTATCATAATTCAGTTTTATTTTCATTCTGATGGTTTTTACAATTGTGCACATAATTCATTATACTTTATGTCCATCTCCAAATTATAAATATATATAAATCATAATAATAACAATAATCATTATAATAAAACGAGCAAACAAATGTTCTATAAATGACATTATTTATACCTGCTTTGAAACTTTTGATATTCCTCCGCTGAATCCATATCAAAGAACCAAATATGATGGCAGAGACAGCTACCGTTGTGATGGGAAGGATATAATAAAGCTCACTATCTGTAATTTAATAAATATAGTACAAAACTGTATATATATATATATATATATATATATATATATATATATATTGCAAAACACAAGTTTGCACAAAAAGAGGAAGAACTAAAAATAACAATATGATTCGTCTTAGTTCAAACTATACCGCAAACAGAAAATAACTAAGATAGGATCTTCGTATAAATGCACATCTTTTTTTAGTTGCATTTTATACATCTGTGAAAGAAAAGATGTTTTATTTGATGATGGACTATTTTGTTTGGTATATCTCTATGATAAACATTACAAAAGTCTTTCATGGCTGCAACCAGTTTCAATGCTAACTAAAGTAGGAATGATTGATTTCTAACCTATATTGAATTGAGCAAATGCAACCAAATAGGTAAATGTAATAGAGCATTATTCATTTTCGGTTGCTACTTTTCAAGCAATTTGGGGTGACGTAGGTTTTACACCTTTATGATAACAGGAGCGAATATATCAGTTTTTAATTTTGTTACTCTATGACCTTTGAATTAAATGGAAATTGATTTGTAGCGTAATTGAGCAAGTATAAACGTTTTACTTTTTATGATGGTATTATTTGTCTTAGCAAAGACCAATGCACGCATTATTTCCCTGTAGGAGAATATCAGAGTTTTGGGTTTGACAACAAGGATATCTACAATAAGCTTGTCAGTAGCCTCACAATTTGGATCTATCGTGTTGAGGGTTTTTGTCGGGTTCTGAAGCCAAGAAACCACAACATGTTCACAGTGTCTAAGTGAATCATCCACTCGGTAATTAATAACATAAAATGTAAAATGTAAAATATTTTCAGAAAACAGGAAGTTTAAACCTCGTCATGGTTATAGCTAATTGATACGTTTTAGGGCATCATAACCTTTTAATCTATATCACGAAAAAATGCCTGAAATAATTACTTATGTTAATACATTCTCAAATAAATTTTTAGAATGAAGTCACAAATGATTGGCGATACGTTTGTCTAATAAATTTCTAGAATGACGTCACAAATAATTGTTACTTATCACAAAATATGCTCACGCAAACTGGACAGATTCACGGCTGTACCTGAGAGTACTGTTGTTGATAATGTTATTTGGCTCGGCTGGTGTGAGTTATTTTCGTCAAAACTGTCTCGAGGAGTTACAATAGTCAATGCACTTACACTATTTGTGAATGTACCTGTAATAAATTTTACAAATGTATAATGGAACTCATCGCATATATAAAATCCTAAAATTATGCTTAGATTTGATTGAGCTGATGAGAAACAAGATAAACACAACTGTAAACTGTCCCAATATTAAAAATGTTTGCTTTATGTCTCTCGATTTGGTTGGTAGATGATATGATTGAATTAAAATTGTTGATGTATGGCATTGTGCAATAATTAAATGTACTCGTATCGGTGGTATATGTCGGTTAATAAATAATAATAATAATAATAATAATAATAATAATAATAATAATAATAATAATAATAATAACAATGAGGACTTTGTATAGCGCCTAATCTTTCGAAGCTCTAAGCGCTTTACACCATCAATAATGATATGACTACAGTACAGAACAACAGATGACAAAAAAAAATGAAATTGGAAAACATAAAAACATGCTGAAAACATATAAGATACAAAACATGATTAGGTCGCTAAGTCTTTCCCTGCAGTCGAAACAGGTTAGTCTTTAGAGCACTCTTAAAAGGGAACACCGTGTCTTTGTGTCTAATTTCATTGGGCAATTCGTTCCACGTCGCCGGGCCCTGGTATGTAAACGAACGTTGTCCATATGACTTTATTTTCACCTTGGGAACAATGAGTATACGATTATCAGAAGAAGAGCTTAAGGATCTAGCTGGTATATGTTGACACGGTACACAAGGTTGCCAAGGATACATGGTAATGAGCAGTATGTTATATTTCAATATATAGCGGGAATAAACATTGCATCTGTTATAAACACTATTCTTAATGCATAGACAAAAACAATAACTCTTACAACATTTAGTCTATAATACATCATTATTATGGCTAAAAAATATCTCGATTACAAATAGCAAAAGAAAACATAAAACAACTAGAAAATTAGCAGACTAGACTAGAATAAAAGTCATTAAAATATCCAGAATGTTCGTTTTATGACAATATTCCTCATTTGGAAGTAAGTACCTTTTTCAGGTTTAAATTCACGTCCTTCTCGCTTCTTTTATTTGCCCATTATATACTTTGTCGTCGAATCAAACACAAATGAATCAACATCGTAATTTGAAATATTATGTTTCATTTAAACTAGATGGTTTTGGGATAGACTGATTTAAAGATAGAGCTATGTATTGTGTTTAGAACTTTAAATGCTCATGAACTTTAAGGTTACACCTTGTTTAAAGATAAGTACATTGATTGTATATTACATTGATATGCAGTGAATTTTTATTATGGCTAAAATATATATCGATTACAAATAGCAAAAGCAAACATAAAACAACTAGAAGATTGTAAATTGCAATAAAGTGACACAACATCAATCTATAGTGGCGATGACAGATAAGATAATGGGCGTAATTTCAAAATTTATATAGAAAGCGCGAGAAATATCAGACAATACGATAACAAATAGCAGACTATACTAGAATAAAAGTCATTACAATATACAGAATGTTCGTTTTATGACAATATTCCTCTTTGGAGGAATGCATTTTTTCAGGTTAAAATTCACGTCCTTCTCGCTTTATTTTATTTGCCTATTATATACTTTGTCGTCGGATCAAACACAAATGAATCAACATCGTAATCTCAAATATTATGTTTCATTTAAACTAGATGGTTTTGGATAGACTGATTTAATGATAGAGCTATGTATTCTGTGTAGAACTGCGTATTGTGTAGAACATTAAATGCTCTTAAACTTTAAGGTTACACCTTGTTTAAAGATAAGCACATTGATTGTATATTACATTGGGTTTACGTTATATTTGTAACATTACCTGTAATATTTAGGAAGCATCGCTGTGTCAAAATGCCTTTTGCTTCCACTGTGTAGAGTCCAGTGTCATTCTCTGTAACGTGATTTATTTCTATTCTGGTTGTGTTTTTGTCCGTGTCTTTTGAACATCTTATTCGGCCATAAAACGGTGAAGTAGTATTCACATCACAGTCAGAGCCTCTCAAGACTGCAATAAGGTGGTCATTGTGGTATAAGCAAGGAAAGAATATCGATTCCTGTAGAAATTCTGTGATCAGTATGGTCTCTCCAGCATAGCCTTATTTTATTTCACTTGGTTCTGAGCAAAAAAATTTAACTACACTATTAGCTTAAAAATAATGTTTAAAATGTCAATGTAGATTTATTATTCATACATTTGCGTGAATGAATGATCTTGAGAATATCTGAAAGAGATAGCTTTGATCCGCATGAAGGGTACCACTATTAGTTAATATATAAAGGATCCGTGTCACACTATATTTAGGAATACATCCCCTTATTATTATTATCGAAATGCTCGGGCATGTATCACTCTGAAGTATTGCTCACAGTCTCGTCATTTCAAGTTTTTAATTACATTACCGATTATATATATATATATGTAATAGTTTACTATCGTCCTATATTATATGCAGTCAATTTTGTGACTAATATCAGGAATTAACGACAGTGAAAATAAGGAACACACGAAAGAAATACAAATAAAATATTGACGACTATTTCAGAAGTTATTCCAGAATAGGTATCGGATAAAGTATTTACTCTAAGTATATTGATCAATCATACCTACATTCTCAATCTGCGACGTATGCTCAAGTTCTATAATGTTGCAGGATTTATGATCAAACAAGAGCATTCCACGTTCAAGATAATAATAATAATCATTATATGGGTACTTTTTAAAATATGGTTTGTTTCACGAAACGTACAGCACTAATATTTTCGAAATTATACTAGTTCTTACATTTGGTATTTCCAACTACGTTTGTTCGAATATAATGAACAATATATATGTATTTCAATATTTGTGGGCATGAATTAAATGATACAACGTATCATCATTGATAAATGAAAGAGATATATATAAGCATAAAGCATAATAAATGAACAAGGATGCGTCCACTGCAAAATTAGTGATTCAAACGAGCTACCAGGTTGGATTTGCGTATCTAAATATAAGACTTAGGATATTACTCAGTCTCTCCACTCTGTATTTGGTCTCCCACTCTATGAGATTCATTAACGTAATGTGTTACGGATGAATCCTTCTAGGTAGCACTTGTTAAACATTCAATTGTTGCAAAATCAAATATTTTCATTAAGATGTTCACATTCGCCAGGAAACATAAATAACCACACATTTATTTGATATTTGTTATTGGAATATACATAACGACATGTGTCAGCTAATGAGAGGTCTTTGGTATAATCTAGTCTGTGTGAGGTTGAATGTTTGCTAATGAGGCTTAGGATGGAGAAATAGGTAATGATGTTTCCGCTTTAATTACGTTTTAAAAACTGAACGTCATATATTATGTATATTGTTGATAATAACATACATAGGAATACTAGCATGTCGTGTTACTCTGACTTCTTACAAAAATGTATGACACACGTACGAGCACGCACATACACTGAGTAATTTAGTATTTCCATCCCATTCAAAAAGCCTTACTATTCTTTATAGAGATTCCATGTCTTATTGAGAAATATATTTATGTTTTGGTATCACTATGGTTTTGTCAAAATATCTGAACATACATATAAATTACATGCATCATAATGGATTGCGTCCTTACCTAGAACGTTCAGTTGCACATTCCATGTTTCGGAAATTGGATCGAACCCTTTACCTGGTTTTTGTAATGTTACTGACGAAATTTGATATAAGCCTTCATCATCTCTTGCAACATTGTTTAATAATACGGATACTTCTTGTCGGCTTTTGTTGTACTTTATAAATAGTTGATTTTCCTGCTCCATAAAAGAAACACCAGTAACAAGCTTTGAAAGAAGCGTTATATTTTCCTTTGAAACTTTGACGACCAACGAGGAACCATTGTGTGTCCATGTTTTAATGACGAATGCGTTTTGAGACAGTGCGTGCTTTATATATGTTTTATGTTCAGGTAGGAGGCTTTCTGTAAGTGAAAAAAAATTTTGTTAATATTAATATTAAAATTAAATTACATTTCATCTTTTCAAATTGGATATTAGTATTATTTGAACTATTATTATTATTATTTTATTATAATTATTATTTAAACTATTAGTATTATTAATATTATTCTTATTAATATTATTATTATTATATTATAATTATTATTATTATTATTAATATTATTATTATTGTAGACAAGACAAAAATCTAGCATAGATTGAACATGGATCGCAGTAAGTTTGCTTTTAAGATGAAAATGTAGTAATTTTCAAGTTGCATCCGCTGACAAGTTTCGTGGTTGCTGTATAATAGTCAGGAAATAAGAATGCATCCGGTCATACGCTAATTAAAAACAGGGTTGTAAAATGAAAATACATCCAATCATTTACTTTCATGATACCGGCATTATTATTGCCTAACATTGATTGAAAGTTATTGAAGATTTAAATATGGTACTTAGTGATCTAATATGTGATCTGCGATTCATACTCAAGAAAATGATTTTCTCACCACGATTAATAACTTATAGATTACAAATGGTATATACATGGCGACATACCCTTCTTCTAGCATATGCAAAAGGCATGAATATAGCCTCACTCAGTAAAAAAGGAAAAATAATAGTGACCTGTTGGATGATTTGTCCATGAACAGAGTGTGACATACAAAATGTAAGGACAATTTAGTTCCAGAGAGTGAAGTATGAAATTTGTGTCAAAGTGACCGATATTTATGATGAGAATGTAGTAATGATATCCATCAATCCACTTAAAAAGTGTCGACAACATATTTCCAATTTACAAATGCAAATCTGCCAAGAAATAATCGCATAAACATAAACCAAGGTATTAAAAAATAAAATAAAGGATATATTGTCCTTTTCATGTTGCACTAATACCGTTTAATGGTTCTAGGGATGAACAGATTTTGAGGAAGAAACTTAAAACATGAATTAACTAGACTGAGAGAAGAGTGAAATGTTAGACATTTTTACTTTGTGGTTGGGATTTTGTACTCGTCAAATAAATCTCCCCGAAACGTTTAATGATCCAGATGCATTAAATTTTAGAGTGGGTTTATCACCATAATATTATCTAAAATCAAATGAATAATCAAAAGGGTGAAACTAATATGGACGTCTGTAACAAGTTATCTTACTTGAAACTGTCACTTGAGTAAAGAATGGCTGAGATTTATAAACGTTGCAATTATTTATATAATCTTCATGTTTCAACACGTCCTCCTCAACGAGAACACTGACGTTGACACGGACACTGGCTGTAGTATAATAACTCTAAGGATTAAAGTGAAGATATGTGTTATATTTGCAAATTCAGTTTCGTCTGACATACGCAAAATATATTTCTTACAATATTTTTGTTTAATTACCTGTTAATACTGCAAATGTAGGCAAACAAAAAGCGAATATCCAGAATGTATCTTTCGTCATTGTTGAAGTATGAATATACCTTTCCGGTCCTCTGTAATACTCATAAAAGAGCCAGATTTGTGAGTTAAACATCAAAGTGCATTTCAAGTATGTCACGCACCCTAAAATGACTTTCCTAAACAATTGTGTATCATGATTGATCATAACCAACGGAATACGACTTAGCATCTAATCAATTTCTTTGTTAATTGTAAACCAGGAAACGCGTGACATTGTTAACCAGGAAACACGTGACGCGGAAGATATATTGAGAACAATAAAGATAGAAAATGTGTGCAAATCACACTTATATTTTAGGGGTTAGCTAACAGTTTATTATGATAACTGAACAAACACACCTTCGCTATGCATATGTTAAGAGGTTACACATCGAGTTCTTTCCTTAAGATAAACTTAGGTTTGATCCAGTTTTCGTTAATAATCAACAACATACAAGATTTCATATCCAATATGTGTTATTGATTGCCAGTTATTTTGTTCTGAGTTGTATGAAATACTTCACGATCCTAAGGAATTAAGTAAGCCACGAAGTCTCAGTGATTGTTAACATCAATTTTGAACAGAATAGGTTTAGAGTCACACAGACACACATACACACACACACACGCTATATATATATATATATATATATATATATATATATATATATATATATATATATATGTATATATAATGTGTATTCATGTATTTGTATGTATCTATTGATAAGTTTTAATTCACAGTCACTAGAGCAGAGTGTTAACTATGATATAGTTACGGCTAATATCTTGCTGGGTTTTTGAGCTAATCCCTGAGGCTTTCGACAAAACTTTCAGAAACTATTTTTAAAGGAATTGACCAGACGTATGTGGAATTTGCATGGAGAGAAGCACTACGATTCGATAGGTGATGTCTTATAGAAAAGATAATACAGATTACGAAAGTCACAGAAAATCTATATCGGTTGAAGTGTTCAAGAACTGTGTCCGTAATGTCTTTAGGACTTAACTTGATGCACATAAGATTTAAACTTTAGAAACTATTGCACTTGCTGCTGCTTAGTATTTGTTAACTAATAAATATCCTTTTGTAAATAAGACTTGCACTCATCAGTTCATGGTCACACTGGTATTTTAGCCTAATACAAGCCCATCTAAATCTTAAACTGGCACAACGTCTAAAACTGGCAAAAATTTAATAAATTCCATGTCAGACTCACACAGGCGAGATTGCTAATAAATGGTGATAGCATGTGTGCACTACAGTTATAAATGGTGATAGCAGTAAAATGTGTTTAATACAGTTATTAAAAGTGATAGCAGTCAAATGTGTGTGATTCAGTTATTAAAAGAGATAACAGTCAAATGTGTGTAATATAGTTATAAAAGGTGATAACAGTAAAATGTTTCGTGTGATGGGGGTAGAATATTGTGTGATAGTTACAAAAGGTGATAGCAGGATAATGTTGTGTGATACAATCATAAAAGGTGATTACAGTAACATTTGTGTGATACAAATAGAATATTGTGTGTGATACAATCATAAAAGGTGATTGCAGTAACATTTGTGTGATACAAAAAGAATGTTGTGTGTGATAGTTATACAAGACGATTGCAGTAGAATGTGATATAACTACTAAAGGTGATAATTATACAATTTGTGTGATACAGTTCTGAAAGGTGGCTAGATTAGAGTTTCTTTTCAAAGGTCTTTTGTTACGAGATAGATAGCAATTATTTACTAATCAGTCGAACGACATGCTGATTGTTTTTTTACACCTGTTACATAACCAGATTTGCAATTTATATATTTCTCATGAGCACATGAAGACCATGTCGTTGTAGGGTGTAACGGCATTTTCAGCACAGGATAGGCTATACATCGCAGCCAGTATTAATATTTTAAGCTGTAAAATACAGTACAAGTGTGCATTCGGTTTTGAGGAGTTTCGCGAAAACGAGTCCTGGCCTTTGATTTGGGGTTTTGTTTCTGACTTTTATCACGAAGTGGTATAGAGTGGTAGGCTGGGTCTTAGTGTCATATATGCAAGAGTAGTATAGAGTGGTAGGCTGGGTCTTAGTGTCATATATGCAAGCGTTTCGTTCTGCCTTATTCATAGTACTGCATGTGTGTGGCTACGATTATCTCGATATTATGTATATGGTATTTTGACATAAATCATTTTTGCTGCTGTCAGCATATATCTTAATGAAGAATAATTTAAACAAAATTTTTTAAACATTAAAACCATGCATTAATTCATTCATATATTCACGTCTCTGTGTTTGTATTTTATTTACTTTGTCTTTATGTCTGTTTTATGTATTTTATCTATCTATATATTTATTTCGTCTAAGATAGTCTGTCCCTGTCTGTTTCCGTTACCAAGTTATCGACATGCTTCCATACCAGTGTACTTTCCAACCTACCTATTAAGTGTGCATAAGCAACACATATATATACATATGTGTGTATATATATGATAGTGTTGTCCACATGTAATGCAGCACCTTTATTTACATTGCCGTTATCTAGATGATATCCTGGATCTAATATTTAATAACATAAAGTATGAAATTAAATGATGAAATAACAGAGATCTGGGTTGAGATGTAAAATAGAACAAGACTCGTGTAAAAATGTTACATTTTAATCAGTTACATAAATAAAATGAAATTGAACATTATATTTGAAGGATGCACTTTCTATTAGAAATAAATTTGCAAAATTTATAGGAATTCAATTAGCTGTTCTTTTATACCGATAAACAAATTTCATCGGAGAATCGAGTGAAGGATCGAACTCATTTTGCATGCCCGGTTTCCTTTTCCTAGTCTCTCTATCTCTCCAGCCTCTTCTGTCTCATCAACCTGGCTTTCTGTTCTCCTTTTCATGCATGTTTTATAGATGGAACTAATTTCCCCTTTAAATAAATAACAATACAACCTGTATTTGATTTGTCATTTTATATACTGGGGTCGAACATAATCTCCACCTTTGTTACGTCCGATAATGTCCTATCGTAGTTCAACAGTTTTAAGGCTAATATATCTGTTTATCGTAATTCAACAGAGTAAGGTGAATAGTGCCAGATTGGCAATATGTATCGTTCGAGCAAGATAATATACCTTCATAGATTTATGTAATTATAGCGACCTTGACAGATTTAGGTAATTATAGTAACCTTGATAGATTTAGGTAATTATACTAACCTTGATAGATTTAGGTAATTATAGTAACCTCGATAGATTTAGGTAATTATAGTAACCTTGTAGCAAACTTGCAACGCTAGTACAACGAAGCAAGACATTGCATACAAAGACAAGTAGACAAGGCAAGAGTTAATGACCTGATACGACTCATTTTACAAAGAAATGCTGCTCTCTTGTTACAAGTTTATTACATTACATAACGTATCGTTAATTTCAAATTTTCTTCAAAATTATTGCTCTGTCAAGCCGGGAGGTCTACAGTAACAATGGTCTTTCAAGCCAAAGGTCTACAAAAACAGTGGTATTTTGTGCCGAGGTCTATTGTGTCAGTATTTGGATTTGTGAATTTTGAGAAACTTCACCAAAAACATAACTTATTTAAATGCTTTAAACTTCAGACCGGCTATATGATCAAACCCAGAGCCATGGAAATGTCAAGCGAATGTATTACAAACGCGGTAGTGATTAAGTTGTTATGGTAATAGACAATAAACAACAAACCAAAACTAAACTCACGGTACACGGTACACAGTCCGGTAATGGACAATAAACAGCAAACCAAAACTGAACGCACATTACACGATACTTGGTACCAAAACGGCTGTAAAAAAGTCGTATCATATTCCATGCGTAGTATTAACTTTTGCTTACGCAAGATAGTATCTAGTAAACCAACATCGATCAAAGAAAGATCAGTTTAATTATATAGAACCTTTGTATGATGTAGATAGGACATACCTATATTTATGTTATAGGATAAAGTAAAGACCTATAGTTTTATCCAGCTGATTAAGTAGTTTGGCACGTGTGATAAACGTGTTTTGCACGTGTGATAAACGTGTTTCAGCAAGTTTCAGATAACGTGCATTTTCCAGGCTAAACACAATTTTTAATGTAAGAAAATATGGCACCGTTGGAAATTGACAAAAAACCCAATGGGTGTAGAGAATGATAAGTAAAGTTTTTTGTTTGGTTTGTTTGATTAGGAGTTTTAACGTAGCTTTAACAGTTTTTCAGTCATATTGCTACAATGTCTGCAGTGAGGCAGTTTATAGTGATGTCTAGCGCTGGAACATCATGCCGCAGACATGTAGCATGATGTTCAACCCAGGACGACCAGTCCTTTAAACTAACTACTTAATGCTGAGCGACAAGCAAGGCTGCAGTTAGTACCATTTTTGTAAGTCTTTGGTATGACTTGGACGGGGATTGAACCCACGACACTCTAACCACTGGACCACATGAGTGGTTCGGTAAAATTCAAAAGTACTGGTCAGTAAAACGATTTAGTCAATCATTTGCTGTTTCTTTCTTAATACGTAAACCACGTGCACATCAAGCATGATAACAATGGTCTACATAGTTAAATGGAATACGTTTGGCTCCAAACATATTCTAGAGTTATCAACAGTCTCGAGATTATCACAAAATTACAAAGAGATGTTACCTAAAGTAAAAATGACTTTTTTCTGGAATTCGGTTTATCGGAATTTTCATCAAGTTAAAGTTAAATATGTTTTTGCCAGTATATGATTCTGGAATGTAAATATTAATGTCTCGGCTCGGTGCCAACATTAAAAAAAACTCCAACCATATTTTACGCTTTCCTGCAGCATTGGCGCAACGATAGTTATGCCAACACTCTAAAGAGTTCCCATAGTAATACGTTAAATACGTTAAATTACAAAGAGATGTTACCTAAAGTAAAAATGACTTTTTTCTGGAATTCGGTTTATCGGAATTTTCATCAAGTTAAAGTTAAATATGTTTTTGCCAGTATATGATTCTGGAATGTAAATATTAATGTCTCGGCTCGGTGCCAACATTAAAAAAAACTCCAACCATATTTTACGCTTTCCTGCAGCATTGGCGCAACGATAGTTATGCCAACACTCTAAAGAGTTCCCATAGTAATACGTTAAATACGTGGACGTGGTAACTCCATTCATAGGCCCGGCCCTAGGATGTGCGGGGACCAAGACAGCAAGCGAAGAGCGGGGACCCAAACAAAAACATCACCACAGAGAAAGAAAATGTATAACCAGCAGGGTGGGACCCTGGGTTGCCATAGGGCCGGGCTTGTTCATTCAGTCCGTATCTCTTTCTCGTGAACATCGCATAGTGATATGCAGATCAAAAAGATTAAATGATATCACTTAACAACAATGAGAATGACAGAAAGTAATTCTACAGCACATTTTTGTGATTTCTTTAAAAAACCCGATCATCACAAATTTTATGAAGAGATAGAGTCGGTAGTTTCGGATTTCATTTTGCTCCTGGTCTAACTTTTGAGTGCAGAGGCAGTCGGATATTTCCTTGACATGCGGGTTTATATAAATACTTATGGGGGTTTAGGCACATAGAGATAATGGAAGATTATGTTCCTGTTTCGCGCTCGCGCAAAAGAGTGCACGCGCATCGCCACTCCCCACTGTTTTAAACAAAATTGACCAGCAATTATACTCGCACAGAGAATCTAAACGTATTTTTTTTTCAAATGCAAAATATTTAATTAGAATTAAATCTGCAACATATGAAGATAAAGGATGATCATGACATTGATGCCTTGTTGATAAAACACACAACGGGCAATTTTAATCATACATCGTATAGATTATCAAACCGACTTGCATAGTTATCCAAGTGGATAAACACGGAAGGCATGTGCCTTGTAAGCTAGATATGAAATGACATGTTATATCTTGAGTAATCTGTCACTATCTTGCCGGGTCAGACTTCCAAATCTTCTGGCATGCTCATTTCTTGCGAAACGTAACTCTAACAAAGCAGAAAAGAAGAAGAGGAAATAAAAAAAATAGAAAAAGGAAAGAAAGGAAGAAAGAAGAAAAGAAGAAAAGAAAGAACAAACAAGACAGAAAGAAAAAAGTTAGAAAATGTTAGTGGAGGGATCTTTCTAAAGCTTTTATTGTGTCATGAGCTAAGGCTCAATCAGTAGTGTCCTTGAAAAAGGTGTCAAAGAGCTAATACTATTTTGGATGTAATTTTATCTCATTTAAGGCAACCATTTTACTTTGGATCTAGGTTGTTAGGTTGTTAGATGGTTAGATATATATCTATATGGATATGAGGGTAGGTAGGTATAAACCTAAAGTAAGTGCTTAGCTTGATGAAAAGTTGATAAACTTTCATTTGTCGACACCATATGTCAACCGAATACAGACACTCAGTTTCGGATAATGATTGTCGAAATTGTGGGAACGACGAACGCCAGCTACACAGATTTGTTGCTTCAGTATGAAAACGCCCTCATAACACTTATTGTAATTGTGATTGCAAATTTTACATGGGGACGGCACTTGCGGAATTTCCACAAATTGCGGCAAAATTGTTACTTTGTGGATTTTCCTCAAACATGTACGTTTGGCGGAATTTGATAAAAGTTAAAGCAAAGTTTACATCATATCGTGTTTATAACTCCGCCATAAGACGGAGCTTACTATGTGTCTGTCTGTCCGTTCGTTTGTCCGTCACCAATTTTGATTCCAAACAATAACTAGTCCTTCTGCAGTAACCAAATTTTATGGATGCGTCTTGAGCTTTGGGATTTGTGATGTTTGGGATTTTTGTCAGAAATAACAAGAATTCTACATCACAGACCTAGACGAAATGTTGTGGATAGCTTTTAC
The DNA here is from genome assembly GCA_029339505.1 of Unio delphinus. Lineage (NCBI taxonomy): Eukaryota > Metazoa > Mollusca > Bivalvia > Unionida > Unionidae > Unio > Unio delphinus. The sequence continues at coordinate 9,282,371 of JAQISU010000041.1, read as the reverse complement.
TTGCGGATAAGGAATAAAATGATATTGGTGCCCAAACTCAATAGTAGAGCTCACTACAAGGGAAATAGCTTCTTTATTTTGTGCCGAAATCGTATGGACATGTTTCACTTAGCTTAGGATATTCAAGAAACACACACACACACACACACACACACACACACACACACACACGCAAACGCACACACAACATACACACTGTGACTGAAAGAAGATATTTTTATTTTGCATAATACTTTCAGTCCTATAACACTTAAGACACAAATGTTTCTATTAAGGCGTGAAAGAGGTCTATTAATCGTGTGGTTCAAAGGTCAGGGTGAATATAGCTCAAATGGGTTTTGAAGAATGACTTTTGTTCTAGTGTAAGTTTCTTGACAAACCCTTGTGTTATAGTAATAAAGGAATCTGAAGATTCTGGGTTATCTAAAGGTCATGACCTCTAAAGGTTGATGCCATAGATACCCAATGATACTCAATAATCTCAGAGATACCATTCCCTACTAATACCTAAAGCGGATTATTAAACACGAGGAGGACAATAATTATTTATGGTACACTTGCAAGTATACTAAAATGGCTTTGTCAGTATTTATAAATATATTTATTTCAATGCCTTTAATGACGGAAAACATTTTTACACTTTTACCGTGCCCGTTTCAAGAAGCATATGAAACACTGGAAGGGAGTTAGGAAAGTGGGTATTTGCCAAGTGAGTAGGGATGTTTGTTTAATTAAAGTTCATATTTTACATCTGTGCATCTGTATCCACCGCGACAAGAAACTGTTTTAGATGTTGATTGGTGGAAAAGCGATGGATCTGTTTTTAGCTTGCTGATTTCGCGACCACAAAGACGCAAATTCGAATCCATCCAAGCCCAATCCAGGTAGACCGCTGGGGTGTGTCACTAGGCAAGACATTTTAATTGATGTGTTGACGACTGTTAAATACGAAAGAACCAACGAACTAACCAACCAACCCAGGTGGATTATTGGTACATCGATCCCCTGGAAATATGTTAGACAAATCTTAACTCCATTAAATTACTGGGACAGCGCGGGATACATATCACGAACATTTGCTCGTGCCTCGTGTTGTAGTCATAACTACAACTTTTACAGGGGCCCCGAGTGGCCGAGTGATCTAAAGCGCAGTCCGTTACGGATCACTGCCGTCTCACCTCTGTCTGCATGGGTTCGAGTCTAAGATTCGGCTAATGCAGTTATGTGAGAAAGCTTGCTTCTCGTATGTCGGTGGTTCTTTCTGGGGGTTTTCCCTGGTTCTTCCTCACTAATAATACTTGCCGCCATGTATAGCCTATCGTGTGCTGAAAAATGGCGTTAAACCCTAAAAAACAACAACTTTTACAGAGAGACAAACTTAAAAAAGTGTTGACAAAACGATGAAACGTTGCTGATTTTGTGATTTTCAACGAATGTAATTTTCCAGATTTTTCTGAATATTCAAGTAAACTTGACAAAATGTGTACAATGTCATTCCTTATGAATGTTACAATGCTATACTGATTTAACTGAAACATTGTTAAAGCTATTACATCAATGCACTGAGGCATTGTGCCGCAGACATGTAGCATCATGTCCCACCAGTCGCATTATCCTGACAACAAATATACCATACTTTTTTATATGACACGGCCGGTGTTCAAACCCACGACCTCCCAGGTCCAATGCGGAGGCTCTAATCCCTAGGCCAACTTTTGTACTGAAAAACAACAATAACAACAGAAAGTAGACTCGTTAAGCATAACAACACATGAAATACACTTGTAAATGCCTTCTCACGTTCTGAGGTGTTATGAAGATTTACGCATGCCTGTTTACAATGCTTAAGGTTAGATTTTTAAATTATGGAAGTTTGATTTAATACTGAATAATCCTTTCTTGTCGAGTTTTTTGGCAAGTATCTCTTTCAATTAAATTATGTATCCAAGAAAATGAAAATACTACTACTACTACTACTATTACTACTACTACTACTACTACTACTACTACTACTACTAATACTAATAATAATAATAATAATAATAATAATAATTCCAGACCATCTTTGTTTTCTACGACGATAGTTTTAAGCCCGACTCAGAATGTGTTTGATTTCTTTCTGACTGATCACACTGATTAAAGACTTTTAATCATTTTTAGGAAGTTTTGATCTTTTTACTATGCACATAGTAATCTATAACTTATGCACATGGTAATCAATAACTTATGCACATCTATAACCTATGTACATGGTAATCTATAACTTATGCACATGGTAATCTATAACTTATGCACATGGTAATCTATAACATATGCACATGGTAATCTATAACTTATGCACATGGTAATCTATAACATATGCACAGGATAATCTATAACTTATGCACATAGTAATCTACAACTTATGCACATGGTAATCTATAACCTATGTACATGGTAATCTATAATATATGTACATGGTAACGTAGAACCTCTCTTCATGGTAACCTATAACCTATCCACATGGTAACCTATAACCCATCAACATGGTAACCCACAATCTATTCACATGGTAACCTACAATCTATTCACATGGTAACCTACAATCAACTATTCACATGATAACCCACAATCAATTCACATGGTAACCTACAATCAACTATTCACATGGTAACATACAATATATTCACATAGTAACCTACAATCAACTATTCACATGGTAACTTACAATCAACTTTTCACATGGTAACCTACAATCTATTCACATGGTAAACTACAATCAACTATTCACATGGTAACCTACAATCTCTTCACATGATAACCTACAATCTTTTCAAATGGTAATCTACAATCAACTATTCATATGATAACATACAATCTCTTCACATGGTAACCTACAATCTATTCACATGGTAACCTACAATCTATTCTCATGGTAACCTACAATCAGCTATTCACATGGTAACCCACAATCTATTCACATGGTAATCTACAATCAACTATTCACATGATAACCCACAATCCATTCACATGGTAACCTACAATCAACTATTCACATGGTAACCTACAATCTATTCACATGGTAACCTACAATAAACTATTCACATGGTAACCTACAATCTCTTCACATGGTAACCTACAATCTATTCACATGGTAACCTACAATCAACTATTCACATGGTAACCTACAATCTCTTCACATGGTAACCTACAATCTATTCACATTGTAACCTACAATCAACTATTCACATGGTAACCTACAATCTCTTCACATGGTAACCTACAAACTATTCACATTGTAACCTACAATCAACTATTCACATGGTAACCTACAATCTCTTCACATGGTAACCCACAAAATATTCACATGGTAACCTACAATCTATTTACATGGTAACCTACAATCAACTATTCACATGGTAACAACCAATCAACTATTCACATGGTAACCCACAATCTATTCACATGGTAATCTACAATCAACTATTCACATGATAACCCACAATCCATTCACATGGTGACCTACAATCAACTATTCACATGGTAACCTACAATCTATTCACATGGTAACCTACAATCAACTATTCACATGGTAACCTACAATCTCTTCACATGGTAACCTACAATCTATTCACATGGTAACCTACAATCAACTATTCACATGGTAACCTACAATCTATTCACATGGTAAACTATAATCAACTATTCACATGGTAACCTACAATCTCTTCACATGATAACCTACAATCTATTCACATGGTAACTTACAAACAACTATTCACATGGTAATCTACAACTTATGCACATGGTAATCTATAATATATGTACAGTTCAACGTAGAACCTCTCTTCATGGTAACCTATAACCTATCCACATGGTAACCTATAACCCATCAACATGGTAACCCACAATCTATTCACATGGTAACCTACAATCTATTCACATGGTAACCTACAATCAACTATTCACATGATAACCCACAATCTATTCACATGGTAACCTACAATCAACTATTCACATGGTAACCTACAATATATTCACATGGTAACCTACAATAAACTATTCACATGGTGACGTACAATCAACTTTTCACATGGTAACCTACAATCTATTCACATGGTAAACTACAATCAACTATTCACATGGTAACCTACAATCTCTTCACATGATAACCTACAATCTATTCACATGGTAACCTACAATCTATTCTCATGGTAACCTACAATCAGCTATTCACATGGTAACCCACAATCTATTCACATGGTAATCTACAATCAACTATTCACATGATAACCCACAATCCATTCACATGGTGACCTACAATCAACTATTCACATGGTAACCTACAATCTATTCACATGGTAACCTACAATCAACTATTCACATGGTAACCTACAATCTCTTCACATGGTAACCTACAATCTATTCACATGGTAACCTACAATCAACTATTCACATGGTAACCTACAATCTCTTCACATGGTAACCTACAATCTATTCACATTGTAACCTACAATCAACTATTCACATGGTAACCTACAATCTCTTCACATGGTAACCCACAATCTATTCACATGGTAACCTACAATCTATTTACATGGTAACCTACAATCAACTATTCACATGGTAACCTGCAATCAACTATTCACATGGTAACCCACAATCTATTCACATGGTAATCTACAATCAACTATTCACATGATAACCCACAATCCATTCACATGGTGACCTACAATCAACTATTCACATGGTAACCTACAATCTATTCACATGGTAACCTACAATCAACTATTCACATGGTAACCTACAATCTCTTCACATGGTAACCTACAATCTATTCACATGGTAACCTACAATCAACTATTCACATGGTAACCTACAATCTATTCACATGGTAAACTATAATCAACTATTCACATGGTAACCTACAATCTCTTCACATGATAACCTACAATCTATTCACATGGTAACTTACAAACAACTATTCACATGGTAACCTACAATCTCTTCACATGGTAATCTACAACTTATGCACATGGTAATCTATAACCTATGTACATGGTAATCTATAGTATATGTACATGGCAACGTAGAACCTCTCTTCATGGTAACCTATAACCTATCCACATGGTAACCTATAACCCATCAACATGGTAACCCACAATCTATTCACATGGTAACCTACAATCTATTCACATGGTAACCTACAATCAACTATTCACATGATAACCCACAATCTATTCACATGGTAACCTACAATCAACTATTCACATGGTAACGTACAATATATTCACATGGTAACCTACAATAAACTATTCACATGGTAACGTACAATCAACTTTTCACATGGTAACCTACAATCTATTCACATGGTAAACTACAATCAACTATTCACATGGTAACCTACAATCTCTTCACATGATAACCTACAATCTATTCACATGGTAACCTACTATCAACTATTCATATGATAACATACAATCTCTTCACATGGTAACCTACAATCTATTCACATGGTAACCTACAATCTATTCTCATGGTAACCTTCAATCAACTATTCACATGGTAACCCACAATCTATTCACATGGTAATCTACAATCAACTATTCACATGATTACCCACAATCCATTCCCATGGTAACATACAATCAACTATTCACATGGTAACCTACAATCTCTTCACATGGTAACCTACAATCAACTATTCACATGGTAACCTACAATCTCTTCACATGGTAACCTACAATTTATTCACATGGTAAACTACAATCAACTATTCACATGGTAACCTACAATCTCTTCACATGGTAACCTACAATCTATTCACATTGTAATCTACAATCAACTATTCACATAGTAACCTACAATCTCTTCACATGGTAACCCACAATCTATTTACATGGTAACCTACAATCTATTTACATGGTAACCTACAATCAACTATTCACATGGTAACCTGCAATCAACTATTCACATGATAACCTACAATCTATTCACATGGTAACCTACAATCAACTATTCACATGGTAACCTAGAATCTCTTCACATGGTAATCTACAATCTATTCACATGGTAACCTACAATCTATTCTCATGGTAACCTACAATCAACTATTCACATGGTAACCCACAATCTATTCACATAGTAACCTATAATCAACTATCCACATGATAACCCACAATCTATTCACATGGTAACCTACAATCTATTCACATGGTAACCTACAATCTATTCTCATGGTAGCCTACAATCAACTATTCACATGGTAACCCACAATCTATTCACATAGTAACCTACAATCAACTATTCACATGATAATCCACAATCTATTCACATGGTAACCTACAATCTATTCACATGGTAACGTACAATCTCTTCACATGGTAACCTACAATCTATTCTCATGGTAACCTACAATCAACTATTCACATGGTAACCTACAATCAACTATTCACATGGTAACCTAAAATCTATTTACATGGTAACCTACAATAAACTATTCACATGGTAATCTACAATCAACTATTCACATGGCAACCTACAATCTATTCACATGGTAACCTACAATCTATTCTCATGGTAACCTACAATCAACTATTCACATGGTAACTTACAATCTATTCACATGGTAACATACAACATATTTACATGTTAACCTGAAACCCATGATAAACTGCAATGTGTGCACATTGTTACCAGATTACAGACACAAACAAGCTCAAACAATTGATCGAGTATTATATCTTTTATCGAGCCTTATTACGACATACCTGGGCATGAAATTCATACCTGTACCAGCCATCGATTGCTAACAAGTGTCGATACATAACCTTGATCGATCCACAAGGCAGGATGCACCGGTTTCTTGCATCGAAACCTATCCCAGTCAGAGTAACGGTGAACAAACTTTGGGTTCAATATATCAGCTTTTTGTTTAAGTTATTCGCTTGAACAGCAAATTATAACGAAATCTGTATTATCTACAGAAAAATAATTCCAAGGCTGGCGGCAGGATATACAAGTACATCCAAAAGTATGTTATAGCTGCTTGAGATAGGTCAGACTGGTACAGTTTAAGTAAATTGGACAACGCCAGTCTGGTACATTTGATTAAATTTGATAACGTCAGACTGGTACATTTTAGGCTACATGGGCAACGTCAGACTGGTACATTTTAGGCTACATGGGCAACGTCAGACTGGTATATTTCATGCTACGTGAACAATTTCAGACTGGTACATTTTAGCCTACTTGGGCAAGGTCAGACTGGTACAGTTCAGGCTTCTTGGGCAAGGTTAGAATGGTACATTTTAGGCTACATGGGTAAGATAAGACTGGTACAGTTAAGCGTTTTAGACAAGGTCATACTAATACAGTTTACGCTACTTGGGTAAGACCAAACTGTTACAGTTTAGTCTGCTTGGACAAGGCCAGACCGGTACAATATAGGCCTGACTGGTACAGTAGAGGCTACTTGGGCAAGGTCAGATTGGTACATTTTAGGCTACTTGGCTTAGATCAGCCTGGTACAGTTAATGCTACTTTGGCAAGGTCAGACTGATACATTTTATGCTATTTAGACAAGGTCATACTAATACAGTTTAGGCTACTTGGGTAAGACCAGACTGGTACAGTTTAGGCTGCTTGGACATGGTCAGACCGGTACAGTATAGGCTATTTAGATCAAGTTGTCAGGACTAATGCAGTTTCGTCAATTTTCGTTCGGATCTTCCTTTCATTGTGAGTCAGACAAAATATTTGAATGACATATTTTGTCTTTTACTGCAGGGACAACACCCAAAATTGTATGTACTGACATACATTATGTTCTTCAAGATAGCATTACTAATAATGTATGTCTTTTGGAATATGACCCCCCCCCCATTTACTACAATAGTAATTTTCATGTATGCTTCAGTTAAAATTTCTTTTAAATTCTATTGTCGGCACGAACCTGATGCCTTGATTATGGACCTTGATAGTGTCACACACATCTTATCATTAAATACCAAAAATAACAGCCCACTTTACACAGAATAGCCAGATTTACGTAAACGAATTGAACCATCTTTGTTATTTGGAAACAGTACATAATAGTTCTTAATCGGTACATAGGGCGGACGTAACTGGCGGGCCCACTTGTCGAATGATTTCCGTCGTGAAGGGTCCGCCCCCATCATATTTGGAGTAGTCAGAGTATGGGCTCCATCTGTAAACGAGCACTTAGTATATAGTATGACTTAATTTGCCTGGAATGCTACTGAAAACACATTGTAGTATACTGTTGTCATTTTATTCCCCGTCATCCAGTTAATAATCTTCTGTTATAGAAAGCCATCGAGCGAGAAGGTATGGCTCATTTCATCTGGAGTTCATATATATATATATATATATATATATATATATATATATATATATATATATATATATATATATATATACGTCAGTAGCCATGAGAAAATAAATACAGTTATGGTCTCCTGCTGGTGAAAATTAAAGTTCTTGGCGTCTTATGCAAGAAGAGAGCCATACAATGCGGTTGTATTTCTCCACCATTGTCCATATTTGCTTTACCCGTCAGACGTTGACCAGCATCTGTATCCGGAACAGAATCGCTAAATCACGGTTGAGTTCCTTATTAGCAAGCTCAGCTTTAAAACTCATCAAACAAATGAAAAACGAGATTATAACAGCTTCACAAAGTTTTATTTTCTTCATTTTGACCATCTTAACTGTTACAATTAGTGAAAACAGAGAAGACTAACAATTTAGAGAGGGTGCGATCTGTTTTGTTTTATGCTTTTCATAGCAGTTTTTTTTTTGTAGAAAAATTATAATTGATATATCAGTAATGGTCACGGTGATGAGTCAGTTACAAATCTTTACTGATAAGTGTTTTATATTTAAGGCATATAAACATTTTAAAATTTGAGATTTATAAAGTTTAAAGAGAAATATCAGCTAATTAGACCGGTCTTTTGGTAATGGTTGCAGATAGACAAGTATCTGAAGTTTGATTGAAAAGAGACGAAGAATTTTGGAATACGAGCTATAACATATATTTACCGCGATGTCATCTTAATAAAGCCGGTATCTCAGTTCTATGTCTGTGTGTGATCGCGCACTGCTTAAACGCTTTTTCACGTACTTCCTGTTTTTGACCAATGAAATAAATATTTGGAGTGTTGTTTTAATTAATTGTTAGTTCTCTACAATTTTAGGTATATGGAACAGTTGTAAGGCAACAATATGTGGAAGGGCCTCGGGGACTATTTTGTGCAAGAAATCCTACATTTTGATTACCAACGTTACTTCCGCTCAGACTGGTACCTTTGACGAATTGCTATTCTCTCACATAAGGCGGCGCTGCATGGGTCTATTAAATTGTGATCCTGCCAGCATCGTTTGTAAATGGAAAAGCCGGGAAGAGGTGAACGTAGATTATGTCTGTGTGGAAGGTGAGTGTTCCAACATGAACTGAGTTCATTAGGCATTTTATGACTAGTTAGTTACTGTTATTTTCCAAATGTTTCTTATTTCTTCTCCATTCTTATGTATCAATGAGTTTTACTTTGATGCTATACATGTCTTATTGTGTGCAATTAGCTAATCTATGTTTATATATGAATAATATATTTTGTCGGTTTCTCCAAACGAATTTGTTCTGCCCCAGATTTACAGAAAAACTAAATGTAGCTTCCGTCTTTATAAAGTTGTAGATTTATTCTCAAAATCGAATAGATTTTGTGTCTTATTTCACATCTATGCGGAAATAAATTATTTATTCAATATTTGTTATTATTTAATTACATATGAAATGCTTTTTAATCGACATGCTTGATATGTTTATGGACGCTATTGGTATAGAAAAGTGGGGATCCGAATGAAGAAATTATAACCTACACATCATTCTGAGTATGTTTCCCCCACCCCTTTTCCCCACCCCCAAAAAGTAAAAAAAATTGGACCCTTTTATGACATCATTTTACGCGAGTGGCTAAATTACGTGATTTGTGGTTGTCTTATATAATTTGCCCACTTTCCTTTGTTATTAGAAGACAACGAGTCGCAGGTCCATGTACCGGTTTGTACAACAATGTTATGTTACATTTTGCTTTGGGTTACAAGCGTTTGTACTCCAGTCAGAGAGATGTTTTATATATAATTTGTCTTAGAGAACGAATCCCGTCTACAATATGTATGAAGCAAATGAAGACGGCGATGTACGACATGTGTATAGGACACAAAGTAGTTTCTAAACAGCCAAACAAAGGGGGACTACTGCTTGGTGAATGTGTCGAACGATTCTTTGATAACATTAAAATGTTTTGGCATCTCAGGAAGTAATCGTGATACCCCTCCGTCTTAGATCTGAGACCAACGAATGTTGCTGTTGGAACAAGGGAACGTTGCTATAGGAACAAAGAACGTCTAGCGCTTGAAATTGCCAGTAACCTTCAAGTTGCTATCATCACTGAACCTGCTGGGAAGACTTTAATTCACGCAGATTGCTCCTGGTAATCTCTTTTAAAAGAATAGTGTGGGTTCTTGTCGCAGCCAGCGATATAAACGGTAAGCGCGTTAAAATCGATATTGATCTCGAAAGTCACTCTAGTCTTTTGTCTTGGCTTTCGAACATAAGAATATTTTTATTTTTTGTTTTGTTTCGCATAATTGCTTTAGTTGTAGTAATGCAGTTCAATCCATGTTGCACTAGTAGATCTTTTCTTAAAAACATCTCATTGTACTTGGTACACTGTTCATTCATCGGCAAAAATGATTGATCCAGCAATATTGGCCATCCGTATTATACTGATGAATATAAAGCAAGTGTACGCTTTATTTGCTGGTTATGGATGATACGAACAGTGATTAAAGATGCCAAAGACTTTAACAGACTCCGTATTGATAACCTAGAACCGCTTGATGCGATCAGCGAAATCTTTTTACTTTGAGAGAGAGAGAGAGAGAGAGAGAGAGAGAGAGAGAGAGAGAGAGAGTTTATGTGCTGATATTGCCCCACTTCTTGCTGCCATCCCTAGCAAACCAAGAATGTGTAATATTTTGGACACCATTCTGCAAAGAGCGGGAGGATTTTGGGCAAGGGGCCACCAATACGAGATACCTGTGTGCCAGGTAGTTGCAGTTGGCTGTTTAATGTCTAATATGTATGTACTGCTTCAAATGATTGCCAAGCTAAACCTACTATATGCTCTCATGATGCACCAATGCTCACTTTTGCTACAGTTCAAGAAAATCCTGTGTTTGTTCTGTATCATTAACCTCATGAACATCTGGTGGTTATTGGCTGATGGATGTAAACACAAATGATCTGCTACCAATCTGCACCGGTTTCCCTTTCCATTTTCTACCAGGTTTCTGTTTTAAAGGCTTTTTTTACAGCGTCTAAGAGGCTAGTACCCAGATGCTTTGCTTTTCCAACGGAGTTTAGTGTTAGTCTTTGTCCTTTAAACTTTTCCCCATGTTATGTTGCATTGGAGAATTTTCTTTCTAGCGGAGTACAGCTGTTGAAATGTATAACTATCTAGTGTTTCGGCCCATTTCAGGATCTCATAATTATCTGGTGACTCATAAATGGTTTTGCTTTACTTCTTAAACCTTTTTTGTTACCGTCCTTGACCAAAAACAATGGGATATAAGCTTATGGCGTATCTTTGTCTACGATCATGTATGCTTCCGGTTCTTTTAGAGTCTTGAAGAGTTCACTTCGCTTAGCAACATACACTGTAGCAGTCTGTTGTCTCTTTTCTGTGACTGTCTTAAATAGTTTGTGTGCCATGTCGCGTGAAAAGGCTTGTTCTTCGACTTTTTTAAAATAACACAGCCACGCAATTGTTGTTACTGTTCTGTGTACGTCCGCATGGCCTAATTTATATCATGATTTGTATCAACTCGTTCAGTTATAATTATATACAAAGTATTTGGACTGACATGCTGCTGATAATCACGTAACGATAATTCGCCAAAGCCTTAGCGGGAACAGTTTCTGCATCTCTGTAAAATGTCATAAAATCGTTTTTTGCTGCCACCTTTCGCCAATTAAGACTATTGCTTAAACTTTGCAGCACATATGCTACGACTGTGATTAAGCGCAATGTAACTGATGTCGATTTCCAGGCCAGAATAAACTTTGGAACCTCGTAATAAGATTACGTCAAGTAGATGAAATTGTAGCGCTAATTACACGACATAAAACTTTCCTTGATTTTATTAATGTCGCCCCGATCTATTTTGATGTCTTCAAATTCGATGATAGAATCCTTGTATCCATTTAACTCGTTTCTTGGCATTTTTCCCCTTGTAGCTCGAATATTGTGAAAGTTCCCGTTTCGCCACCAAGCGCTTCTTCATAGTCACCAAGCATTCTGTATTTGTCTTGGCTAATATTCAAGTACAAAGTATGACGTCGTCGTCATCGCTGTTGTTTCTTTATCGTAGGGTTTAACACCATTTTTCAGCGCATGATAGGCTATACATGGCGGCCAATATTATTGGTGGAGGAAGAACCCGGCGGGAAAACCCCCGGAAAGAACCACCGACCCACAGTAAGGTACTGACAAGCTTTCTCACATACCCAAAATACCGAATCTTAGACTCGAACCCACGCAGACAGAGGTGAGATGGCAGTGGTCCGTTACGTAGAGCGCTTAAGACAACTCGGTCACTCGGGGCCCCCTGTGACGTCGTAGCTAAGCCAGTTGGTAAGCATCATATTTAGAAACAGACTAGTTTTGCCACGATCTGTTGGACGAACGATCATGCAATTACAATCAGCAAACCAAAAATGATGTCTCGACTTTTTTTTACGTCTTACGAGTCGAGGTTGATGATTCGCAGTATTATACAACAGGTCTTATACATTTATACGGCATTATACACGTTTATCTGAACCGGTGGCTTTAACATCTAAAACGCAACTAAAAGCTTGCATATGTTTAAGTACAATTACAAATCTGAGTGCGCCAGTGGAGAGCGCATAGAATATATACATAAAAGTAATCTGCAGTACGAGTTCCGTGAGCATGTCACATGTAAGCTTTCCTAGTGCAAGACGACTTTCTACAGGCATTAGACTGGCATCGCAGATTATTGGTAACATGATGTCTTTATAAGCGCCAGATGTTTGGATGAAGGATTGTAGTACCATGACTGGAAACATCAGTATGGGTGAAAGATTGATCATACTTGATAATTCGCCAGTTGCTGATACGCATGTCACTAATAAATATTATGTCGAAAGTTTGGATCTGATAGTGATAACTTACTAATAGACAGATCTTGTAGAAAGGAACACGAAATGTTTAGTTTTTGGAAAACCAGTCCAGGCGGCATTTTTGTCATAAAGTAAAACGAGGCGTACAGCCCGATAACAATTCAGTCTTCAAAAGGCTTTAGTGTGGCAACAACCAATCACAATACACCAATCTTGAAGATTACGGAATGCCGACACGAATAATGACAATGGTGACCGCACCAATTGCAGCAGCATATGCGGCTAACAAGACTTGTGTAGATTGACAGCCAGTAGACAATGTGACACACTACTTACCAGCTCTGTCGTCCAGTTTTGATAATTGCAACGGATCAGTAGTTTCTGTCGCAACGAAATGCTTAGCCGCAAAGAAAATTTATTTCTCAATGTAACGACTGGGGCACAGCAGGTGTTTCCTCGAACTTTTCGATTCAGATCAGTTGTCCTGTTGCTGTAACCGTCTGGTGGTTTGAACTGAGAGATAGACTATTTCAATTGCTGGCGACTAGAAGCATCCAATAACAACGGACAACGGTAATTGCATTGCACTTTACACATGTACTGATACAATTGGATTGGTGTTGGTCACGTGTTTCATTGCAAGACAGTACGACAAATATATCTTCTTTACAGCGTGTATTACGTTTCTGACGTAACAGTTCAACTCCGGTTTGAATCACTTGCAACATGTTATGCTAGATGATCTTTATATACATATAATATCTGAGATTTTCAGAATCGTTATCGACCTTTAAAAGTTGTTTTGTCTGTGACGTAAACCTATGTACCAATCATGCTGCTGAAAATGTGCACCATGATAACATCACGCATTGGCGGGCTTTCCAAGCACATCTAAGTAACGCTAAAGCAAGCAAAACTATTTTTATGTAGTTATAATGCGAGTCACCGAGTTAGGGACGCATGAGGTGGTCAAAAGTGTTTGCAATGACAATGATTCTGACGCGTCTGGCAAAGATATATTTTTATTCATTAACATTGTTGTTGACAAACTCCACCTTCATATTTATCATCGATTCTAAAAAGCTCAAGGACACAATAGTTAAAGCGGTAAAGGAAGATATTGGACACAGAGCAGATTAAAAATGTAAATATAGCCAAGTCAAAAAGAAAAACTGAAAGCATCAACTCTCTGCATACAACATTTATTAATTCCAAGTGTATCTTTAATGTTAATTCCTTATGCCAGATAGCTTATTTTGACTGTATTAGAAAATCTGCGTTCGGACCCCACTTTTCGATATAACCGATGCTTATCTGTCGGTAATTGTTTTCACATTTGTCGTACTGAATGGGGTATCGGTTACATTATATTGTAAACAATAACCTCGTTGGAATTTACGGTTGCCTAGGTTGACAAATCAATCCATGCATGTCTTAAGCGTTAGATTGATGCTGTACTCGTTGGCCGAAACGCACGTTCTCACTACCTAATAACATCAGTACTACTCTGTCCATTGCCAGCTTTTTTTATCGCTGTAGACAAATATATGCTGACTTAAGTGTGTGTTTTATCCAGAAATAGTGTCCCTATACAGTGCCCAGACCAGACTGGCTTGATTACAGACTGGAATACGCACAACTTCTTTGGTTCTCCACAAATTTGTCACATGTTTACAATTTGTAAAACACCATCTAATACAAAGCGCAATACTGTGTTGTTCGTTTGTTTTATGTTTGTGGATTTTGTTGTTTTCTTTTTTTATTTTTGACGTTTTGGTCTCAGTTGTATCGAACAATATACATAGATTTTGCTAACAATTTCGTTTAAACTCTTTCTGCTTTCAGATGAGTTATTGGAGAGAGATTGCTGGAGCAACGGGAAAATTCTTGACAACAATAAGGGATTTATTCAAAGTCCGAACTATCCGGCGGAAACAAAGAATATGACACTTTGCAAATGGCGACTTACTGTTCCTCATGGATACTACCTGAAAGTTATTCTTCATGAAATAGAACCGATAGGATCTACTAGCTGTGGAGGCGGTCTTCTATTCACAACAGATACGAAATGTCCGGGAAAGGATATTCCTGTCTCTTATGTATGTAATGAGAAAGGTGTGGATGCAACTTTAACCACGTGTGGTCACACGGAGATTCTTATGTATTCCTCCGTTAACTTGCGGTTTTGGATTGCATACCTCAGTAAGTATTCAGTAAATTTCTGAAAACAAACTTTTGATCGAAGGACACAACGCTCTGAGTAACTCAAAAGCAAATAACCCCCAGTTCGGACTATTGCAAACGTAAATATTTCGCATGCCATTTATTGTGGTTACCTCAAGTTTCTTTCTGTTTTCTGTACTTACAATACGACCAAAAGCATCCAACCCCCTAAAAAACGCCAATCCGCTCTATTATAACGTTATATACATTGCTACAACTTATTGTACTACTGCTAAAAAAAAGGTAGTTATGGTTCTGTGATAAATTCAATGGACACGTGACCAGAATATTGTGGGCGAGTACAATTCCCACCATCAAATGAGCCTGGGTCGGTCAAAGTGGTGGGTTTGTTTTAGACAAGGCAATTTACTTTCCTTAGTTTTCTATAAGCTTTAAAGTGTTGCTGTGCCGTATAAAGCATATCAACAACTACACGTCTCCACAGCAAATCCCCAACAACAACAATAACAACAACAGTATAAAATCGTCGATGATCCACCATTTATCAGAAACTGAGAACCACAATTTTCCATTAAACAACTTTTTCTATCGGAAAACGAGATTTTCAGAATGTAGTTATGTTGGGTGAACCTGTAACCAATTATTTTGTAAAGCTCGTTATTGATTATTTGAATGTTTTGCGAGTTTGTTTAATAAAACTGTCTTGAAATAAAAAGGATATCGAATACCATTATGGTGTTCCATCATAATGACATCCACGCACCGTGCAGCATCAGAATTATAAAAACGTATTTGTGACCCTAATAAACTTGAAAATTTATCGAATTTTTCTAAACGATTAAAAAATGTAAGTAATAGGTGTGGTAGAACACTGCAATATTTGATTGTTCGATGGGGAAAAAAATATTTGTAACTATTAGTTTGTGATTAATATATCAAGTAGGGATATTCATACACATTTATAATGGTTTTTTGGGATCAAATTGTAGCAGAGTATTTATGCACTTGTTTTTAAATATTGGTAAATATAAATATAATAATATGTATTTATCGTTTAATTTAGTACAATGTTTCAATGACAACATTATCTATACTGTAATCATACTTCCTGGGGTAAAGTCATACTTTGATGTAACAAAGACTCCTCACTTTTATTTTTTGTGTTTTTTTTTTCTCCCTTCAAGTTCATGCTAAGGAATTATAGTTCATCCTGTACTATTTGGGAATTGCGTTTGGTCCACTACTACTATGGAACTGGGGTCCTGTACTACTTGGGAATTAAGTGTCCTAAACTGTACTACTTTGAAATTTGGTTCGTCATGTACTACTTGGGAATTGGAGTACCAAACTGTACTAATTTGGAATTGGGGTTAGTCTTTACTACTTGGGAATTGGGGTCCTAAACTGTTCTATTTTGGAATTGGGTTTCGTCATGTACTACTTGAAAACTGGGGTCCAAAACTGTACTACTTGGAAATTTGAGTCACAGTCTGTACTACTTGGAAATTGGGGTTCACGCTGTACTACTTGAGAACTGGGGTCCTAAACTGTTCTACTTTTTACTTGGGTTTCGTCATGTACTACTTGAGAACTGGGGTCAAAAACTGTACTACTTGGAAATTTGGGTCACCGTCTGTACTACTTGGAAACTGGGGTTCACGCTGTACTACTCTATTTACTGGAGTCTCAAACTGTACAGGCATTTGCATCATATACTTCAGTTCCAACCGAATTACTTACGAATTCAAGTCAGGAGAAATCAATGAGTACATTATAAGATAATGGAAAAGAAATAGTTACATAGCTGTTTCTCAAACAATAACCCTTTAGAGTAACAGGTTTTAGGTACATCAACGAATCCCTTTGTCATAATCTATCACCATGATGCACCAAATTTGCGAGAGATATTTCATTGGGACACACTTTCACCATGCTAGATCATCTGTGCATTGTATTGGCATATTTAAAGATATGTGCATGGTTGCTCACGAAACCCAAAGATTCTTAAGGCTCACGCAGTAGAGTCCATGATCGCTTAAAATGGATCCATTGAATCATCCACATACGTATGAAAATACAATTGATACTTCCTCTAAAGATATGTACAGAATCAATAACAATATACGCCCTTAATAAGATCAATGTGAATAACAATATAAATCAGTTTAGTACTGGATGATTTGGGGCCACGAGTGACCGAGTGGTCTAAAACGCTTTCCGTTTTCTGTGTGGGTTCGAGTCTCGGATTCGGCCAATGTTGGTATGTAAGAAAGCTTGCTAGTAGCTTCTCGTGGGTCGGTGGCTCTTTCTGGGGTTTTACCGGGTTCTTCCTCCACCATTACTACTGTTCGTCATATATAGCCTATCTTGTGCTGAAAAATGATGTTAAACCCTACAACAACTAAACTGAATGCAAAACTCGCAAAGCAGTACAGTTCTGCTGAGCGTTGTGTCCACTCTTTTGAGATGCTGCCACTTTAGTCAAACATCTTATGGATCAATTTAGACCTCAGAGGACAAATACTTTATTCTGATTTGAAAAGTCAGAGAAGAGAATTTGGACTTCAGGACTTAAAGCTTGTCTTTTGAACACCCTCCATTATTACACATACGTAATAATAAACTAATTGAATAATCGGACCCTCTAGTCTCACCTACATAAATTTCGAGACTTATTTCTACCTTAATTATTATTAAGTTTTACTACTACCACTACTACTATTACTACTACTACTACTACTACTATTACTACTACTACTACTACTTATAATAATAATAATAATAATAATAATATATTATTATTACTATTACTATTATAATATATTATTATTATTATTATTATTATTATTATTATTATTATTATTATTATTATTGTTATTTTAAATTTATTATTATTATTATTATTATTATTATTATTATTATTATTATTATTCCAACGATGCCATTCGTTCTCTTCAGTGCATTTCTTCATTGCTTCGCAGTATAAGCCTCAGCCGATAGTTCTTTCCCTAGCTCAAACACACTTCAATTTTGTTTATAGGTGTTTTTTTCACTCTTATTATTTCATGTAGAAACCATTGGTCTTAAACAGATCCGCTTTGTAGTTGCCGTTTCGAAAATTTTCATTTGTTTGTTTGTTTGTTGTTTTGTTTTGTTGCTGTTGTTTTACTTTTTCTCTTTTAATTTATTTGGAATGGCAGATTTTTAAAAATATACAAACATGTAAATACTTTTATCCATTATAACTTAGTAAACATTGTTTGGGATGTCTGCTTTCGTTAGTGACCCCCCCCCCCATGTATTCTTTATTACTTATATAATGAGTTTTGCATTGTACCACACATTTTGTTCATGAAAAATATAATATATGCAGATATATACAAGTGTCTGGTACTATTCTTGATTGTTTAAAAATATTTTATGAGTCGTGGTGTTTTTTTCTTTTCTTCTCAAGTTCTTCCTCTGCGAGACACAGAGCCAGAGCTTATCTATGACGTAGATACATACTGTGTTGTTCATCACCGCCCTGATCAAACACCCGTTCCACATATTGGCATCATTTCGAGTACCCCTGTTTTTCTAGGTAAGGATGCATGTAGTAGTTATTTAAAACTCTAATTAAACTTAATCATATGAAACAGGACATTCGGAAGGAAAACAAATAAAATATGCAGACAACATTATCAATATGGCTGCTCCGATGTGCCTGGAAAAGTGTCCTCAGCTAATCCAAACTTGAGAAACTATTAAAATATGGATAATTAATTGTGTCTGTCTGAAAGTGAAACAAATGAATTATAAAATATATTAAAGCACTAAACATAGTTATTTGCTGCTTTTTTCAATTTATCTTTGAAATCCATAAAGTGAAAATGACCAAGTGGAGCTTGCAGTCCTTTAGGAGGTGCACATCTGAAGTAAGTTCAAGTTGTCTAGACCCCAAAGTATACCCATCCGTCGTAAACTAAAAGAATGGAAAAGAAAACTTATTTAACAATGCCTCATATCTACATGTCATTTTATATAACGAATCGGATGCATGAGGTCGTGGGTTTGAACCCCGGTCGAGTCATAACAAAGACTTATACAAATGGTACTAGCAGCTGCCTCGCAAGGCGCATAGCATTAAGAGGTTAGTGCTAGGACTGGTTGGCCTGGTGTCAGGATAATGTGACTGGGTGGGACATCATGCTACATGTATGCAGCATGTCCCAGTGCTAGACATCACTATAAACTCACACATCAGACATAGTAGCGATATGACTGGATTTTTGTAAAAGCAACTTTAAGAATCCAACACACACACACACACACACACACACACACACACACACACACACACACACACACACACACAGATTATTTGATACCAAAGAAAGCCACAGCTCAACGCTCTAAAGCAGTTCAGTGGAAATTAATGTCATCTTAATTGTTTTCTTTCCAATGGCTAGAGCCCGATTCTTCATTTATTTACTCAATAAAACGATGGTGAAATATTTCAGCTGTCCGCCTGTTCCTGCCATTATTTTGACATGTTAAATCTAGCAAGACTATCAGTGGGTGATCAGCTTTTACAGTAATAGTTGCCTTTAGTACCGTGCCAACCCTTAATGCCATGTTCTGATCAGGGGAATGGAAGAGGAAAGATTATTTTTCATCACAGAACAGTCAGTCTTTTTTTTCTTTTTCAGAAAACAGTACTAATTTCACTAGTGGCACAAGCGATGAAGGTTTTTACAGACCGGTTGCAGATAACGGCGAAGATGAGCCATTTTGTATGTTTATACTGTTATCTTTTCACAGATGACACAAACAAAACATTGTGAAAAACATTCTTTATATAGTAAACTTAATTTAAAAAAAAAATAAATATTAATTAAAAATAAATCGTTGACTTGAGAATATACGACGAAGTGACAGTAGCGTTAAATTTTACATGTTATTTAAAGTTTAAAGTCCATTCATTTATCGTTCATTTTACTTTCTTTCTTTTTCTTTCCTTCATTTACTACCTTTTGTCGACTTGTTGATCAATCTGCACGATAAATTGTGTGAATTATTGCAATGTAAAAGATGGAAAAAAATATCCCATCGAGACACTTAAACCTTCTATTGAAGGATAAGCATCAGAATATCCGACACACCTTCCTATAAAATCTATATAAATCTTTATTTCTAAATTTTGTTTATTAATTACTTACGAGACCTTATTTCAATGTTTATGTCTAAAAGTATTATTATTAATAATTGCTTCTGCGAACTTATTACAATGCACAGATATAAAATAATTTTGGTATAATAATAATAATATAATAATAATATAATAATAATAATATAATAATAATAATTACTACTTAGATCTTATTTGAGTGCTGTCTAAAACTATTTTTTAATAATTGCTTATGAGACCTTATTTGAATGCATATGTCTAAAAGTATTTATATTAATTATTTTTTTGGGACCTTATTTTATTGTTTGTCTATTATTATTATTTATAACTGCCTCTGAGACTATTTCAATGCAAATTTCAAACAGTATAATTATTATTTCTACTTACTTCTAAGACCTTATTTCAATGCATATTTCTGTCATTATTATTATTATTATTATTATTATTATTATTATTATTATTATTATTATTATTTATACATGCTTGGGAGACCTTATTTCAATGCATATTTATATTATTATTATTATTATTATTATTATTATTATTATTATTATTATTATTATTATTATTATTAATTGCTTCAAAGACTTTATTTTAGCGCATATTTCTAAACGTATTATATTTTATAATTGCAACCGAGACCTTATTTCAATGCATATGTCTAAAAGTATCATTATTTATCAGTACTACTGAAACCTTTTTCAATGCTTATGTCTAAAAGTATCATTATTTATAAGTACTACTGAAACCTTTTTCAATGCATATGTCTAAAAGTATCATTATTTATAAGTACTACTGAAACCTTTTTCAATGCATATGTCTAAAAGTATCATTATTTATAAGTACTACTGAGACCTTATTTCAATGCTTATGTCTAAAAGTATCATTATTTATAAGTACTACTGAGACCTTATTTCAATGCTTATGTCTAAAAGTATCATTATTTATCAGTACTACTGAGACCTTATTTCAATGCATATGTCTAAAAGTATCATTATTTATAAGTACTACTGAGACCTTATTTCAATGCTTATGTCTAAAAGTATCATTATTTATCAGTACTACTGAAACATTTTTCAATGCATATGTCTAAAAATATTATATTTTATAATTTCAATCGAGATTTTATTTCAATGCCTATGTCTAAAAGTATTATTATTTAACATTACTACTGAAACCTTATTTCAATGCTTATGTCTAAAAGTATCATTATTTATCAGTACTACTGAAACTTTTTTTTTCAATGCTTATGTCTAAAAGTATTATTATTTAACATTACTACTGAAACCTTATTTCAATGCTTATGTCTAAAAGTATCATTATTTATCAGTACTACTGAAACTTTTTTTTTCAATGCTTATGTCTAAAAGTATCATTTTTTATAATTACTAATGTCTAACTAGCTATAATGATGCCGACGAATCTGTAAATTTGTAACAAAAATTGTATTTTATTTTTAGGGATCTACATTATTATAGCTGTGTGCCTGGTATTGCTTCTTGCAGTCGTTATAATTGCCGTGTGTATCAGGTACGATTACAGCTGCCATTAGCCAGTCCTATGAAAACTAACTCCAGTTATCCACCGATTCACTTTTCTTCCTTTTCCTTTCCCTTTTTACCAACAAACTCCAAAAGGAAGTATACACAATGACGCCTTGAGAGTTATACATGAGGGGAGGAGGGGTTTTGTGTTAGATACGTCGTTTACTTTAAATTTTGAACGACATACCCTTGCATATTTGTTTGCATCGACGAACATTTAGTCAATTGATTAGGAACAATACTGATTCATTCTCTATAATATACTGAATTCCCCACAATTATTTTTCTTTTATCCAGGTTATTTAATAACGAGTGCATTTATATTACTGATACGTGTCAGAGCTTTAGTTTTATATTCCTAGTTTATTTCTACGAACTCCGTATGAATAATGACACAGATTTCAAAATGCATAGAAGACAAGCTGTTTATTGGTGCAATACATGGCTTGTAATATGTTTGGGGGAAAATGACCGTCTGCAACACATCTTTTTCACAAATGACGAACTCGCGCGTGCCGGTACGAAGACGTAAAGATTATGTTTGAATTATTATGATTTGGTGTATTCTTCCTTCGAATGCAGAAATACCAAGTTAATACACTCGTATGTCGGTCAGTGCACCCATGACTGAAGCCGTACTCGCATCTGCTTATATATATATATATATATATATATATATATATATATATATATATATATATATATATATATATATAGAGAGAGAGAGAGAGAGAGAGAGAGAGAGAGAGACAAACACACACATAGAATTCCTCAACGTTTGCAAACCACATCCATATATTCGGTAAAATGTGTATAATGTACTAGTTTAATTATTAAGATAACCTTTTTGTTTCAATCAACCAAACACAGTCACTGTTGATAGTTTATCAGTTCATTTTACACTGTGTGTATTGCATTATGTGTTAATACGGACATGGTTGGACAATTCTTTAAGAAATTGGGAAAAGTAAAATATGATGCTCATAAAAAAGTATTGGCAACAGTATTAAATAAGAATTTATGAAAGAACATCATTTTTAGGACAGAAGTTTTTTAAAATTACTTTCCTTTTTCGGGTTTTCTAGTTCAAGCTAAATATTCTTTCATCCAACGAGAACTGAAAAGAAAATGATGCGAGTGTACAACCGTACCTATGCCATAAATAAACCTCCAAAGGGAATATGATTCTCTTTGAGTTGGATCAATAGTAAAGGATGTTAGGGCGGATGGGATGAGTGAATCTTTGCAATAGTGACAAGTAAAAAAAAACGAGTAAACTTAGACCGCCAAAAGGAGGCTCTCATTACATAGCCCAAGGAGAAATGATTCAAGTAGGTGAACCATGAAGCGGTAGGGATTTTATTCTCATCAATGACAGAATCTTCTCGGTAAATGTCAAATGAATCGTCTTGATATTGAGGATAATCCACCTGGAAACGATGGCAGCCAACATATCATCTAGACCCTTGAGAGTTAGACAGAGACATTCAGACTCTTCCTTCTCATTATAGAGGAAGACTTATAAAACCGTAAATCCCCAGCTGGAAAAAGGATCCTACCTTGGACATCCCCATATCATATACGACTGAAAATGGGGATCTTATTAGGAGAAGGAGCTAAGGAAGATTGCTAATTCTCAACCAGAAACCCAGGCTGGCGAAGAAGAGATATCGAATAGTTACCTTTAATATCCTTTACCCACTAGCAAGACACAAAGCTTGTCTTTTCTTCTCGGTCACACAATGTAGGACAGGAAAACAAACGTAAGGGTAAATTTCTCGAAATAATCTTCGCTCATAAATTCATATATATGCTTTGCAACGCCCTAAAACACTAAACAATCCATTCTTTGTCTTCTTGAGATAGATACCGGTCTCAGAAGTTAAAGATAAGCAATGATATCAGAAAGATGAGTCAAGCCCGAGTGGTCCCCTATATAACTAGAGTGTTAGAAATAGCTGCTCTATATCCTTCAATTATTGACATAGAACTTAGTTTCCTCGAAACGGTGCAGAGGAATGTCTGAAACTGCATTTAAAGTGAAAGCTAATACCAACTCTTGTCCTACAATATCAAGTGCAGTAGAGTCTCCACTTTGCATCGTAAAAACTGGAAGTAAATTTTTGGACGATGCAGTTAAAGACTATGCTTGAAATGTGGTCATGTTATCTTCATCCGGAGTCGCTGTCAAGGACTTGCGCTGCCGCTCCCTCAATACCTGTAACGTAATGGAGGATGAGACATTTGAAAAGTGTCTCCGAGAAGCTCTCAGAGTGTTATTGACATGGAGAGCGCATGATGAGACATTTTCGATGTAATCACCAACAAATAGTGAAACGCCTCTGGAGACAAATTCGATATTAGCTTCCGGACCAGAAGCTCCAAGTAACCAGAGGTTTTCACCCCGAGGCGAGCAGGTATCTCCACTAAAGAAGCATTATGGTCCCAGGCGGGCGATGGAAGAAGTGTTCAAACAGCCAAAAGCGGTGAAAGAACCCGATAGCGAAGGCAAACATCAGCGCACAGACTATACTTTCTGCTGCCTGGTGAATTCCTTACAAGAAAGAATCGTCTTGTCCGCAACATCAGATGTCTTATGATGCAAAATAAGTAAACTTTATTAACAGCCTTATCGAGCGTACAAATTTCCTTCTCTACCAACACCTGACCCGACAGGTGGAAAAGAGTTGGGATTAACCAATGGAGGAGGAACGTTCGCAGTGGTTCCTCTGAGAACTCATTTGTGGCAAGAATAATGAAAATTACATCGCGTTGAGACCGTTCCATTGGCGAGAAAGGATTGTATCTTCATGGAAGGAGAGGTGATACGATGCTTCCATCGTCTCGTAACCGCTCAAGAGTGTGATGAAACTAGCTCTGATAGCTGCCATCTTGGAGGTGAGTGGCGTCCCTCTCAACCTTTTGTTTCGTTGGACAAGGTCTCCTATCTTGAAGACCAACGTAATAACATTCATGAGGTCTTCGGGGGACACACTCCAAGTAAAGAGGTCCCCATATTACATCGAGATTAAACGGGAATATAGGAAATTGTGTGGAAACGCATGCAAAGCACGTTCCAATTCCTAATCGGGCGAGTACAACTCGACTCACTATTCGCATATAGGTTAAGCGTTATGTTATAATTTTATATGTGGGTGGTATCGACTTGATCAACCGACTTATAACTAAAACCCGGTGACCGGGCGTCAATTATCGGTCTCCGGCCATCGAGCACCATATTAAAGACCGGTATGACGACTAAGATCTGATGGGCAAACTCACATAATTTTCGAGATTGATTTCACTGCATTTCTCCATCCGAAAGGCGCGACTCACTTATCTCTGTCAGCCGGTCACCGACTTTGGCAGGACACGACTCGTCCCTATCGGGAAGGCTCTACTCGTTCCCATGTGTATTCCATCCCATGGGATGGGCCTAAGATTGACTCCTCACCGTCGCTGACAATTTCATTAAGAGTGTCAAGGATCTTTGGCCTTTTGAGCGACCTCTCAACCATGCTGTCGGGGTACGTTCCTACATAAAAGAGAAGTGGATTTCCCGTAAAAGGTAAGAGATTCAAACCCTTCGTGGGAACCGAGCCTATTGTCCGAAAGAAGCCTTTTTTCCTCCCGCTGTATAAAGCAATTTCCAGAAAATCAAACATTTGATCATTCCAGGCAATAAATGGAATATCTGTGCCTGCACAATCAAGTTGGTTGTGATACCCACAGAGTCGTCCAGTTTCCGCACTTACCTAGGCGACGTTTTAAGCTCTGAAAGAAAAATTAATTAGCAAGCAAAGGTTCCGGAACCTAAACAGTGTAATCATTATTTATCCTGCTATTGCAACTCGCAAGGGTTGTGTAATTTACTGATTCACGGAAAACCCTTTAACCTTAGCAACAAGAACAAATATAACATTCAAGACACAAGGGTATCAGATTAGGTCACGTTTAAAGGCAACAAGGACAGTGAATTTTGATGAGCATGCGTACTACTCCCGCATTCATAGGCAAAAAAGAAAGATATTCTTGATATTGGCTATCACTGGGATCATGTTCTTCGCATCCAAAATAAATCGGATGAGGGCATATTTAGCTTGAACAGGGAACTTATAATCCTGTAAAAGGAAGCAATTCAATAATAGCATGTGATGAATTATTTCTAATAAAACTTAATGTTTAGTCGTCAAGTTCGCATTTGTTATAATTCGTACAAATGTAATTGTTGTGCCTCAGGTTTAGGTGATCGATTAAATTTTCTTTTTTAATGATTTTTTACGAAACAATATGGTACAGAAGGCAGTACTTACCAAAGTGAAATCGGTGCATATTACCAATTAACAATTGATAATTAACTATTTTAATTTGCAGATACCGTAAGAGAACTAAGACACAAAATAACAGAAACACTGAATTAATGAAAAGACCACTGCCAGAAGTTGAAGACAACGAAAACAAAAAGAAGACTGCTGACGTACATAGACCAATTTTACACGAGACATACAGCCATGTTGCAGATGAAATTCCATACTTCGAAGACGCAGATAATCCTTTGTCTCCAACCTATGCGGAAATTGAAGAAGTGTCCTCGACTCCAAAGAGTTGCAAGAAAATTTACTTATCAAAACGAAAGCAAGAAGATCAAAAGAATGAATGCAAGGAAGAGACTAAGAAAGCAAGTTATGTTTCAGTTGGTGCAACTGTAGATTCTGTGTACGCAGAACCAGATGAAGTCAAAAGAAATTCTGTATATGCGGAAATCGAAGACAAAAAGTCATCCAAATATAACAAAGACGAGCAGATGGCAAAGAAAAATCTGTTTAATTTATTTCGTAATGGCAAAAAGGACAAGGAAGTTAAGAACAAAGAAAATATAAAGACAAAGTCATCAGTGAGTTTGAAAACCGGGACAGCAATACAAACATATGACAAGGGACGACACAGTAATGACAAGAGCCAAGATGTCGACAAAACTAAATATGACTTTATTCAAGACTATTCTGAATGTGAATCTAAAAATGCAGAAGACAGTAATACAAACAGCGATTTAACTACAAATTTGAAAGAAAAACATGTTATGGACCATACATACGCAGAATGTGCGGATGTAGTCATTAAAAATGATGGACAGAGTATATCCAGACATACCAGCGCAGCAACAGACAACACAGACTCGGATTCCGATGATGTCATCATAATGACAGAAAATGAATTCTATGAACCATTTGAACAAGCGAAAGTTTAAGGACGTCAATATTGCTAAGTAGGAGTTGATTGGTCCTTGTGGGACCGTTTTTCCAGTTATTAAAAAATGGAGACACAAATAGATTTTCTCGAACCCACGTTAATGGGAGGAGAAACAAAACAGTTATGTTTTTAACGCCGAAGACGTCATCAATTTAAGATTTTGTAAACATTTTTTGTAAGCATATATTTTCTAACCATGTTGATTCATTCTGATTATTCTTGGCAAAACTTCTTAAGAAACTACGTTGAACTCGCATAAGACCGTGTTTAAAGGTCAGTCATGTAGAATTTTAGTTAACGTTTTTCTTATATCGCTATATTTCCTCAAGCCTTTGATGAGTCACTCGGAAGTTAATATAACTCGCAATGTGACATGTCTGCTTGCCTCTTGATTTCTGGGTCAGGGTCATCATGCAATTAAGCGTCTGTGTCAGGGTCATAGTCATGTAAAGTAAAGGTCTGGGCCAATGTTATAGTAATATAATTAATTACCAGTGTTATAGTAATATAATTAAGGGCCAATGTTATATAACTATAATTAAGGACCAGTGTTATAGTACTATAATTAAGGGCCAGTGTTATAGTACTATAATTAAGGGCCAGTGTTATAGTACTATAACTAAGGGCCAGTGTTATATTAATATAATTTACGGCCAGCGTTATAGTAATATAATTAAGGGCAAGTGTTATAGCAATATAAATAAGGGCCGATGTTATAGTAATATAATTAAGGGTCAGTGTTATAGTAGTATAATTAAGGGCCAGCGTTATAGTAATATAATTAAGGGCCAGCTTATAGTAATACAATTAAGGGCCAGCGTTATAGTAATACAATTAAGGGCCAGCGTTATAGTAATACAATTAAGGGCCAGCGTTATAGTAATATTATTAAGGGCAACTGTTATGGTAATATAATTAAGACAGTGTTGGGGTCAGGATCTTAAAACATTTGCATTAAGGGTTTGGTTAACGTGTAGCTTTTTCATTTGATTATATTTCCAAAGCCCTTAATGGGGTTCTCTTAATTCCTTTGTGAATCATTATAGAACTTAAGCTATTCAATTTGCGACACGTGCTCATTTCGTTTTGATCTTAGTGTCAATGTCACGGTAATAGAAAATTTGTGTAATGAGTTTGGTCCATGTTTTCTTTATGGTTTTTGTTTATATATTCGCCTAATCATTATGAAGATAATCCAATTCATCCTGTGACAGCCTCGCTATTGATTCTGTGTCAAGGTCACATTTTACAGCAGCACTCCATAGGCCCTAGTTACCTTGTTGACTGAGTTTCTTGAATAAGGGCAATATTTTTAAATACAGAGTCATTTCAGTTTTTATATATTTATTTTACTATAAATTTTGTTCTTTAAATTATTAACAATGCAAAAGAACAATAAAACAAGAAACATTCCTGTTTGATACAGACTGCATTCGGATAATTAATAGAGGGTTTTGAATAACACACATTTCGGAGATTAGACTGGTACAAGTAAGATTAAACTGGTACAAGTAAGATTAGACTGGTACAAGTAAGATTAGACTGGTACAAGTAAAGGAATGAACTTTGAATGATTATAAGTTAACTGCTGGAAAGGTGATGGAATTAGAACCTTGTGTGTGATAGTTATAAATGTTGATAGCAGTAAAATGTGTGTAATACAGTTATAAATGGTGATAGCAGTAAAATGTGTGTAATACAGTTATACAAAGTGATAGCAGTAAAATGTGTGTAATAGATTTATAAATGGTGATAGCAGTAAATGCGTGTAATATAGTTATACAAAGTGATAGCAGTAAAATGTGTGTAATACAGATATAAATGGTGATAGCAGTAAAATGTGTGTAATATAGTTATAAATGGTGATAGCAGTAAAATGTGTGTAATACAGTTATAAATGGTGATAGCAGTAAAATGTGTGTAATACAGTTATAAATGGTGATAGCAGTAAAATGTGTGTAATACAGTTATAAATGGTGATAGCAGTAAAATGTGTGTAATACAGTTATACAAAGTGATAGCAGTAAAATGTGTGTAATACAGTTATAAATGATGATAGCAGTAAAATGTGTGTAATAGATTTATAAATGGTGATAGCAGTAAAATGTGTGTAATACAGTTATACAAAGTGATAGCAGTAAAATGTGTGTAATACAGTTATAAATGGTGATAGCAGTAAAATCTGTGTAATACAGTTATACAAAGTGATAGAAGTAAAATGTGTGTAATAGATTTATAAATGATGATAGCAGTAAAATGTGTGTAATAGATTTATAAATGGTGATAGCAGTAAAATGTGTGTAATACACGTTATAAATGGTGATAGCAGTAAAATGTGTGTAATAGATTTATAAATGGTGATAGCAGTAAAATGTGTGTAATACAGTTATAAATGGTGATAGCAGTAAAATGTGTGTAATACAGTTATAAATGGTGATAGCAGTAAAATGTGTGTAATAGATTTATAAATGGTGATAGCAGTAAAATGTGTGTAATACAGTTATAAATGGTGATAGCAGTAAAATGTGTGTAATAGATTTATAAATGGTGATAGCAGTAAAATGTGTGTAATACAGTTATAAATGGTGATAGCAGTAAAATGTGTGTCATAGATTTATAAAGGGTGATAGCAGTAAAATGTGTGTAATACAGTTATACAAAGTGATACCAGTAAAATGTGTGTAATACAGTTATACAAAGTGATAGCAGTAAAATGTGTGTAATAGATTTATAAATGGTGATAGCAGTAAAATGTGTGTAATAGATTTATAAATGGTGATAGCAGTAAAATGTGTGTAATAGATTTATAAATGGTGATAGCAGTAAAATGTGTGTAATACAGTTATAAATGGTGATAGCAGTAAAATGTGTGTAATACAGTTATAAATGGTGATAGCAGTAAAATGTGTGTAATAGATTTATAAATGGTGATAGCAGTAAAATGTGTGTAATAGATTTATAAATGGTGATAGCAGTAAAATGTGTGTAATACAGTTATAAATGGTGATAGCAGTAAAATGCGTGTAATACAGTTATAAATGGTGATAGCAGTAAAATGTGTGTAATAGATTTATAAATGGTGATAGCAGTAAAATGCGTGTAATACAGTTATAAATGGTGATAGCAGTAAAATGTGTGTAATAGATTTATAAATGGTGATAGCAGTAAAATGTGTGTAATAGATTTATAAATGGTGATAGCAGTAAAGTGTGTGTAATAGATTTATAAATGGTGATAGCAGTAAAATGTGTGTAATAGATTTATAAATGGTGATAGCAGTAAAATGTGTGTAATACAGTTATAAATGGTGATAGCAGTAAAATGTGTGTAATACAGTTATAAATGGTGATAGCAGTAAAATGTGTGTAATAGATTTATAAATGGTGATAGCAGTAAAATGCGTGTAATACAGTTATAAATGGTGATAGCAGTAAAATGTGTGTAATAGATTTATAAATGGTGATAGCAGTAAAATGTGTGTAATAGATTTATAAAAGGTGATAGCAGTAAAATGTGTGTAATAGATTTATAAATGGTGATAGCAGTAAAATGTGTGTAATAGATTTATAAATGGTGATAGCAGTAAATGCGTGTAATACAGTTATACAAAGTGATAGCAGTAAAATGTGTGTAATACAGTTATAAATGGTGATAGCAGTAAAATGTGTGTAATAGATTTATAAATGGTGATAGCAGTAAAATGTGTGTAATATAGTTATACAAAGTGATAGCAGTAAAATGTGTGTAATATAGTTACACAAAGTGATAGCAGTAAAATGTGTGTAATATAGTTATACAAAGTGATAGCAGTAAAATGTGTGTAATATAGTTAAACAAAGTGATAGCAGTAAAATGTGTGTAATATAGTTATAAATTGTGATAGCAGTAAAATGCGTGTAATAGATTTATAAATGGTGATAGCAGTAAAATGTGTGTAATATAGTTATAAATGGTGATAGCAGTAAAATGTGTGTAATAGATTTATAAATGGTGATAGCAGTAAAATGTGTGTAATACAGTTATAAATGGTGATAGCAGTAAAATGTGTGTAATAGATTTATAAATGGTGATAGCAGTAAAATGCGTGTAATACAGTTATACAAAGTGATAGCAGTAAAATGTGTGTAATAGATTTATAAATGGTGATAGCAGTAAAATGTGTGTAATAGATTTATAAATGGTGATAGCAGCAAAATGTGTGTAATAGATTTATAAATGGTGATAGCAGTAAAATGCGTGTAACAGATTTATAAATGGTGATAGCAGTAAAATGTGGGTAATAGATTTATAAATGGTGATAGCAGTAAAATGTGTGTAATATAGTTATACAAAGTGATAGCAGTAAAATGTGTGTAATATAGTTATACAAAGTGATAGCAGTAAAATGTGTGTAATATAGTTATACAAAGTGATAGCAGTTAAATGTGTGTAATATAGTTATAAATGGTGATAGCAGTAAAATGCGTGTAATAGATTTATAAATGGTGATAGCAGTAAAATGTGTGTAATACAGTTATAAATGGTGATAGCAGTAAAATGTGTGTAATAGATTTATAAATGGTGATAGCAGTAAAATGTGTGTAATACAGTTATAAATGGTGATAGCAGTAAAATGTGTGTAATAGATTTATAAATGGTGACAGCAGTAAAATGCGTGTAATACAGTTATAAATGGTGATAGCAGTAAAATGTGTGTAATACAGTTATAAATGGTGATAGCAGTAAAATGTGTGTAATAGATTTATGAATGGTGATAGCAGTAAAATGTGTGTAATACAGTTATACAAAGTGATAGCAGTAAAATGTGTGTAATACAGTTATAAATGGTGATAGCAGTAAAATGTGTGTAATAGATTTATAAATGGTGATAGCAGTAAAATGTGTGTAATATAGTTATAAATGTTGATAGCAGTAAAATGTGTGTAATACAGTTATACAAAGTGATAGCAGTAAAATGTGTGTAATACAGTTATAAATGGTGATAGCAGTAAAATGCGTGTAATACAGTTATATAAAGTGATAGCAGTAAAATGTGTGTAATACAGTTATATAAAGTGATAGCAGTAAAATGTGTGTAATACAGTTATAAAAAGTGATAGCAGTAAAATGTGTGTAATATAGTTATAAATGGTGATAGCAGTAAAATGCGTGTAATACAGTTATATAAAGTGATAGCAGTAAAATGTGTCTAATACAGTTATATAAAGTGATAGCAGTAAAATGTGTGTAATACAGTTATAAAAAGTGATAGCAATAAAATGTGTGTAATAGATTTATAAATGGTGATAGCAGTAAAATGCGTGTAATACAGTTATAAAAAGTGATAGCAGTAAAATGTGTGTAATAGATTTATAAATGGTGATAGCAGTAAAATGTGTGTAATACAGTTATAAAAAGTGATAGCAGTAAAATGTGTGTAATAGATTTATAAATGGTGATAGCAGTAAAATGCGTGTAATACAGTTATACAAAGTGATAGAAGTAAAATGCGTGTAATAGATATATAAATGGTGATAGCAGTAAAATGTGTGTAATACAGTTATATAAAGTGATAGCAGTAAAATGTGTTTAATACAGATATAAATGGTGATAGCAGTAAAATGTGTGTAATATAGTTATAAATGGTGATAGCAGTAAAATGTGTGTAATACAGTTATAAATGGTGATAGCAGTAAAATGTGTGTAATAGATTTATAAATGGTGATAGCAGTAAAATGTGTGTAATACAGTTATAAAAAGTGATAGCAGTAAAATGTGTGTAATAGATTTATAAATGGTGATAGCAGTAAAATGCGTGTAATACAGTTATACAAAGTGATAGAAGTAAAATGCGTGTAATAGATATATAAATGGTGATAGCAGTAAAATGTGTGTAATACAGTTATATAAAGTGATAGCAGTAAAATGTGTGTAATACAGATATAAATGGTGATAGCAGTAAAATGTGTGTAATATAGTTATAAATGGTGATAGCAGTAAAATGTGTGTAATACAGTTATAAATGGTGATAGCAGTAAAATGTGTGTAATACAGTTATACAAAGTGATAGCAGTAAAATGTGTGTAATACAGTTATAAATGATGATAGCAGTAAAATGTGTGTAATAGATTTATAAATGGTGATAGCAGTAAAATGTGTGTAATACAGTTATACAAAGTGATAGCAGTAAAATGTGTGTAATACAGTTATAAATGGTGATAGCAGTAAAATGTGTGTAATACAGTTATACAAAGTGATAGAAGTAAAATGTGTGTAATAGATTTATAAATGATGATAGCAGTAAAATGTGTGTAATAGATTTATAAATGGTGATAGCAGTAAAATGTGTGTAATACACGTTATAAATGGTGATAGCAGTAAAATGTGTGTAATAGATTTATAAATGGTGATAGCAGTAAAATGTGTGTAATACAGTTATAAATGGTGATAGCAGTAAAATGTGTGTAATACAGTTATAAATGGTGATAGCAGTAAAATGTGTGTAATAGATTTATAAATGGTGATAGCAGTAAAATGTGTGTAATACAGTTATAAATGGTGATAGCAGTAAAATGTGTGTAATAGATTTATAAATGGTGATAGCAGTAAAATGTGTGTAATACAGTTATAAATGGTGATAGCAGTAAAATGTGTGTCATAGATTTATCAAGGGTGATAGCAGTAAAATGTGTGTAATACAGTTATACAAAGTGATACCAGTAAAATGTGTGTAATACAGTTATACAAAGTGATAGCAGTAAAATGTGTGTAATAGATTTATAAATGATGATAGCAGTAAAATGTGTGTAATAGATTTATAAATGGTGATAGCAGTAAAATGTGTGTAATAGATTTATAAATGGTGATAGCAGTAAAATGTGTGTAATACAGTTATAAATGGTGATAGCAGTAAAATGTGTGTAATACAGTTATAAATGGTGATAGCAGTAAAATGTGTGTAATAGATTTATAAATGGTGATAGCAGTAAAATGTGTGTAATAGATTTATAAATGGTGATAGCAGTAAAATGTGTGTAATACAGTTATAAATGGTGATAGCAGTAAAACGCGTGTAATACAGTTATAAATGGTGATAGCAGTAAAATGTGTGTAATAGATTTATAAATGGTGATAGCAGTAAAATGCGTGTAATACAGTTATAAATGGTGATAGCAGTAAAATGTGTGTAATAGATTTATAAATGGTGATAGCAGTAAAATGTGTGTAATAGATTTATAAATGGTGATAGCAGTAAAGTGTGTGTAATAGATTTATAAATGGTGATAGCAGTAAAATGTGTGTAATAGATTTATAAATGGTGATATCAGTAAATGCGTGTAATACAGTTATACAAAGTGATAGCAGTAAAATGTGTGTAATACAGTTATAAATGGTGATAGCAGTAAAATGTGTGTAATATAGTTATACAAAGTGATAGCAGTAAAATGTGTGTAATATAGTTATACAAAGTGATAGCAGTAAAATGTGTGTAATATAGTTATACAAAGTGATAGCAGTAAAATGTGTGTAATATAGTTATACAAAGTGATAGCAGTAAAATGTGTGTAATATAGTTATAAATTGTGATAGCAGTAAAATGCGTGTAATAGATTTATAAATGGTGATAGCAGTAAAATGTGTGTAATAGATTTATAAATGGTGATAGCAGTAAAATGTGTGTAATACAGTTATAAAAAGTGATAGCAGTAAAATGTGTGTAATAGATTTATAAATGGTGATAGCAGTAAAATGCGTGTAATACAGTTATACAAAGTGATAGAAGTAAAATGCGTGTAATAGATATATAAATGGTGATAGCAGTAAAATGTGTGTAATACAGTTATATAAAGTGATAGCAGTAAAATGTGTGTAATACAGATATAAATGGTGATAGCAGTAAAATGTGTGTAATATAGTTATAAATGGTGATAGCAGTAAAATGTGTGTAATACAGTTATAAATGGTGATAGCAGTAAAATGTGTGTAATACAGTTATACAAAGTGATAGCAGTAAAATGTGTGTAATACAGTTATAAATGATGATAGCAGTAAAATGTGTGTAATAGATTTATAAATGGTGATAGCAGTAAAATGTGTGTAATACAGTTATACAAAGTGATAGCAGTAAAATGTGTGTAATACAGTTATAAATGGTGATAGCAGTAAAATGTGTGTAATACAGTTATACAAAGTGATAGAAGTAAAATGTGTGTAATAGATTTATAAATGATGATAGCAGTAAAATGTGTGTAATAGATTTATAAATGGTGATAGCAGTAAAATGTGTGTAATACACGTTATAAATGGTGATAGCAGTAAAATGTGTGTAATAGATTTATAAATGGTGATAGCAGTAAAATGTGTGTAATACAGTTATAAATGGTGATAGCAGTAAAATGTGTGTAATACAGTTATAAATGGTGATAGCAGTAAAATGTGTGTAATAGATTTATAAATGGTGATAGCAGTAAAATGTGTGTAATACAGTTATAAATGGTGATAGCAGTAAAATGTGTGTAATAGATTTATAAATGGTGATAGCAGTAAAATGTGTGTAATACAGTTATAAATGGTGATAGCAGTAAAATGTGTGTCATAGATTTATAAAGGGTGATAGCAGTAAAATGTGTGTAATACAGTTATACAAAGTGATACCAGTAAAATGTGTGTAATACAGTTATACAAAGTGATAGCAGTAAAATGTGTGTAAGAGATTTATAAATGATGATAGCAGTAAAATGTGTGTAATAGATTTATAAATGGTGATAGCAGTAAAATGTGTGTAATAGATTTATAAATGGTGATAGCAGTAAAATGTGTGTAATACAGTTATAAATGGTGATAGCAGTAAAATGTGTGTAATACAGTTATAAATGGTGATAGCAGTAAAATGTGTGTAATAGATTTATAAATGGTGATAGCAGTAAAATGTGTGTAATAGATTTATAAATGGTGATAGCAGTAAAATGTGTGTAATACAGTTATAAATGGTGATAGCAGTAAAATGCGTGTAATACAGTTATAAATGGTGATAGCAGTAAAATGTGTGTAATAGATTTATAAATGGTGATAGCAGTAAAATGCGTGTAATACAGTTATAAATGGTGATAGCAGTAAAATGTGTGTAATAGATTTATAAATGGTGATAGCAGTAAAATGTGTGTAATAGATTTATAAATGGTGATAGCAGTAAAGTGTGTGTAATAGATTTATAAATGGTGATAGCAGTAAAATGTGTGTAATAGATTTATAAATGGTGATAGCAGTAAAATGTGTGTAATACAGTTATAAATGGTGATAGCAGTAAAATGTGTGTAATACAGTTATAAATGGTGATAGCAGTAAAATGTGTGTAATAGATTTATAAATGGTGATAGCAGTAAAATGCGTGTAATACAGTTATAAATGGTGATAGCAGTAAAATGTGTGTAATAGATTTATAAATGGTGATAGCAGTAAAATGTGTGTAATAGATTTATAAATGGTGATAGCAGTAAAATGTGTGTAATAGATTTATAAATGGTGATAGCAGTAAAATGTGTGTAATAGATTTATAAATGGTGATAGCAGTAAATGCGTGTAATACAGTTATACAAAGTGATAGCAGTAAAATGTGTGTAATACAGTTATAAATGGTGATAGCAGTAAAATGTGTGTAATATAGTTATACAAAGTGATAGCAGTAAAATGTGTGTAATATAGTTATACAAAGTGATAGCAGTAAAATGTGTGTAATATAGTTATACAAAGTGACAGCAGTAAAATGTGTGTAATATAGTTATACAAAGTGATAGCAGTAAAATGTGTGTAATATAGTTATAAATTGTGATAGCAGTAAAATGCGTTTAATAGATTTATAAATGGTGATAGCAGTAAAATGTGTGTAATATAGTTATAAATGGTGATAGCAGTAAAATGTGTGTAATAGATTTATAAATGGTGATAGCAGTAAAATGTGTGTAATACAGTTATAAATGGTGATAGCAGTAAAATGTGTGTAATAGATTTATAAATGGTGATAGCAGTAAAATGCGTGTAATACAGTTATACAAAGTGATAGCAGTAAAATGTGTGTAATAGATTTATAAATGGTGATAGCAGTAAAATGTGTGTAATAGATTTATAA
Source organism: Unio delphinus (assembly GCA_029339505.1). Classification (NCBI taxonomy): domain Eukaryota; kingdom Metazoa; phylum Mollusca; class Bivalvia; order Unionida; family Unionidae; genus Unio; species Unio delphinus. The sequence continues at coordinate 9,244,905 of JAQISU010000041.1, read as the reverse complement.
ATGGTGATAGCAGCAAAATGTGTGTAATAGATTTATTAATGGTGATAGCAGTAAAATGCGTGTAACAGATTTATAAATGGTGATAGCAGTAAAATGTGGGTAATAGATTTATAAATGGTGATAGCAGTAAAATGTGTGTAATATAGTTATACAAAGTGATAGCAGTAAAATGTGTGTAATATAGTTATACAAAGTGATAGAGGTAAAATGTGTGTAATATAGTTATACAAAGTGATTGCAGTTAAATGTGTGTAATATAGTTATAAATGGTGATAGCAGTAAAATGCGTGTAATAGATTTATAAATGGTGATAGCAGTAAAATGTGTGTAATACAGTTATAAATGGTGATAGCAGTAAAATGCGTGTAATAGATTTATAAATGGTGATAGCAGTAAAATGTGTGTAATACAGTTATAAATGGTGATAGCAGTAAAATGTGTGTAATAGATTTATAAATGGTGACAGCAGTAAAATGCGTGTAATACAGTTATAAATGGTGATAGCAGTAAAATGTGTGTAATACAGTTATAAATGGTGATAGCAGTAAAATGTGTGTAATAGATTTATGAATGGTGATAGCAGTAAAATGTGTGTAATACAGTTATACAAAGTGATAGCAGTAAAATGTGTGTAATACAGTTATAAATGGTGATAGCAGTAAAATGTGTGTAATAGATTTATAAATGGTGATAGCAGTAAAATGTGTGTAATATAGTTATAAATGTTGATAGCAGTAAAATGTGTGTAATACAGTTATACAAAGTGATAGCAGTAAAATGTGTGTAATACAGTTATAAATGGTGATAGCAGTAAAATGCGTGTAATACAGTTATATAAAGTGATAGCAGTAAAATGTGTGTAATACAGTTATATAAAGTGATAGCAGTAAAATGTGTGTAATACAGTTATAAAAAGTGATAGCAGTAAAATGTGTGTAATATAGTTATAAATGGTGATAGCAGTAAAACGCGTGTAATACAGTTATATAAAGTGATAGCAGTAAAATGTGACTAATACAGTTATATAAAGTGATAGCAGTAAAATGTGTGTAATACAGTTATAAAAAGTGATAGCTGTAAAATGTGTGTAATAGATTTATAAATGGTGATAGCAGTAAAATGCGTGTAATAGTTATAAAAAGTGATAGCAGTAAAATGTGTGTAATAGATTTATAAATGGTGATAGCAGTAAAATGTGTGTAATACAGTTATAAAAAGTGATAGCAGTAAAATGTGTGTAATAGATTTATAAATGGTGATAGCAGTAAAATGCGTGTAATACAGTTATATAAAGTGATAGCAGTAAAATGTGTCTAATACAGTTATATAAAGTGATAGCAGTAAAATGTGTGTAATACAGTTATAAAAAGTGATAGCTGTAAAATGTGTGTAATAGATTTATAAATGGTGATAGCAGTAAAATGCGTGTAATACAGTTATAAAAAGTGATAGCAGTAAAATGTGTGTAATAGATTTATAAATGGTGATAGCAGTAAAATGTGTGTAATACAGTTATAAAAAGTGATAGCAGTAAAATGTGTGTAATAGATTTATAAATGGTGATAGCAGTAAAATGCGTGTAATACAGTTATACAAAGTGATAGAAGTAAAATGCGTGTAATAGATATATAAATGGTGATAGCAGTAAAATGTGTGTAATACAGTTATATAAAGTGATAGCAGTAAAATGCGTGTAATACAGTTATAAATGGTGATAGCAGTAAAATGTGTGTAATACAGTTATACAAAGTGATAGCAGTAAAATGTGTGTAATAGATTTATAAATGGTGATAGCAGTAAAATGCGTGTAAAACAGTTATAAATGGTGATAGCAGTAAAATGTGTGTAATACAGTTATAAATTTTGATAGCAGTAAAATGTGTGTAATAGATTTATAAATGGTGAGAGCAGTGAAATGTGTGTAATACAGTTATACAAAGTGATAGCAGTAAAATGTGTGTAATACAGTTATAAATGGTGATAGCAGTAAAATGTGTGTAATAGATTTATAAATGGTGATAGCAGTAAAATGTGTGTAATATAGTTATAAATGGTGATAGCAGTAAAATGTGTGTAATACAGTTATACAAAGTGATAGCAGTAAAATGTGTGTAATACAGTTATAAATATTGATAGCAGTAAAATGTGTGTAATATAGTTATAAATGGTGATAGCAGTAAAATATGTGTAATACAGTTATACAAAGTGATAGCAGTAAAATGTGTGTAATACAGTTATAAATGGAGATAGCAGTAAAATGTGTGTAATACAGTTATAAATGGTGATAGCAGTAAAATGTGTGTAATACAGTTATAAAAAGTGATAGCAGTAAAATGTGTGTAATAGATTTATAAATGGTGATAGCAGTAAAATGTGTGTAATACAGTTATACAAAGTGATAGCAGTAAAATGTGTGTAATATAGTTATAAATGGTGATAGCAGTAAAATGCGTGTAATAGATTTATAAATGGTGATAGCAGTAAATGCGTGTAATACAGTTATAAATGGTGATAGCAGTAAAATGTGTGTAATAGATTTATAAATCGTGATAGCAGTAAAATGTGTGTAATACAGTTATACAAAGTGATAGAAGCAAAATGTGTCTAATAGATTTATAAATGGTGATAGCAGTAAATGCGTGTAATACAGTTATACAAAGTGATAGCAGTAAAATGTGTGTAATAGATTTATAAATGGTGATAGCAGTAAAATGTGTGTAATAGATTTATAAATGGTGATAGCAGTAAAATGTGTGTAATAGATTTATAAATGGTGATAGCAGTAAAATGCGTGTAATAGATTTATAAATGGTGATAGCAGTAAAATGTGTGTAATACAGTTATACAAAGTGATAGAAGTAAAATGTGTGTAATAGATTTATAAATGGTGATAGCAGTAAAATGCGTGTAATAGATTTATAATTGGTGATAGCAGTAAAATGTGTGTAATACAGTTATACAAAGTGATAGAAGTAAAATGCGTGTAATAGATTTATAAATGGTGATAGCAGTAAAATGTGTGTAATACAGTTATACAAAGTGATAGCAGTAAAATGTGTGTAATACAGTTATAAATGGTGATAGCAGTAAAATGTGTGTAATAGATTTATAAATGGTGATAGCAGTAAAATGCGTGTAATACAGTTATACAAAGTGATAGAAGTAAAATGTGTGTAATAGATTTTTAAATGGTGATAGCAGTAAAATGTGTGTAATACAGTTATACAAAGTGATCGCAGTAAAATGTGTGTAATACAGTTATAAATGGTGATAGCAGTAAAATGTGTGTAATAGATTTATAAATGGTGATAGCAGTAAAATGCGTGTAATATAGTTATAAATGGTGATAGCAGTAAAATGTGTGTAATACAGTTATAAATGGTGATAGCAGTAAAATGTGTGTAATAGATTTATAAATGGTGATAGCAGTAAAATGTGTGTAATACAGTTATACAAAGTAATAGCAGTAAAATGTGTGTAATACAGTTATAAATGGTGATAGCAGTAAAATGTGTGTAATAGATTTATAAATGGTGATAGCAGTAAAATGTGTGTAATATAGTTATAAATGGTGATAGCAGTAAAATGTGTGTAATACAGTTATACAAAGTGATAGCAGTAAAATGTGTGTAATACAGTTATAAATGGTGATAGCAGTAAAATGTGTGTAATACAGTTATACAAAGTGATAGCAGTAAAATGTGTGTAATACAGTTATAAATGGTGATAGCAGTAAAATGCGTGTAATACAGTAATAAATGGTGATAGCAGTAAAATGCGTGTAATACAGCTATACAAAGTGATAGCAGTAAAATGCATGTAATATAGTTATAAATGGTGATAGCAGTAAAATGTGTGCAATACAGTTATAAATGGTGATGGCAGTAAAATGTGTGCAATAGATTTATAAATGGTGATAGCAGTAAAATGTGTGTAATACAGTTATACAAAGTGATAGAAGTAAAATGTGTGTAATAGATTTATAAATGGTGATAGCAGTAAAATGCGTGTAATACAGTTATACATGTTGATAGCAGTGAAATGCGTCTAACATAGTTATAAATGTTGATAGCAGTGAAATGCGTGTAATACAGTTATAAATGGTGATAGCAGTAAAATGTGTGTAATAGATTGATAAATGGTGATAGCAGTAAAATGCGTGTAATACAGTTATAAATGTTGATAGCAGTGAAATGCGTGTAATATAGTTATAAATGTTGTCAGCAGTGAAATGTGTGTAATACAGTTATAAATGGTGATAGCAGTAAAATGTGTCTAATATAGTTATAAATGTTGATAGCAGTGAAATGCGTGTAATACAGTTATAAATGGTGATAGCAGTAAAATGTGTGTAATAGATTTATAAATGGTGATAGCAGTAAAATGTGTGTAATACAGTTATACAAAGTGATAGAAGTAAAATGTGTGTAATAGATTTATAAATGGTGACAGCAGTAAATGCGTGTAATAAAGTTATACAAAGTGATAGCAGTAAAATGGTTGTAATAGATTTATAAATGGTGATAGCAGTAAAATGTGTGTAATAGATTTATAAATGGTGATAGCCGTAAAATGTGTGTAATAGATTTATAAATGGTGATAGCAGTAAAATGCGTGTAATATAGTTATAAATGGTGATATCAGTAAAATGTGTGTAATAGATTTATAAATGGTGATAGCAGTAAAATGTGTGTAATACAGTTATAAATGGTGATAGTGGTAAAATGAGTGTGATACAGTTATAAATGGTGATAGCAGTAAAACGCGTGTAATACAGTTATTCAAAGTGATAGCAGTAAAATGTGTGTAATACAGTTATAAAAAGTGATACCAGTAAAATGTGTGTAATACAGTTATAAATGGTGATAGCAGTAAAATGCGTGTAATACAGTTATACAAAGTGATAGCAGTAAAATGTGTGTAATATAGTTATAAATGGTGTTAGCAGTAAAATGTGTGTAATACAGTTATATAAAGTGATAACAGTAAAATGTGTGTAATACTGTTATACAAAGTGATAGCAGTAAAATCCGTGTAATACAGTTATACAAAGTGATAGCAGTAAAATGCGTGTAATACAGTTATAAATGGTGATAGCAGTAAAATGTGTGTAATACAGTTATAAATGGTGATAGCAGTAAAATGTGTGTAATACTGTTATATAAAGAGATAGCAGTAAAATGCGTGTAATACAGTTGTAAATGCTGATAGCAGTAAAATGTGTGTAATACAGTTATAAATGGTGATAGCAGTAAAATGTGTGTAATACAGTTATAAATGGTGATAGCAGTAAAATGTGTGTAATACAGTTATATAAAGTGATAACAGTAAAATGGGTGTAATACTGTTATACAAAGTGATAGCAGTAAAATGCGTGTAATACAGTTATACAAAGTGATAGCATTAAAATATGTGTAATACAGTTTTACAAAGTGATAGCAGTAAAATGTGTGTAATACAGTTATAAATGGTGATAGCAGTAAAATGCGTGTAATACAGTTATACAAAGTGATAGCAGTAAAATGTGTATAATATAGTTATAAATGGTGATAGCAGTAAAATGCGTGTAATACAGTGATTCAAAGTGATAGCAGTAAAATGCGTGTAATATAGTTATAAATGGTGATAGCAGTAAAATGCGTGTAATACAGTTATACAAAGTGATAGCAGTAAAATGTGTGCAATACAGTTTTAAATGGTGATAGCAGTAAAATGTGTGTAATACAGTTATAAATGGTGATAGCAGTAAAATGCATGTAATATAGTTATAAATGGTGATAGCAGTAAAATGCGTGTAATACAGTTATACAAAGTGATAGCAGTAAAATGTGTGTAATATAGTTATAAATGGTGATAGCAGTAAAATGTGTGTAATATAGTTATAAATGGTGATAGCAGTAAAATGCGTGGAATACAGTTATAAATGGTGATAGCAGTAAAATGCGTGTAATATAGTTATAAATGGTGATAGCAGTAAAATGTGTGTAATACAGTTATAAATGGTCATAGCAGTAAAATGTGTGTAATATAGTTATAAATGGTGATAGCAGTAAAATGTGTGTAATACAGTTATAAATGGTGATAGCAGTAAAATGTGTGTAATACAGTTACAAATGGTGATAGCAGTAAAATGTGTGTAATATAGTTATACAAAGTGATAGCAGTAAAATGGGTGTAATATAGTTATAAATGGTGATAGCAGTAAAATGCGTGTAATACAGTTATAAATGGTGATAGCAGTAAAATGTGTGTAATACAGTTATAAATGGTGATAGCAGTAAAATATGTGTAATACAGTTATAAATGGTGATAGCAGTAAAATGTTTGTAATATAGTTATACAAAGTGATAGCAGTAAAATGTGTGTAATAGATTTATAAATGGTGATAGCAGTAAAATGCGTGTAATACAGTTATAAATGTTGATAGCAGTGAAATGCGTGTAATATAGTTATAAATGTTGATAGCAGTGAAATGCGTGTTATACAGTTATAAATGGTGATAGCAGTAAATGCGTGTAATACAGTTATAAATGGTGATAGCAGTAAAATGTGTGTAATAGATTTATAAATGGTGATAGCAGTAAAATGTGTGTAATACAGTTATACAAAGTGATAGAAGTAAAATGTGTGTAATAGATTTATAAATGGCGATAGCAGTAAAATGCGTGTAATACAGTTATAAATGGTGATAGCAGTAAAATGTGTGTAATAGATTTATAAATGGTGATAGCAGTAAAATGCGTGTAATACAGAGATAAATGGTGATGGCAGTAAAATATGTGCAATACAGTTATACAAAGTGATAGCAGTAAAATGTGTGTAATACAGTTATACAAAGTGATAGCAGTAAAATGTGTGTAATACAGTTATATAAAGTGATAACAGTAAAATGTGTGTAATACAGTTATACAAAGTGATAGCAGTAAAATGTGTGTAATACAGTTATAAATGGTGATAGCAGTAAAATATGTGTAATAGATTTATAAATGGTGATAGCAGTAAAATGCGTGTAATACAGTGATAAATGGTGATAGCAGTAAAATGTGTGTAATAGATTTATAAATGGTGATAGCAGTAAAATGTGTGTAATACAGTTATACAAAGTGATAGAAGTAAAATGTGTGTAATAGATTTATAAATGGTGATAGCAGTAAAATGCGTGTAATACAGTTATAAATGGTGATAGCAGTAAAATGTGTGTAATAGATTTATAAATGGTGATAGCAGTAAAATGTGTGTAATACAGTAATTAAAAGTGATAGCAGTAAAATGTGTGCAATACAGTAATTAAAAGTGATAGCAGTAAAATATGTGTAATACAGTTATAAATGATGATAGCAGTAAAATATGTGTAATACAGTTATACAAAGTGATAGCAGTAAAATGTAATGTAATACAGTTATACAAAGTGATAGCAGTAAAATGTGTGTAATACAGTTATAAATGGTGATAGCAGTAAAATGTTTGTAATAGATTTATAAATGGTGATAGCAGTAAAATGTGTGTAATACAGTTATACAAAGTGATAGAAGTAAAATGTGTGTAATAGATTTATAAATGGTGATAGCAGTAAAATGCGTGTAATACAGTTATAAATGGTGATAGCAGTAAAATGCGTGTAATACAGTTATTCAAAGTGATAGCAGTAAAATGTGTGTATTACAGTTATAAAAAGTGATAGCAGTAAAATGTGTGTAATACAGTTATAAATGGTGATAGCAGTAAAATGCGTGTAATACAGTTATACAAAGTGATAGCAGTAAAATGTTTGTAATATAGTTATAAATGGTGATAGCAGTAAAATAAGTGTAATACAGTTATATAAAGTGATAACAGTAAAATGTGTGTAATACTGTTATACAAAGTGATAGCAGTAAAATGCGTGTAATACAGTTATACAAAGTGATAGCAGTAAAATGTGTGTAATACAGTTATAAATGGTGATATCAGTAAAATGTGTGTAATACTGTTATACAAAGTGATAGCAGTAAAATGCGTGTAATACAGTTATACAAAGTGATAGCAGTAAAATGTGTGCAATACAGTTATAAATGGTGATAGCAGTAAAATGCGTGTAATACAGTTATACAAAGTGATAGCAGTAAAATGTGTGTAATACAGTTATAAATGGTGATAGCAGTAAAATGCGTGTAATACAGTTATACAAAGTGATAGCAGTAAAATGTGTATAATATAGTTATTAATGGTGATAGCAGTAAAATGCGTGTAATACAGTTATACAAAGTGATAGCAGTAAAATGTGTGCAATACAGTTATAAATGGTGATAGCAGTAAAATGTGTGTAATACAGTTATAAATGGTGATAGCAGTAAAATGCGTGTAATATAGTTATAAATGGTGATAGCAGTAAAATGCGTGTAATACAGTTATACAAAGTGACAGCAGTAAAATGTGTGTAATATAGTTATAAATGGTGATAGCAGTAAAATGTGTGTAATATGGTTATAAATGTTGATAGCAGTAAAATGTGTGTAATATAGTTATAAATGGTGATAGCAGTAAAATGTGTGTAATACAGTTATTCAAAGTGATAGCAGTAAAATGTGTGTAATACAGTTATAAAAAGTGATAGCAGTTAAATGTGTGTAATACAGTTATACAAAGTGATAGCAGTAAAATGTGTGCAATACAGTTATAAATGGTGATAGCAGTAAAATGCGTGTAATACAGTTATTCAAAGTGATAGCAGTAAAATGCGTGTAATATAGTTATAAATGGTGATAGCAGTAAAATGCGTGTAATACAGTTATTCAAAGTGATAGCAGTAAAATGCGTGTAATATAGTTATAAATGGTGATAGCAGTAAAATGCGTGTAATACAGTTATACAAAGTGATAGCAGTAAAATGTGTGCAATACATTTATAAATGGTGATAGCAGTAAAATGTGTGTAATACAGTTATAAATGGTGATAGCAGTAAAATGCGTGTAATATAGTTATAAATGATGATAGCAGTAAAATGCGTGTAATACAGTTATACAAAGTGATAGCAGTAAAATGTGTGTAATATGGTTAGAAATGGTGATAGCAGTAAAATGTGTGTAATATAGTTATAAATGTTGATAGCAGTAAAATGTGTGTAATGTAGTTATAAATGGTGATAGCAGTAAAATGTGTGTAATACAGTTATTCAAAGTGATAGCAGTAAAATGTGTGTAATACAGTTATAAAAAGTGATAGCAGTAAAATGTGTGTATTACAGTTATAAAAAGTGATAGCAGTAAAATGTGTGTAATACAGTTATAAATGGTGATAGCAGTAAAATGCGTGTAATACAGTTATACAAAGTGATAGCAGTAAAATGTTTGTAATATAGTTATAAATGGTGATAGCAGTAAAATAAGTGTAATACAGTTATATAAAGTGATAACAGTAAAATGTGTGTAATACTGTTATACAAAGTGATAGCAGTAAAATGCGTGTAATACAGTTATACAAAGTGATAGCAGTAAAATGTGTGTAATACAGTTATAAATGGTGATAGCAGTAAAATGTGTGTAATACTGTTATACAAAGTGATAGCAGTAAAATGCGTGTAATACAGTTATACAAAGTGATAGCAGTAAAATGTGTGCAATACAGTTATAAATGGTGATAGCAGTAAAATGCGTGTAATACAGTTATACAAAGTGATAGCAGTAAAATGTGTGTAATACAGTTATAAATGGTGATAGCAGTAAAATGCGTGTAATACAGTTATACAAAGTGATAGCAGTAAAATGTGTATAATATAGTTATTAATGGTGATAGCAGTAAAATGCGTGTAATACAGTTATACAAAGTGATAGCAGTAAAATGTGTGCAATACAGTTATAAATGGTGATAGCAGTAAAATGTGTGTAATACAGTTATAAATGGTGATAGCAGTAAAATGCGTGTAATATAGTTATAAATGGTGATAGCAGTAAAATGCGTGTAATACAGTTATACAAAGTGACAGCAGTAAAATGTGTGTAATATAGTTATAAATGGTGATAGCAGTAAAATGTGTGTAATATGGTTATAAATGTTGATAGCAGTAAAATGTGTGTAATATAGTTATAAATGGTGATAGCAGTAAAATGTGTGTAATACAGTTATTCAAAGTGATAGCAGTAAAATGTGTGTAATACAGTTATAAAAAGTGATAGCAGTTAAATGTGTGTAATACAGTTATACAAAGTGATAGCAGTAAAATGTGTGCAATACAGTTATAAATGGTGATAGCAGTAAAATGCGTGTAATACAGTTATTCAAAGTGATAGCAGTAAAATGCGTGTAATATAGTTATAAATGGTGATAGCAGTAAAATGCGTGTAATACAGTTATTCAAAGTGATAGCAGTAAAATGCGTGTAATATAGTTATAAATGGTGATAGCAGTAAAATGCGTGTAATACAGTTATACAAAGTGATAGCAGTAAAATGTGTGCAATACATTTATAAATGGTGATAGCAGTAAAATGTGTGTAATACAGTTATAAATGGTGATAGCAGTAAAATGCGTGTAATATAGTTATAAATGATGATAGCAGTAAAATGCGTGTAATACAGTTATACAAAGTGATAGCAGTAAAATGTGTGTAATATGGTTAGAAATGGTGATAGCAGTAAAATGTGTGTAATATAGTTATAAATGTTGATAGCAGTAAAATGTGTGTAATGTAGTTATAAATGGTGATAGCAGTAAAATGTGTGTAATACAGTTATTCAAAGTGATAGCAGTAAAATGTGTGTAATACAGTTATAAAAAGTGATAGCAGTAAAATGTGTGTAATACAGATATAAATGGTGATAGCAGTAAACTGTGTGTGATACAGTTCTGAAAGGTGATAATGGTAGTGTGTAATATAGTTATAAAAGGTGAAAGCAGTAAAACCTTGGATTGTCGAATTTCGCAAAGGAAATTACTTAGAATATTGAATTATCTTTGGCTATTTTAGATGAGGAGTGTTTCCCAATCAGAATTACTTTTCTCTAACCACTAAACATTTGACACTCCCATCGAAGCTAGAATAACTCTCTATCCCGCCAATATTAATAACTTGAAAACAAGTAATTTTATGACACTTTCAAATGGTCTCATCTTTCTCATACTCCACTAAATTTATTTAAGGTTAACATCACACTCTAATCGGTCTGGACATGGAACACAATTAATTTCACTATATTTTCTCTACATTTATTTCTCAATACTGAGCTTTCCTCTGTGTGACAATCAACGCAAATCATATGTTAATCTAAAATACCTCCAATGATGACTTCACGGTGAAGTTCTTGTCAAAAATTCAGCGCCGTTTTTTGTTGTTGAGGGGCTTCACTAGAAAAAAACCCCATATATATTTCAATTCCGGGTCATCACCAAGGCCTTACTACTCACTGTGTACACTGTCGTTGAAATACATACAGACAACCACTAATCTCATATTCTCAAGAATAAATATAACTCTTCTATCACCATCAAAATGAAAGAAAAAAATAAAATGTTTTTAAAAAATACGTACTAACTGTGATGCGATTCCATCTTACCGTTATCCGAACGGACTCTTAATGAAAATACAAACATTTCACCAAATATTGCATATTCCATCCTTCCCAGGTAACACTTTATTGCGAGCTTAGCCTACACTTTAAGTTCATGGTTACGTGTCACGCTACCACGACAAAATATAATGACTGATGTGTGTTTTATTCAGCATGGTTTTACTGAGAAAGGGGAATAACGTACACATACTAAGTCTAAAGTTTGCAACATAACTCAAGGGAGCTAACTGTCGTAGAAAATACACGCACAAGCGATAGTTATTTACATTCATGTGGGCGTATTGTATACTTCTGAGAGAAAAAGCATTTGTATTAATTCAATGGGAGATAAGTGATATGTTGATAAGGTTTCTTCAAGTTCCTTATATGTCATAAATGCTCCTCCAGTTGACATGATGTTATTTCAAAGTATCTTTGTAATAATACAATTTGAAATTCATGTTATCTCAATTACATCAGCGTTGATAGGGTGAGACAATTTCTTTACATGTATGTATGTATGTATGTATGTATGTATGTATGTATGTATGTATGTATGTATGTATTCATCCTCGCCAATTAATGTGATAGCAAAAACGTACATCCATACCACAAACTAAGGTGTACCAATGTTCAGTGAGATACACGTTTTTGAGCTCTACTCCAGAAACAAAAGTCAAGGATTAATATATGATGTTTCCAGATTTAACTGCACATCAACACAATACTGACTACATGGTGGTACAAAATATTTTACTTTTTAATTGCAAGTATTAATGGTGGAGGAATTTATCAGGTATCTAAATCAGAATTGTGATTGAAGATATTTTACTTTCTTGAAAGGTGTTGTATGAGTCATCTTTACAAAGCTGGCGCTAATATGTGGAGGTTGTCTTAATTCTGGTAGCTTGTCAACCTTCAGGGTTAAATGGATTTGGCATAAGTATCTTACATGAAACGGCAGACAATATTGACTTAAGCATATTGATACCGTGTGACGATATGGCATCACAGAATTCATAACGGTACTCAAACAAGCTCTGGGAAGTTATCAGGCAGGACTAGTAACGCTTTTCGTGTAGTCTGTAAAAAGATGATATAGTTATAAAGTTTATGTGTAACAACATGGTCTCTTGAGATCTAATTTAATAACTTTAAATAGTTTAAAAATATGAAAGCAATCCATTTGTCCATTGATAATTTTAAACAAATTACCCTGCATGATTAAATCTGAAGTAAATCTGGCACACAGCTAAGACCCATATTTACCAATGCCTACCTTGTGCAGCATATGTACTGGACGTTCAATAATGTCATTCTTGTTGAATGAAGAGAGGTACTCAAAGAGATCAATGAATAACTGCGCATACATCCCTCAATTCTGAAAATGTAAATCAGATCACATCCTAAGTATGAAAGGAAATCAATACCTAATATTGAATCCTGACTTTTCTAATACACTTCAGATCTATAATTGCTGAAAAATATGAAAGTGAAAACATTTCATTGAAAGAAAAGAAAAACAGTTGTGTATTCCCTGCCAATATTTATGTAGTTTTTAGTTTTTCACATTTAAGAATCCATACCAGATCATTCTCATATGAGTTCACCCAATATTTAGAGCAAATTTGATGACCAAAATTAAATTGAATCCATAACTCACTTTCCAACAAAATTACTGGTCTTTGTGATTTGCAAATTATTTTGAGAACAAAATATAATTTTCATAAAGACCCAGAATAACTACCTTAGTCTTTACAAGTCTAATTTTTGAGTTGGCCAAGATGCTAAGAAATGAATACATTGGTAGACATAATTCAACACCATATCCCTGATGATTTGATAGGAAAACGTTGCAACAAAGACAAACTATTTCCGATTTATGGAGATTGACTGAATAAACTTAACTTGTGCAATCTTGGTCAAATGTCAAATGTTGCATGTTTGCTTGCAAGTTTTAGAGATCCCAAACTGGCAAACATCTAACATTTGCAAGCAAGCATGCAACATTTGACATTCGACCATGATCGCACAATGCTTGCACATTTTAGAGGTCACATTGTGCAATCATGGTCAAATGTTGGATCATAAATTCCTTGGTCTTGAAATAAAAGTCATCTACTTTGTCTTTGACTTGCTGCCATTATTCTTTGATGGAATATATGGATTTTAAATGACTATTACTTTGACACTAAATCAAAAGATCACATCTCTGTAATCTGGCAACTATGAGACATGTTCATTTGGTAAAAGTACTTGTGATTTTTCTTTAGATTTAGAGCTCCATTGTGTTTTTTCGCCAGATATTTGACCAATGAGACACTCCCTATTTAAGGACACTTAATTTCTAATAACCAATAGGTGGGATACAATTGGGAATATATACTTCTTTCTCCGGACTTGGAGAAAACCATTGACACCAGAAATGTACAATCGCTCCACATGGATAAAGATTTACTTGGTTTTCTTTAGAATCCCAAATCTATGGGATCAACCTAAAATCTAGTTCATTTCCACGAGTGAAATCCTACGACAAAAATATGGTTCAATTAAGTCTGATATAATGAAACCATTTTTCTTCTTGTAGTCAGTGACCTTGACCTTTCAAACTAAAATGTATAAAAAAAATTGTTTTACTATAAGTGCCATCCATCTACAAAGTTTGGTAAGTGCACATGGTGGATAGCTCGCCTTTTTATGCAGAATCACAATTGTTAACAGAACGACGAACAATACAATAATATATTTTTCTTTACAGGTGAAAGGATTCACCTCTGCCATGTATCGATATAATTTATGAAAACAACCTACGATACATTAACTATACATATATCAACAATATGGTGGTTATTTCATCTTTAGAAAATCTCTAGGTGGTATAATGGTACAGTTTTAAATGTACTCACATACCAACTGTACTTAACAATATGATGGTCATTTCATCTTTAGAAGATCTCTTGGTGGTATAATGGTACAGTTTTAAATGTACTCACATACCAACTGTACTTAACAATATGATGGTCATTTCATCTTTAGAAGATCTCTTGGTGGTATAATGGTACAGTTTTAAATGTACTCGCATACCAACTGTACTTAACAATATGCAGATTACAGTATGCATTAAACCTAGACATTGTCTTTTCATACGCCAGATTCATCTGGACAAGATTTTAGAACGAACAAAATCACATCCAAACTTATTTACAAATTCCCTATGAACTATTGCCAAATTTCATATGTACTTTTAGAAATCCATATAAAATGTTTACGAATTTCAAATGACTATTTACAAATTCCATGTGCTATTTATAAATTCCATATGAACTGTTGCCTAGTTACATATGGACTATTTAGAAATTCCATTTGATGCAACTATGAACCATTCTGCTCTAAGCCATTCTTTGGATCTGATCACATGTAATTCTTCACTGAATATGCGAGGTTTGAATCATGGATCCACGATGGAAACATAAGCAAAGCGTGTGTTCAAACAGTCAACATAACACAGTTTATTGTCTGAATACCTTGACTTGCTTTATGCTCTCAAGAGAGCATCATTCGGAACATTTTCAGCACAGAGAGAAAGACAGATACTGATGTTTGGCTATCACTTACGTCCTTGGTAATACCTGCAAATGGGCCTATTATGTCCACAATATCGATAATCAAGACAAACTGTTGGGCTGTTATTCTAGGCAGGTCATAGAGAGTAGTGTAAGCCCCAAGACAATTTTTGTTCATATAACAAAATCAACATATTGTTATGTGTAATAACAGTGTGTCTGGACAGGCCAGATGACTTTTTTTATAGGCTGCGCAAATTTTTCCTGCTGCTCTTCAAGCTGCTGTTGTGCCAGGATGGATTGCCGGAACAAGCTGACTGGATCACTAGATCGCCAAAAGATCCTTGACAGCTTGCTGCAAAAGAATGCAATCACTGAAAATGAGCTGCAGCATGTGCAAAACAGTCAATACTGTGATTTAAGCCAGACGCATTGATTTAACCATGTATGTCCCTCCATCACGTAGAAGAACATGGATGAGTTTTGGGAATGTTGTATTTATTGTATAATTTGTCCACTTTGCTGGCCAAAGATCATCCTTCCTGTATGTGATTCATCAAGAGGCGTTGCTGGTAACATCACCTGTTTCTGCTGCAAGTCTTCAATCAGCCAATGTGCTTTAGGACTCAACAAGGCTATGCCCATGGACGGGTTTGACCACGCATCAGAGGTGAAACTAAGGTCCGATTGGGCAGAAACTAAATTACACACCATGCTTTGTATTGCCTTATGCATGTCGGGTATCAAAGATGTGGAAAGGTACTTCCGACTTGGATTTTTAAAGCGCGGTTCTGCCTTGGCCATCAGGAACTGAAGGCCAATGTCTTCAAGATCAAATGCAAATGGCTGCATTTAAACCATCATGGTGGCACTAGTCAGAGTACGAGGAGTTGCTGAGGTTAATATTGTTGGGGGATGGATTGCACTAACATATCTGGAATGTCCATATCAGAATAATATAGATGCAAGGAAAGTTAAACAACAGGTTTACTCCTAATGTTCGAGGGTTTGTCTGCAAATCTTTCTTGAGCCAGGATATTTAAAAAAATCTTTTATCTGATCAGTTCTTTTTTCTCCTCCAAAATAATAAATGTAGTTTAATATTTTAATTCTTTATATATAAAGAGCAATACATCATTTTTGGAATCGTATTCCAACTAGTTTTATTTTAAAATAACAAAATACCATTTGCATATTGGAATTAGATTCAGAGGAGGGGTAGGTGTGAAATAATAATGATCCATTAAACTGGTAAACGTGTTATTAGTTTACTTTGGAATCAAATGCCTGGTGTTGCATAAATCTGATTTAATTTATATTTGATTTAACATAATTGCTTATTTTTCAAAAAAAATAATTAATAACATGTATTTTTTTGTACTGGAGATTACATTGTACAGATCATAAGTTCAGCATTTCGAAATTTAGGTTAGAACTGTACACTTTATGACTACCACTTAATAAAGAACAATCATTATTTCTTGATAAAAATTGGATAATCGACCAAAAACACGTGATACATTGTTTATAGGAATTCCGCATCTTTGCGCAGAATTACCAGTCGCAAATTGGAAGGCATGGTGGTAATTATTGAGGTCTAAAACTCTGATCAAGCCCTACGTATAAGAACTGTTCATCTTAAATGTTTGGCGCGGTAACCAGGATATTCTGTGAATATTACTATTACTGAAAGACCGGGGAAATATTACAGCAATCAAACTTTGAAATGTCGTCTGCCATGAAAATATTGGGATATTAGGGAAGCAAAATCGTTGACGTATTTACACCCGAACCCGCACAAATTACTATGGAAAGTAGACCAGCTGTATCCTAATGAGGAATTTTAAGACACGAGTATAGGAATTGTAGACTGTGCCTTCTTGACACCATCAAGTACCTAGTGTTTACACACCCAGGGACCTTCAGGCAAACAGATCGGGATAAGGGCAAGGTTGTGTGTAGAAACTTAGTCTCACAATGTCAAGGTTAAGTCGCCCACCAACCTCACCTACACACTTGCGCATACCAGATATTGAATTAAAGAATAGGAAATGTATTCACAGACTGAGGATAACAATGGCATCCATGCCATTAACCCACTTGAATCCACTGGGCTCGTTACAAAGAAAATAAGGAGTATCCGTCATTGAATCAAGGAAAGGGGAGGGAGATCTAACCTGTAGCAATATAACAGATTAGACCTCCCCATCCCTTGATTCATGGACGGATGCTCCTACTTTTCGTTGCAACGAGCCCCTGTGCTTGAATCCGTTGCAATTAGTCCTACAATTTAAGGCATAGTGCATGTTATTTTTGACGCCTACAACTAATATCAACGTCAAGGTCCTACATGTAGGACTACCGTTGCAATATGTACACTAACCGTGAGGCATGTGTATGTACACACACCAGTGGATCTTCGATCTGAAAATTCAGTTAAAGACAAATGCATGCGTGAAAACATGCTTTTTATTATAAAGAAATTGGGTAAAATTGGCCAATAGAATATACACAATATGTTGATACTGTCTAGGTCAGTACATTGTTTCTGTCTCTACCGCCTTCCTCCTAGTAGAAAAAAACAAGCTGACTAAATCTCTCTTTTTGGAGCAGTTTCCAAATCTTGTGCATTATGGAAATTCAATAGGTGGGAACCTAATTATTCTTGGAGATTTCAGCTTTTACTTTGATTGTCTTGGAAACCCATACACGTCAAAACTCCTAGATTCCATTCATATTTTCAATCTTAAACAGTCAGTTAGTTAAACAACCCACTCATAAACTTGGTCACATTGTAGACTGGTTTCTTTATAGACCTGATGATAATATTCTACCCTTGTATCCCACGAACTTGCATCAGGTCACTTCTGCATTTTATTCCATCTCGACGTATCAGTCCCTAACCATCCACCTCTATTTGCTACTAAGAGAAACCTCCGTCTGATAAATAGAACCAAATTCATGCATGACATCCAAGAAAACCTAACAACTTTCTTACATCCAACAGCGGAACAACTTGATAACTGCCTGCGTTCATTGCTTGAAAAACATGCCCTAGCCACCAAATGCAGAGTATCAATAAAAAAAAATTCTCCATGGTATATCAGTGTTAGGGTCCAGCTTCGCACTGATAAAAGACATCGCCGAAAAGCAGAGATGCTTTGGCTTTCCACCAGATTCACTATTCATAAACAAATATCTGAAGCCGCTAAGAAGAATGTCACAAATATAGCCCATTCATCCAAATTATCCCACTACAATACTAAGATCACGGAGAGTTAAAGTTGCAAAGAGCTCTTCGAGATAACTAAAAAACTAATGTCAAACTCTTAGAGATTCGCTTGACAGCACAATTTCAACTGACTCGTCATCATACAGTTATGATACAGACTTTCAGTGACAATCTTTAGGAGCATTTGAACCTGTCTCTATTGATTTAGTAAGAACAATCGTGATGAACAGTACACCAAGGTCTTGTGAACTTGATCCAATTCCGACATCACTGCTGCTTGAGTGCTTAGACCCAATATTGCCTTCATTAACTGATGTTATTAATATCTCTCTCTCATCGGGTGAATTCTCATCATTTTTCAAAACTGCCATCATAAAGCCTCTGCTGAGGAAACCAAAACTTGACCATAACGATTTAAAGAACTACCGCTAAGTTTCTAATCTCCCATTCATATAAAAATATCTAAGAAAAAATTGTTTTAACCCAACTTGTATCTCATTTGAATTAAAACAGTCTTTTCAGCAATGTACAGTCTACACATCGCCCTTGCTACAGTACGTAAACTACTCTTCGGAAAAAATTTAATGACATTCTCTCTGCTTTGGATAGTGGAAAGATTACAGTCCTCACCCTCCTGGTTTTGTCTGCAGAATTTGTCTCAATAGACCATGATATATTACTTCACCGTCTCCAGCATGTATTTGGCATTCAGAATATATCCTTGCAGTGGTTCAAGGCCTAATTAGTCAACAGGACAAAAATTGTTTCTGCAAATGGAATACACTCCAGCCCAGTTAATCTATGTTGTGGTGTTCCACAGGGGTCTGTTCTTTGACCTGTTCATTTCATTCTATACACTTAGCCACTCTCAAGTGTTATAGATCATCACCCAGTGTCTCATGAATTGTACGCAGATGACACCCAAATATACAAGTCCAGACAAGTAACAAGATGCAAATGAATGATGATAATACTGAGGCTATTCTGATCACAGCACTAAGACTTTCTCATTCACATCCTTTACCTCAGACAATAAATATCAGCAACACCAACATTAAATTCTCAAAGTCAGTACGAAACCTAGGTGTTACTCTAGACAGTACTCTCACATTGCACCAACATTTCATGAACATATGCAAGGCTGCATATCTTGAACTGAGACGCAACAGTTCCATTTGTAAATATCTTTCAGTTAATGCCACTAAAACATTTGTGTGTTCATTAGTACTTTCAAGACTGGACTTTTGTTACGTATATTTGATTTACGTCATTTACTTTTATTTTTTATGTCCAATTTGACATTTTAAGTTTAAGATTCATTCATTGGGAGATATTTTTGTTAGAAAGTGGGATGACATGTAAACACCAAGCGTTGACCTCATTTCTGACCTGGCTTCAGAGTTGTAAACAAGCTTTTAAAATGATTTGTTGATTCCAAGGATATTATGGAGCTTTGTTATAAACATCATTCTATTTTTAGTTGGTTCATACGGTGTGTATGAGATTGTTTGAACGTAAATTTGTTCTAAAAGATTCTAGAAGATTATGTGACCCCTTCCTTGTTTGCGTAAAAACTGCTATATAAATTATGTTTTGGAGCGAACTATTTAGTAGAACTTGGGCTGTTAGAATATTAAGTTGTGTAGTTTGAGTTATTTTAAATTACCTTGTATTGGAAATTATTTTAATTCGCTTCGATCAAGAGGATTTATCTTGTTATTTATCTGGAAAAAATTGTGCTCATTGAATTTCATTACAAAGAACTGTCTTCATCATATGACATCGTCTTCCATCTTGGATACTTCACTAAGATTCGAATTTGGAACTATTTGGACATTTTATTACCAGGATCTTTGCAATTAGTGGATTATATTTTGAATTATATTTGGATTAATTTTGGAAAACATTTGTGCTCAATAAATTGTTTATTAAGTTTTTACAATCTTGTTATTTTCACTCTTTCTATGTTACTGTTTATTCGAGCCTAAACACGTTACATAGAAATTGGGGGCTCGTCCGGGATTGGGATTAATTGGAATTTGGCTATAATTTTTTCAGAAAACTTTTTTTTTCAAATTTGAATCGCACTAGTATTTGAATTTGTTAAAAATCTTTAGTGAGATTGACAGGCTTGTATTAAAATGACATCTAAAGTAGAAATATTTATTTCTAATCCTACTCAGTAACAACTAGATCTTTTCAAAAAAGATGAGTTGATTCAACTTGCCAGAAAATATGATTTTTCTGACGTCAAGGCGTCTTTAACAAAACAAGATATCAAAAAGATTTTGGTCCAATATTTGGTAGAAAAGAATGTTTTGGAAAAAAGTGCTTTGATTTTCGTCAGTAAGACTGCATCAGACTGACATTAAAATAAAGAAATTAGAATTAAAATTCAAGATGGAATTAGAGTTGAAGAAGCTGGAATTTCAGGAAAAGGAGAAAGAAAAACAATTAAAATATGACAAAGAGGAGAAAGAAAGACAATTACAATATGAAAAAGAAGAGAGAGAGAGAGAGAGAGAGAGAGAGAGAATTACAATTCGACAACGAGGAGAAAGAAAGACAATTAGAATATGAAAAAGAGGAGAGAGAGAGAGAGATAGAGAGGAGGAGAAAGAAAACAATTAGAATATGACAAAGAGGAGAGAGAGACAGGAAAGTGAGAAAGAAAAACAATTACAATATGACTAAGAGGAGAAAGAAAGACAATTTGAACTACAGAAAGAGCAGATGCACATTCGGTTACAAGAAAAACAAATTGAGAGAGAGAGAGAGAGAGAGAGAGAGAGAGAGAGAGAGAGAGAGAGAGAGAGAGAGAGAGAGAGAGAGAGAGAGAGAGAGAGAGAGAGAAAGAAGAAAGGGAATATAAATGTAGAATGAAAGAAATAGGGCTGGCAAGTGAAAAACACCTTCATACTTCAAATCCAAATTTAAGTTTTGATTTAGCAAGGAATATTAGATTAGTGCCCCCTTTCAGAGAAAAAGAAGTAGTCAAATACTTCATTCGTTTTGAAAAAGTTGCAGAAAATTTAAAGTGGCCAATGGAGCATTGTTGCAATGTGTACTCACTGGTAAGGCTAGTGAGATTTACACTTCACTGTCTGTTCACCAAAGTGGTGACTATGATGTGGTTAAAGATTGCATTTTAAGGGGTTCAGAGTTAGTCCCTGAAGCTTATCGACAGAAATTACAGAAAAGAAGATGGACAAACTCATGTCGAATTTGTAAGAGAAAAAAAAAAACAGTTGTTTGATAGATGGTGCTTAGCCAAGAAAGTCGAACAAGATTATCCAAATCTCAAGCAAATGATATTAATTGTCCATTGTAACGTTAAGTCTTATCTTGATGAGCATTGGATCGAAACCTTGGAGAATGCTGCTCGAGCTGCTGACGAATATTCTTTGACACATAAAGTTAATTTTGTTAACAAGACATCTAATCAACAGTCTTCTGGCAGAAAAGCATTTCAGCTTAATACCAGCCCTTTTAAAATCAAACTAGCACAACTTTCAAAAATCAAACTTCAGAGAAGCTTGATTCTAGATCCTTGTCTCTTCCGACGTGTACCTTTTGCAAGAAACAAAGACACGTCATTTCTGATTGCTACAAATTGAAAAATAGACATCAGAATCAAGACAGACCTGTTCCAAATGCTCTTATTTCTAAGAGGTCGAGGTCACGGTTATGTATTGAAAGCAATACATTTGTTGGGTCTAATAAATCTCAGTCTGAGTTTTATTATGGAAAATTATGAACCATTCATATCGAAGGGTTCTATATCACTCATTGGTGATTCAGCCAATCCCACCCCTATTAAAATTTTAAAGGACACAGGAGCTTCTCAGAGTCTTTTATTGTCAGGTACTTTGCTTTTTTCTGAGAAGTCTTCTTCTAATCAAAGTGTTCATATTCAGTGAGTAGAGTGCGTCTTTGTTAATGTTCCTCTCCATTGTGTAAATTTGTGATCAGACTTAGTGTCAGGACCTGTGACAGTCGGAACAGTCTCAGTTTTACCCGTTGAGGGCATTCATTTATTGCTAGGCAACGACTTAGCTGGGGACAAGGTTGTGGTTAATCCACTTGTAACCGACAAATCTGATTTTTATCGGAAAGTTGATCCAATTGAAAAAGAATTCCCTGATATATTTCAAGCTTGTGCAGTTACCAGAGCTATGGCAAAAACAGCTCTTGAGAATGATGTTGATGAAGCCAGTATTCCTTTAGCTGACACGTGTATAGGTCAGGCTTTTGATGATCCTCTTTTAACAACTCATTCTCTTTATTCTAATCAGGGTGATAAACGACAGCGACTTGTCGTCGAACAGGAAAAAGATCCTGAGATCTCCTGTTTGTTTCAAAGGGCCATAACTGAGACTGAAGCCACTGAAGTTCCTGTCTGTTATTTCATTAAAAATAGAATTCTTATGAGAAAATGGAGACCTCTGGAGGTACCTGCTGGTGATGAGTTGTCGGTGAACTATCAAATAGTAGTTTCAAAACCTTACAGACAGGAAATACTTTATCTGGCCCATGAAACTAGTGTGGCTGGTCATTTAAGAATTAATAAAACTTATCACAAGATCTTGACTCACTTCTATTGGCCAAACATCAAAAGTGATGTTGCCAAATACTGTAGATCTTATCATACGTTTCAAATGATAGGAAAACCCAATAAGAAGATACCTAAGACTCATCTACAACACATTTCTGCCTTTGACGAACCATTTAGTAGAATTGTTGT
This sequence comes from Unio delphinus, assembly GCA_029339505.1. Lineage (NCBI taxonomy): Eukaryota > Metazoa > Mollusca > Bivalvia > Unionida > Unionidae > Unio > Unio delphinus. Next base: position 9,221,844 of record JAQISU010000041.1, on the reverse strand, counting down.
AGATTGTGTAGATCCCTTACCCAAGACCAAGTCAGGTAACCAATACCTGTTGACCATCCTGTGTGCGTCAACAAGGTTCCCAGAAGCAATTCCATTGAGGAATATAAAATCTAAAACAATAGTAAAAGCTTTGATAAGTTTTTTTTATTCAGTATGGCCTTCCCAAATCTGTTCAGTCTGATCATTGTTCAAACTTCATGTCTAGAATTTTCCAACAAGTTATGTATGAATTGGGCATTCAGTAGTTCAAATCGTATGCATATCACCCTGAGAGCCAAGGTGCATTAGAAAGATTCCATCAGACTTTGAAAAATATGATCCGATCATATTGTTTTGATACGAATAAAGATTGGGATGAAGGCATTCATTTACTACTGTTTGCTGTTAGAGAATCAGTTCAAGAATCTTTAGGTTTCATTCCATTTGAACTGGTTTTTGGACACACTGTGCGTGGACCACTGAAGTTATTAAAAGATAAACTTCTCTCTAATGAAGATACTGAGATCAATCTTCTTGATTGTGTTTCCAATTGTAGATACAAGTTGTCAAAAGCTTGTGAGGTCGCAAGAGCAAATCTGCACTCTGCTCAATCTAAAATGAAATCAAGATATGATAAAAAAATCGAAGGAAAGGAGATTTCAGTCCTGGCTCTCTTACCAATGCCGCAAAATCCTCTTCAGGCCAAATATTATGTTCCCTACAAAGTTTTCAGGAAAATTAATGACTTAAATTACATCATAAATGCTCCTGGGAGGCGCAATCTAAAACAACTCTGATATATAAAAAGAGTATATTGAAAGAGATAGCCATGTTAAACATGTAATTAATTTAGTTGTACCTGTCCCACTCAGTGAAGGAATATCATTAGATTCTACTGATTGAAATGACGAATCTTTGTAATTCAGAAATTATGAAAGATCAATACCAGAAACTTTCACATTTCCAGGTGCAAGAAAGAAATTAACTGAAACAGATATTTTTGAATATGAGCACTTGTTTCCAGATGTTCCTACAAGGACAAACAACATTTTTCATGACGTCGAAATTGTAAATTCGAAACGTGCCAAACAACATCCAAACATTGTGAATCCACTCAAACAGGAATACTTAAAAAGGAAATTCAATATTTGCTGGAGAATGATTTTATCGAGTCCAGTAAAAGTGATTGGAGTTCACCATGTATACTTGTTCCAAAACCAGATAAAACTTTCCGTATGTTCACTGATTATAGGAAGGTGAACAGTGTGACAAAAACAGATTCATTCCCATTACCAAGAATTGACGATTGTATTTATAAAATCGGGAATGCCAGATTTGATCTTCTGAAAGGATGTTGGCAGATTCTACTAACGGAAAGAGCAAACGAAATCTCGGCATTTGTGACTCCATATGGATTCTACCTATATAAAGTAATGCCATTCGGGATGAAAGGGTCACCAAGTACATTTCAACGTCTCATGAATATGATCACCTCTGGTCTAGAAAATTCTGATGCCTATATAGATGACGTCATCATTTACAACGACACCTGGATAGAAAATCTAGCAACAATTCTAAAATTCATTGACAGACTCACTTATGCACGTTTGACAATTAATTTATCTAAAGGTGAGTTCTGCCGTGCTAGTGTGACTTTCTTAGGATATATTGTGGGACATGGACAAGTTAAACCAATAGATGCTAAGGTTGAAGCTATTTATAAATTCCCTGTGCCTGAAAATAGAAAGCAACTAATACGGTTTTTAGGTATGGCTGGATACTATCATAAATTTTGTTCAAATTTTTCCATAATTGCTGAACCCCTGACAAATTTATTGAAAAAGAAGAACTAGTTCGTTTGGACTGAAAAATGTCAGGAGGCTTTTGATAAGTTGAAAGCCATTCTTGAGGCAACACCAGTTCTTGCAGCTCCAAATTGTAGTCAAACTTTCAAATTATCTGTCGATGCAAGTGTTGTTGGGCTTGGAGCAGTTTTAATTCAAGAAGTCAAAAATGGTATTGAACATCCAGTTTGCCAATTTTCAAAGAAATTAAATAAGCACCAGATACATTATTCAACTATAGAGAAGGAATGTTTAGCATTGATTTCGGCTTTACAACATTTTGAAGTTTATCTTAGTTCAGCTCCTTCTTCGATTATAGTTTTTAGTGACCACAACCCCATTACTTTAATCGGCAATATGAAAAATAAAAATCAAAGGTTACTAAGGTGGAGTTTGTTATTGCAGGAATATAATCTTGACACCCGGCACATCAAAGGAAAAGATAATTTAATTGCAGACGCTCTTTCTCGTGTATAAATATATTATATCATATACACTGTACAATTTATACGAGGTTTTTAAAACCTCAGATGTAAATTGATTTGTGATAAAAAGAAAGTTTTATCATATAAACCTTTATTTTTATTTTATTGGGGAAGGTGTTACGTATATTTGATTTAAATCATTTAATTTTGTTTGTCAGATTCAAATTTGACATTTTGGCTTTAAAAATCGTTAGTTGGGAGAGATGTTCTAGAAATGGATATCCTATATACTTTTCGAATAAACACCAGGTGTTGACCTCATTTCTGACGTGGTATCAGAGTTGTACATAAGGTTTTAAAATGATTGGTTGATTCCAAGGACAAAATGGAGTAAAGTATAAACATCTTTCTAATTTAGTTGGGCCATACGATGTTTGCGTTATTTCTTGAACGCAAGATTGTTCTGAGAGGTTCTGGAAGGTTGTGACCCCTTTCCTTTGTACTTAATAAATTGTTTGTTAAATTTTTACAAGCTTGTTATTTTTACTTCTTTCTATGTTGTTGCTTATTCTAGCCTAAGAACGTAACACTATGCAGTGCTCGCGCTGCAATAGAAAAACCCAATAACTCGTGTATAACGTTTTTGTAGCATGGACGCATATTTATTAGACTATGGTAATAATGTATAGTTTCACCATGGTTCGATTCAAAGACGTATCAGATTCCGAATTTGACACGAACGCGTTACTCATACCCTAGGGTCCCTGGTAAAAAAGACGATTATAAGTGCAATGTGAGGCTATCTCAGAAAATATCATTTATTGTTAGAACATCTGCATTTGTTTATCCAATCCGTTGTTGACTTGTGTTTTCATGCATGTGAAGGTGCATTTGGTACTTCTGGTTCTCGATATGTTGTCATAATTCGTGTTGTTAGAAGGTGGTCGAATAAGGGTCCTTAATACGCCTTTGAAAAATTCATAATTAAATTCACATATTTAAATAAAATGTCCTATACCGAAGTGAAGGTATCCCTTAGCGAAAATGAGCTTGCAAAAATACAAAACGCAATAAAAAGAATAATTATGGGCTAATAGTTAAATTGTCTTCGACAAAACTAACTGGAAATGCCCCGTGTGGTTTACCCAAACACCAATCGCTCAGCTTTAAGAGACCAATCATAATTACATCTCGGTGGTGATAAAATTATCACAATCAAATATGATTAAATAGCAAACGACTTTATCGAATATTTACATCCCTTGCATCGATTCTTACGTTGTTAGGTGAAGCGGCTCCAATGGTTGTTGTATATGCAGCATTATGTGCTATGGGAACTGCATCCAGAATGGCGCTGCAAAGGCGTTTGGTGGACGCATAGCGTTTGATGGATCTGTAGGTTTATTAAAGAAGGGAAAGACCTTTGATTACCAGGAACTAGTTGTTGAATACCATCTGAAAGAGATCTTCGATTATCCAGCGCAACATGCAAAAGACCACGAGCCCAGTGATCAGTCTTGATGTACTAGCGATAGTAAAACCAGTGAAGCATTCGTTTGGTGTATTTATTATACGAAATGAACTTATACGATGGTACCAATAACAAATTAAACCGACATAGACAACGTGGATTCAACAACAGGACATGACTGTTATTGGGTTACATCAGACACAGACATCGCTTGCATTTTGATTACTATGGATTTACTTGAAGTTGTTGATTATTTATCCATGGGCCGTGGACAACAACCACTACTTTATTCTACCATACCAGTACAAACTCGGTAGGGTGGACCAGGATGTGGTCATCTTGCTGTTGAAGTAGTGCATAAGTTGGCGGGAAGTCCAACCCCGCAAGCACTTATTGATTTCACATTAAAGTACATTTAGTATTCTACAAAACGTCTGTTAAAATATACTAAACCTTTCGTGGTGCTGACCTGGGTCTCAGCCTGTCTGCCACCAGGGCTGATTTGAGTTTGGTGGTCGTGTCTTTGTTTTCGACCGAGATGAGCTTGTGAGATTTGAAGATCAAACTGATAAATTGAAATGTCTCACGTTGATATTCAAGATTGTGTAGTCAAGTTGAAAGTGCCTTATCAAAGAACCTGGCTGAAATCAAAGAAAAGGGTGGTATCATATACTCTGACGTGTCGGTTCGGTGTATGTTGATTCTGCCAATAACGTGATAAAACATTATGTGGATGAACAGACCACAAATGTGTCCGCAACAACACGTGTAATAAGTTCATTTATACAATACCTAAAACTGAACAATGAAGAAATGTTAGTAACTGATAATAAAATAACAACTTGGAGAATGAATGTGGATCGTATTTATGTATTATATATGGATATTATAATGGATATAGTTAACTAACACCATTAATGAATAATATTAATTGAGTAACGAACATGCCACCGGTCTTTCAAAATCATTTACAAATACAATATCAATGTCATTAACTTCTAAAGGTGGAATTCAGTTTGAGGCATCTCACATCTATCCAGCCGGCTACCTAACCGTTTGTGTTTTGCACATTGATGTGATGAGTCCGGAGAGGATCTATCTGTTATGCAATTATACTAAGTGAGTGAATTACTAATAGAATAACTACGATGGACCTTCAATGTTACCAACGTGAAAAAATAATCGAGCTGGAGAAACAGCTGCGAGATGAAATCGTCAAGAGAACCTTGTTTGTCATGAGATAAAAACAGGTTTGTTTGGTTGTATATGCTCTTTGTGGTCTTGGTGTGATGATACTCACGGTAACAACAGCCATCTTAGGTGCACCAATCGGAATTATTGTTGGAGCTATAGTAACCGGTGTCTCTGTTAGTGGTAGTAAATTATTATTATATGATTACATTCAGGAATATATGACTATTAAATACAGCTTGCAGCGGCAAAATGTATTCTCAACTAGATTAGAAAACTAGTATTTTCCTTTAAAGGTAAAATATTTAACGTGGCCGAATTCGAAACAGTATGGACAGAAATGGAAAATCACCAGCAACGCCAAGTAATATTAAGAAACCGTACGGCTGCCTATTTACTAACAAAACTCGCGTAAAAGAATGTCATAGTTGGGTTTTGCTTTGCGTTAGCATGACTAGCAGCTTTCTTGGGCCAATTCATTTTCGTGGACTACTTAATGTTAGTAGTCCACAGATTGTACATTTTTATGTGGCTTGCTTGCTAATATGGGTAATAGTTCATACGTGATAGAGGTTGTGACCTAGAAAGTAACAAATCTCAAAAACCATATTCACATACTACAATATTCCAATATGTTATGGAAACAAAATGGAAGATTACTCAAATCAACAGAAAATATTATTACAAGAAAGATATCAACCTTGCAATTTGTTTTCGAAAACACCGGTCGAAAATATGTTTGACAAGTTACAAAGCATATAGAATGTACAGAGATAAAAGAAATAAAAATTCAATGAAAGGACGTAAAACAATTTTGTTCTTTAATCAATATGTATTTGGTATATATTGGAGGAAAAAATTGACAATCATTTAATTTTGAATTAAATATACAAAAAGTGTCAGGCAAGGCAAGCCATTTTTAAGGTGAAGATTCTTAGGTAAAGCATGTCTTTTAAATGTTGAAAAAGTTTATCGTAAAGCAAGTCATTTCAAAGTTGAAAAGGTCTATCGTAAAGAATGTCATTTGATATATATATATATATATATATATATATATATATATATATATATATATATATATATATTGTTTCATTTTCACTCTTATTTGTTGATTGTAAGAGTCGTTTTGCAAACAGCATAGGTTCCTGATTGCGGGTTTTACTTTCTTGTGAACATGTTGACGTGAACATTTGACTTTGTTTACAACTTAGAATGTTTTGGAAATCAACTTTTAACCTTCATACTCGTCACCTCATTGCGTATAAGTATTTTATATAAAGACACTGAAAATACATAATTATTTATTCATATCTTATAACTATATAGTGGAATCAGTCGTTTAGTTGTGTTCCAGTATTATCTGAGAGGATCTATTTCAAGTATTTACTGGAATTACAAAGGACTTATTGACTATAGGATAAAATCACTATTTGGAGATTATTTTGAAAGATATATTTATATTTTATTGCAGCGAGATTTGTTAGATACATAATGTAAACTAAGCAACTATATCATTATAATCAGCTAGACTCGCAACAAGATGAAAGGGAAGTAACCCATGTCCGTATTGGCTTTAAACAGTTGTCTATGATGTCTCACTGGCCGAAACATCTAATGATATTATCGGGTATTTTCCTCTTTAATCCTTCATAATTTACTGTACCAACTTAAAGTACTAATACTTATTTTGACCTTGAGTTGTTAATTGGACATCATCTTGTAAATATGTCAACCACGAGCTACGTTTAATAATTTGTCCCTGTAGAAATGGCAGTGAAACATGGAAAATGTTTATCTCCTCTGACCATTCCATACGTGTTTTATTAGCCATACCAAGATTTTACAATGTATTGTCCATTCTTTTTATAAATGAATGATAAGTTCGAGTGAAAAATATTACTTGGAAGCATTGAAATACGTCTTTTGTATGCATATACTTCACTACTTACGAGTCACGAATTTACAATATGTCAGAAAGAATGAATCTATTTATAATAGCAAAATATATTTTAGGCAAACTAAGAACAGGCAGCCAGAAATTCGTCAAGATCGATCTGTCCATCGCCATTTCTGTCCGCCTCTTGCAGAATCTTCTCAATATCCTCATCCGAATACGTCTTTTTCGCCTGGCACATTTTAGCCACTTCAGCCCGACCCATCTTCTTGGTGACCGGATTGCACAGTTTCATGAATTCTGCCTTTAAGGTCTCTCTTTAATAATAATAATAATAATAATAATAATAATAATAATAATAATAATAATAATAATGAGTTGAATACTGAGTTGAATAATGTCTTTATCAATAATAATAATAATAATAATAACAATAATAATAATAATAATAATAATGTTGATGATGAGTTGAATAATGATAATAATAATAATAATAATAATAATAAAAATAATAATAATAATGATAATAATGAGTATAATAATATACAAATAATAGGAAATAATAATAATAATAATAATAATAATAAAATAATAATAATAATAAACATAATAATAACAGTAATACGAGCAACTAGTGCTCGTAACAATTGGTGTATCTCAAAAATCCCATCTCTCTCTCTCTCTCTCTCTCTCTCTCTCTCTCTCTCTCTCTCTCTCTCTCTCTCTCGCAACACCTTCTACTGAAGCTATTATGAGATGAAGTCTGCGAAATGGGATCTCAACCAGTCTAATAATGTTATGACGGGATATAGTTACCTATCTTGAAATTTCATTAACGCAAACGACAGATTAAAAAGAATTTTAGTGTCGCTCTCATCGCTTGGCTGACGCATTTATGGATTCTGAGACGTAGGCCATCATATTCCTTAGTTTTATTAATAGGAATAGATTTAATGCTACATGTAATTTATTTCTTCATGGATTGCTTTATCATTCAGATAGTAAAAGCATCTTTTTTGCAAAGTTCGATGGTAAGCGTAATTGTCATCAATAACTGAGTTTGAAGCAAAAAGTATCCATTGAGTAAATCGGCCTTTCCTTTTTGATTATAAATTCCAAAAGAAATATTTTTACTTGAGTTTTAGTGAGCAATACATTTTTAGTGATTTTTAGTGGACAATAAAAATAAAATTGAGGATTTCTGTCTTTCAAAGGAGATTTTGTAATTATCCGAAAGATATGCATACGTTTGAACACGGTATTGCTTTTTACATACATACATACATACATACATACATACATACATACATACATACATACACACACATATATATATATATATATATATATATATATATATATATATATATATATATATATATATATATATATATATATATACCTTCGGTGTGGCAGCATCATTTCTTGCAAGAACTCTTCCTTCGAGATGCTCTTGTTTCCGTCCTTGTCGAGATCGGTGAAAATTTTCTATAAATTATACGATTAAAGCGTTTCAATTCAAGTTCGAGATATAGTCCACTGACTTAATAAATCGATATGTACAGGTCTACTGACTTAATAAATCGATATGTACAGGTCTACTGACTTAATAAATTGATATGTACAGGTCTACTGACTTAATAAATTGATATGTACAGGTCTACTGATTTAATAAATCGATAGGTACAGGGTCTACTGACTTAATAAATCGACATGCACAGGTCTACTGACTTAATAAATCGATATGTACATGGTCTAAAAAGCTCCATGTTAAAACAATTTGAAATCTATCTATCCTTGGTAATGTACTTGTTTTGAAACCAAAGTCAAAACGCATGTACAGTATATAATGCCGTAGAAACAACGAAATCAAACTACTGCAAGGTTTTATGTATATAAAGGTTCATGTTAAATGTGGTTTATATCCAAGTTTTTAGAAAAGTTATATCGCAGATCGCAAAGTTAGGAGGATAGAAAATCTGTGTTAATAAGTCATCCATTTGGAACGCTGAAAATCAAACTCATTCAAATAAAGATCCATGCAGATATGGCTAGTTCAGACATACTTGCATCATAAAGCTTACATGAACATCATTCTGATTGAGGCACTTTGCACACACACACACACACACACACACACACACACACACACACACTGTCCATGATGCAGATCTTTATGAACGTGTCATAGAAACATTTGTTTCCAATAAAACTACTATTCTCAGTCAGACATCCTCTTGCAATTTACGTCAAAAAAAAGTTTGATCAGAAGTGTTTTGCTGGAAAGTTGAACAAAGTACGTTTATAGCTGTAACATACATAAAAGTGTTGCGACATTATGATACACAGTAGCAATGCAGTAATGTTTCGTATTAAATTCTGTATAAACTCTCTTAATTAAATCTCTTGTGATTCGGAAACACTTTTGACACACAGAACCTGCAAATGGATTATACATGCCTAAAAGAATTATATCCATAATATTCAACTAGTCCCTGATATTCTATACAAAGTAATTCTCATATGTCACAGTACTTTAAAGCAGATATTGTCCTCACATGGCACCAATCAAGTTTGGACGATACCACTTGAACAGTGCAAAGTAAAGGGGGAGCCTGGAAGACCGGTGAATAAGTAGATAAAGAGACAGACACATATACATACAGGTAGGCGAGATAAAGCGAATGAACTGATATACAGATGTATAGACATATAATCAAACATAGAGAAAGAGAACTGGGCAAAAGTGGCGCATGCTCAGATGAAACAGAGAGGCATGTGGAAAGATGTTGAGAGGACATCTAGATCAAGGGTCTCAAGGAAGGGCATATTGTGCGGCCCTCAACGCATTTTGTGATTTTCAAAAAATTGACAATTCATTTATTTCTTTTTCTCTTGCCGCCGTTTGAACTTTAAAGTTAGCGCCATTTTAACCATAAGAAACTTCTGACTTACTTATATATTCGTAGTCTTTCTATTAACTGTCTCGTTCAAAGCGGACTTCCGGTTCCTGTTTATTAGTAAAGTGATCGAGTTGATGTTGAATTATAATTTGATTTTGCTGCATTTTCATAAATATAAAAGCCCTTATAAATGTCTTCTGTTTGGAAAAAAAGAAAACTCGCGGACGAAAAGAGAGATTTTCAAGTCAAAAGGGAGGATTTATATTTTGTCACTGAGGTCAGCGATACTATTCAATGTCTTGTTTGTCAACAAACGATAGCTGTTCTGTAGGAGTATATCGTGCGTCGGCACTAGGAAACAATACACCGAGAGAAATATGACGCTTACGCGAACAAAATGAGAGAGGATACAGTTATGCAACTTAAATCAGCATTATGCAAAGAAAGAAGTTTCTTTACAAGTATTAGTCAGTGCCTCGAAGATTCGGTAAGAGCAAATTTCGCTATAAGTGAAATGATAGCAAAGTCATCAAGGTCATTTACAGAGGGTTTGTTTATAAAAGAATGGCTTTTAAAAGCAAGTGGCATTTTATGTCCTAGTAAACAAAAACTGTTTGAAGGTGTAAACTTGTCATCCAATACAGTTGTTCTCTGGATTATAGATTTAGCAGCTAATGTGGAGAAACAACTAATTGAAACAACAAGGACTTTGAAGCATTTTCAATTGCTATCGACGAGAGCACAGATGTGTCAGATTCCGCACAATGTGCTGTGTTTATCAGAGGTTTAGACTCCAGTTTAAATCTGACAGAAGAGTTCCTAGATTTAACACCATTGAAGGGTACTACAACTGGACGTGATATATTTCAAGCCCTGGAAAGATGCATTGAGAAATATGGCTTGCTATGAGATAAACTTGTATCTTTGACCACAGACGGTGCACCGTCAATTTGTTCTCAAAATGTAGGGGTAGTTGGATTGGTAAAAAACAAACTAAACAGCCTTGAAACAATAGAAATCAACTTCACTAGTATACATTGTATTTTGCACCAAGAAGCCCTTTGTAGTACAAAAAGTGATGGTGGTGCATGCAGTAGTTACAATCAACTTTTATACGTTATCGGGGGCTGAATCACAGGCAGTTCACATCATTTCTTGCATATGTTGATTCTGAGTATGGTGAACTTCTTTATCTACTGAAGTTTGATGTCTCATTTGTGGAAATGTTTTGAAGCGTTTCTTTGTACTTAGAGATGAAATCGCGTTATTCATGAAAATGAAAATAAGGCAGTTCTTTTGCTGACTGACTACTTTTCAATGAAACCTTGCTTTTCTAACAGATATTACGAATCACTTGAATGCATTGAACTTGAAGTTTCAAGGTAACAAACAAAGTATCACACAGATGTATGACAATGTGAAATCGTTCAAAGTTAAACTACGTTTATGACTGAAGAAGCTGGGTGAGGGCAATTTCGGCCTATTTCTCAACTCTGAATTCCTTAGGAAAAATTGAACCCAAATGCTTGACAGAATCAACAGATTTGTTATCTATCTTACTTCAACAGTTTGATGTGCTCTTTGAAGAATTTAAGGTACTGGAGCCGCAATTTCAACTTTTTTCAACGTCGTTTGCTGTAGAAATCGACACTGTTGCAGAGGAATTGCAAATGGAGTTGGTGGAACTTTTTCAGTGTGAGAGTATCTTAAAGCAAAATTATGCAGAAGTGGGGATACCGGAATTCTACATGTTCCTCTCACGAGAAGGTTTCCGATGCTATTCGCTGCTGCGGCAAGGGTTATTGCAATGTTTGGAAGTACATATGTATGTGAACAATTTTTGTCATCCATGAAGGTTAACACCACATTGTGCTAAGGTCACGACTCACTGATGAACATTTGCATGCAACACTGAGATTGGTTTCTTCTCATAAATTCAAGCCTAATATTGAGGTCTTTGTTGATGCTGAACGCTGCCAGCTAAGTAGCCAGAATAAAAACTGACCGAAACATAAACCTAGTACGGTAATCACATCCACGCTACACATTAGTTTTAACAAATGGATTAAAGAAAATTTGTACATCACTATGTTCTTATTATATTGTTATTTTTTATTAACTTTATATCATTTTAAAACATACATGCAACGATGTGACCCTGGGGTTACTTTGGAAGTCCTCATCTGACCCACAGAGCAATTTGAGTTTGAAAAACCTGATTTAGATAGAAACAGAAAGCAAAAACTAAGACGAAAAATCGTTGACACCAGTATAACAGTCATCAAGTTAGTACAAAAAGAAAGAATATAATTATAACATTCTTAAATCATAGCCGGATTAGGGGACTTGAACACCGGACATTTGATGTTTATGGATATCCAGGAAAGTCAAAGTGAAAGTTGAAATCTCTAAGAATAATCAGGATGCGACCTATCAAACTTTCGTCTCCTAAGCTGTTTGGAAACTGTCCGAAAAGAGAGATTTAATCAACTTGTTTTCTTTGTGTTTTTTTAAGCTTAGGATGAAGGTGGTAGATGCAGAAAAAAATGGACTGATATATGCTCCATTCTGAGTGAAGTTTGGACCAGTTCAAAGAATGTGTTCGCTAATAAAAGTTGTTGTGTAGTTAAGACGGCGAATTATGGAGTTCATTGCGATGACAGCATGACTTCGTTGGAGTGGCGGGGGACCATTTGATGGAATCAACGGAGTGTGTTATATCCACACTCATTAGCTCATCGTCTGGTTATTTTTTTAGAAATATTTCTGTAATGAAAAAGACGTAATTATCGTGAGCGTTGATAAAGTTCACTAGCAGGTAAGTGCGCCTTTCTGGTTGACCTACTGACTGGGCTTTGAAATATGCAATGCGTGTGGTTCATACCAATGCAATTTGTGGCTTGAGAGGAATTAAAATTAAGTTTTTCAAATTAACGGTCGCCTTTTCAAATTGCTGTGAATAAAAGAGCTAAAAATAGAGACATTGAATTATTTTCCTGTTTTACGTCGGCCGGCTTTAAAACATTTCAACAAACACATAGGTCATGAAAACGACACCAAAATCCTTAGTAGCTGTCTCAAGCCTATTAAGTTAATTTATTTACTGCTTTCTAGGTGTAATTATATAACTTTAAGGATCCCGCCCCCACTTTTAAGTACCCACTCCGATTCTTAATCCGACCATGGCATAAATGTGACTTTTCTATCAGAATAATACAAAGGTAACATACAAATAAATGTACAGAAGTATGAGTACATTCAGTAAATACATGTATGCATCAATATCGGAAGCCTGAAGAAGAACAAAGGAAACCAGCTCGGATTTCAGTCAATGGAAGATAGTTCATCGGTACGATGACATATCTTCAAATGAATGATAAACGAAATTGCAACAAAAGAAAAACATTATTAACAACAACAGACTTGCTACGGTTTTGCAAGGATAAACAGCTACAAAAAGTTAAGGGAATGTTTGATATCTGATTTGAGCATTTTGAAACTTACCACGATGACGCTGTCAGGTATACATTTTACTTCTCCTCCCTCGTTTCTCTCACCTAAAAATTTATGCAGTCCGGCTTTTAATTCGTGTATAGTCAAATTGCCGTCCCCGTCTGCGTCAGCATAGGTCCAAAACTGCTCACATTGCTCCGGTGTCAGGGACATTTTGGATAGTTGAACAGGTCACTGCAAGAAAAGAACTCTGCATATGACCTCAGCTTGATACCTGTAATATAACTTCTCTGTGGCTCGAATGAAGTGAGCTATCGGGTGATCCTGACAACCCGGATGTACAACAGACACTAATGCGCACTAGTTATGGTGCGGTTGAAAAACGACATAGTGTTTTATGGAGTCATAAAGGTGGGTGCGTGTGGGGGTAGACACTGATACGAATAGGTGTAAGAAAGCTGAATTTACAAACATTTGACGGTCATACCAAATATATCAAGCTCACGTATACTGAGTTGCTTACATCATGTACGCGTTATTTCACAAGAGCATGCCCTGGTGTTTACAGTTTGTATAATATGGAAGCGTACATCATTCACTAGTGTGGTATTTGAGTTAATATGAGCTAAAATAACTAGATAAATGTTGCTCGTAATTGGTCATGTTGATTAGGTTTTTAGAAGGTAGACAACATTAAAAATATGTGCTGAAATAAATCAGAGCAACTTCGTCGTTTCCTTTCAAACTGTGAAAAAGTAATCAAGATCGTATTCACTGTGTAAACTGTTGTACACACACACACACACACACACACACACACACACACACACACACACACACACATAGGTCATGTGAAGCTTTTAACTGAATCATTCCTACTCTTATCATCAACCTTTTAGTTGAGTTCACTTGCAAGGATTTATTTTAATCTTTAAATTATTCACTGGAATTACAACGTAGTCAATATTTTTGGACTAAATCTAGGAATTATCTTGAATTGGTTCAAAGACATTTGGGATTATATAGTTCAGATACATCAAGAATGTTGAACAACTAGCACGTTCGAGACTACTGGCACATCAGTATGTTAAAAATATCGGAATTTGTCAGGAACACCGATGGAATTTATTCAGATTGCTCAATAGTTTTGAACTTGATATAATGTTTTAAGTAATAGCAAAGAGTGCAACCCAACAAGTTTAGTAAAATTCAACAACTAATCAATAATACAATGTGAACTAACATTGTTGTAAATTAATCCCAAATGTTCTAAAATGGTTATATGAGAGGTCCAAATATGTGCATTACCTATTGCATCCAAGTGGTATTACACTTGAATTCCGATATGTATTGTGTTGATGTGTATATAGTCTCAAACCTACTATGTGCCATTGGCCTGCAATGCGATGATGTGCTATAGTCTTTTAATGTATCACTATAATATAATTCAAAATGTCCTTGTCGGAATTCACTATAATTCAAAATTACCTTTCCAGGACAATACAAGTATTGAGCATTTTGCAGTGAATACTAATTTGAATAAATAAATCCACCTAATGAAAAACTGAACACAAACAAAATATTAATTTTGCTTTAGATGTTAAGGAAAGAATTAATAATTTTGTCAAGTAAACAACATTATATAAAAATCTAGGACACAACATTAATTCCAGGATGTAAACCAATCTCCTGTCGACAAGTTTAGAAATTTCCAATAGAAAAGCTTATGTCCTGGGCACAGATTTCAAAAGAAATGTGTACTTCCATTTGAATCCACAATGATAGGGAAATATTAGCTATGCTCATGTTGTTTACAAAATAACTGTTGCTGTTCAGGTAAACCATGAACTTGATTTTGGACAAGGTCAGATAAAATATACAGATTTACATAATAAATAATCGTTAGGAAAATCCAACAAATATCACAAATTAAATACACACAACAACAGTCATTCACAAAAAACTAGACGTTTCAAGTGGTGCAATATAATCACAAACCAGATAGAACAATATAAATAAATATAGCGGAAAATTAAATATAATGAAGGAGTGGTCAGGATGGTTTTGCTTGATGTGTTTAGCATAACTTTGGCTAAACATGGCGGACAGTACTGATTTGCGTATCGTTCTGCATTCATCATCACCTTTATCATCACCATCGGTAATCATCATCATCATCATCATCATCATCATCATCATCATCATCATCATCAGTAATCACCATCATCATCATCATCATGATCATCATCATCATCATCATCATCATCACTGCTAGAAATCTGCAAAAATAACGTTGATGAATATGATACCTTAAGGGTATTAGACTCTAAAATGACCCTGATACCAGTAGTTACCGTATATCATGACCTTGATACCAGTGTTTATCAAATCCTACAATCCTGGTAGTAAAGTAACAGTGTTGTGCCTTTTGGATACACACTGTACTGAAAATAAAAATAAAAGAAACTACATAACACTGCATCATTTTGGAACAGTCATTTTTCAGTTCCTCGTTCCTACTTTCTGTGTCCCTACTCAGAAAACCAAAATTCCCTGATTGAGGATGATAGTTCAGTTCATGTGCATGTCTTGCACATGTGTGAATTATAGCTAATTTAACTTTGCTATCAGAATGTTTTCGTACCATTTAATTCAGTTACGCGGCATTATAAATGCACGAAAACTACTTTATCACTGATGTCCGCACGCACACACAGAAGGAGAAAAATTGCCACCATGAAAAATGCGGTACACTGAAACAAATGATAAATCTTAACACAATTACGCACACACAGAAGGACAAAAATTGCCACCATGAAAAATGCGGTACAATGAAACAAATGATAAATCTTAAAACTATACGCACACAATGTGTAAACTTACCTCAGCGTTACAAAGCAACAGCTGTTTTTTGCCTCACTCTCTAAAGTCAATCAATATGACATCATGTTCTAGGTATGAAGCAGATTTTATACCGCTTGGAATTTAATATATACTGCATGTATAATAACGAATAATCGATGCATAATTTATTTGGATACAACAGTGTTGCATTTATGCTTTGTTTTCAGGTGCATATTGTAAAGGTATACATGATAAAGTTTATGTACAGTTGTAAAATTTGAATTTGAAAATAAGTTTACCATGCCAAGCATTGGAAGACGCAACAATCAATAGTATTGTTATTTTATGGATTACCGCTGTGTGCGAAATAAGGACAACATGAAAATAACAGATAATAATTGACCTTATGTCCTCCAGTAGAAAAGGGTAGGGGGGAATTAAACAATACATTACGTTAAGTTACCAATAATATACCAAAATAACAGACATTTGTAATCATTTTCTATGTTTTGTTTTCATTTGTTTTTGGTCTATGATTATGTATTGAAATATCATACCACATCGCTAATGTTGTCTATTATTATAGAATATATTTTAAGTTAATTGTCACTTATCGGTAAACATGTTTGCTTGCATTTAAGTACAGGACATTGGTATTCCCATCATGTTCTTTTCTAAACATTAAGTAGAAGACCTGACATTACTACATAAAAAATTCTAGGAATGAACTTTTGATCTTCATCCTGGTCATCCTATTGTGTCTTACATTTTATATTAAGGTTATTTACATCAGGAATAATCGCTGCTATCTTAATAATTTACTGGAATTGTCTTAATCTCTAATTTGAGAGGATATGTTTATTGAAATTATTAGTTTAAATTACAAAGTGCTCATTTACTTTTAGATTAAATTACTTTTTTGGAATTATTGTGAATTTATTCAAGGACGTTATGAGTTATATCATTGTGTTGCGTCAGGCTGTTAGTAAATTAGCACATTTAAGACCACTGGTACATCAGCACATTCAAGATGAGAAATAATTTGGAACGCTACTGGAATTGATTCGGATTACTCTATGCCTTTGGAATTGTAATATAACTGTTATGACTAGTTCGGATTTAAATCAAAATACTGCAAGTTCCTTTTAAATTTTCACTTTGTATTCACGAGAAACAATTTATTTGTTGAATTTCGAAAAACGTGCTGGTTTTTGCCATTTTATGTTGCTTAGTTTAGAACCTTTGAATTGCGCCACACTGTACTGCCTTAAGTCTACCATTATAAAACGTGAATATCATGCAGTCCCTTCTATAAAATCTACCGATACAAAAGATACTTCACTAACAAAACATTTTAAGAAAAGCACAAAACCAACAACAAAGCAACTAATGGTGTGGGAAGTTTGATGCACTGGCTGTCTTTAGCGTGAATTGATCATTGGATTTATTCAGAGCTGTGCTTGACAGATCAAACCGTGAATTGATCAGTGGGGAAATTCAGAGCTGTGCTTGACAGATCTAACCGTGAAGTGATTTGTGGGGTATTCAGAGCTGTGCTTGACGGATCCAACCTTCAATTGATCAGTAGGGAAATTCAAAGATGTGCTGGACAGGTCAAACCGTGAAGTGATGATTTAGGGAGTGACCATGAAGAGAGCATGTTATCTCATGACAATATTACAAGTGAATGAAACTTATTTCAATTAAACCTTTCTACATCGTTGCTAAAGGAACGAAATGGGTTTATTAATTCAATCAAAGTGACTTTGCTACAATTATAACATGTTAGATATGTGCCTTACAGTCCCGCGTTCGGTCAACTATTCCAAAATACTCATGGAAATTTGGTCGAATAATCAACGTCGCTGTTTCTTTCCTGATTCTTTGAATTCCTCCTTTAGCACGATCACAAGACACCTGTACGATTACAAAACGATATCTTTGCTATGAAAAACACTTATACAATCACAAGACGATTCATTCACAATAAAAACCTCCTCTATAATCATAAGACGATACCTTTGCAATCGAAAACACCTTACGATCACAAGACTGTATCTTCGCTTTTAAAAATTCTTGTATGATGACAAGACGATATATTCGTTATCAAAAACACTGGTAAAATCACAAGACGATACCTGTGCTATAAAAATAACACCAGATACACTGATGGAACATACTGTAAAATGTAATCTTGGCAAATAATATGTTTATAGTTACATGTAATCTTCATAGAAAATACCCTCTCTCTCTTTATCATTATTTAGTCTAGAAAACAGAAGACCCGTTGACTTATCTACATGAAGATTTCGTATGTATTTAGTGAGTAATAGTTGTATATTGACTGTGAATTAAGATGTACACGAGAATATGTTCCAGACGAAATAAATTATCTGGTGTGATCGTATAATATACCGCCATGATAGCACTTGGATTTTCACGGCATCAATTTTGGTGTGCGCTTTGCAGTCCTGCCTTCCATTCCTTTGATTTCGCCTTTTGTTCCCACATCTCCTCGCCATACACACATCAACCAAAAAAAATAATTACAGCGCATGCCACGGCTGGTATGCATCAATATATTTTATAAAATATTCTATTCACCTCCAGCTATTAAATATTTATGGAATCTGTTTGTATAAATATGACACAAATTGTTTCTCATATATTGAACAGATGTCGATCAAGGCAAGTATATAACAGCAGTGCTATGAGTGATTTGGCTACTGATTATTTCTTTTCATTTGTTATTTTATGGTTGATGTTATTCTAAAAGAATTTTGAAACCAGTTCGAGCGTGAGAGTGTTGCTTATGGTTGACCACAAGTAGGTAAAGTTGTTGACTGCTTCCAAGGTGACACCGTTGAATTTGATTGTAGGGGCAATGGAGGTATCTTGCACGCTGACCTTTGTATTTTCCAGCCCTGCTTCACACCGCTGTTAACTGGGAAGGAGGTTGAGGAAGATCCATCATACAGGACCGTTCCCTTCATATCTGCATGGAAATAAATTATCATGCTTCGGAGTTTTGAAAGGCAACCGATATTACTGAGAACTTCAAAAAGGTCCTTTCTGCTGACTAAGTCAAAGGCCTTGGTGAGGTCGATGAACATCATGTAGAGTGGTTGACCTTGCTCTCTGCTCTTCTCTTGGAGTTGTCGTAAAGAGAAGATCATGTCTGTTGTCGACCTGCCTGCTCTGAAGCCGCGCTGGGATTTTGGGTACACACGGTCTGCCAGCAACTGCAGCCTGTTTAGTATGATGCCGGCATACACTTTACCAACGATGCTCAGAAGCGAGATCCCTCTGTAATTATTGCAGTCACTGCGGTCGCCCTTGTTTTTGTAAAGTGTCACAATTGTGGCATTACGCATGTATTGGGGGACTGCTCCATCCTCCCAGCAGAGGCAAAGTAGTTCGTGCAAGGGTTGGAGCAGTGTTGGTTTCCCACATTTGAAAGCTTCGGGCGGGATGCTGTCACTGCCTGGTGCTTTATCATTTGGAGGGGAGTCAATTGCTTTGCTGAGCTCTTCTTAGGTTGGCACTTCGTCGAGCTCCTCCATGATGGGAAGATTCTTTATGCTGCTGAGGGCTGCTTCAGTGACTCCCGTTTCACGGGAGTATAGCTCTGAGTAGTGCTCCATCCATCTGGCCATTTGTTGCCCACGGTCTGTGATCTTCTCTCCCATCATGGATTTCAGGGAAGCGACCCTTTTCACTGTAGGACCTAGAGCCTTCTTGATGCCATTGTACATACCTTTTATGTTTCCGGTCTCGGCACTGCGCTGGATTCCTTTACACAGTTGTTGCCAGTACTCGTTCGCGCACTGTCTAGCGATACGTTGGGTGTTGCTTCGAGCACGTTTAAGAGCAGCATACCTCCGTTCATTGGGGCATTTTTTGTACGCTATAAAGGCTTTTCGTTTTTCCTCGATTAGTGGTTCCATCCTTGTTAGGTGTGCGTTGAACCAGTCCTGACTGGGTCGTTCCTTTTTGCCAAATGTGGACATGGCTGTTTTGTAGATGGCACCCTTCATGTCGTTCCACTTGGCTGTGGCGTCGTGCTCTGGCAGGTCCTGGAGAGCCTTGTCCAGGGCGGACACATACTCCTGCACATTGGAAGGGACCAACATCTGTGCGGTGTTTATGCCTGGTTGTCCTTTTGGTTTTGAACGGTGTAGTATCTTTGGCTGTAGTCTCACCCTGCTGCTCAAGAGGGCATGGTCGGAGTTGCAGTCTGCACTGTGGTAGGTTCTGGTGGAGAGGAAGCTTTTAAGGACAGAGCGCCTGGTGATGACCAAGTCAAGTTGGTGCCAGTGATGGGACCTGGGGTGTTTCCATGACACTTTGTGTTGTGGTTTACCCTTGAAAAAAGTGTTTGTTATGCACAGGCCATGATAGGTGCACAGATCCAGCAGTCTCTGACCGTTTTCGTTGGTCTTTCCTGTACCATGATATCCGAGGCAGGTAGGCCATGATTCGTGATCCTCACCTACTCTGGCATTCAAGTAGCCGAGAAGAAAAAGTGATTCGTGTTTGTTGCATCTTTTAATTTGTTCATCCAGCTGCCCATA
This sequence comes from Unio delphinus, assembly GCA_029339505.1. Lineage (NCBI taxonomy): Eukaryota > Metazoa > Mollusca > Bivalvia > Unionida > Unionidae > Unio > Unio delphinus. The sequence goes on along the minus strand of JAQISU010000041.1, from coordinate 9,201,266 downwards.
GAACTGATCCTTGGTGTCTTCTGAAGACGAGAGGGTTGGGGTGTAGACACTAATGATGTTGACAGGACCTGCAGTAGTGGTGAGGCGGATGGACAAGAGACGATCAGTGCCCCCTGCGGAAGGTTCAACAAAGGCAAGTAGATTGTTTTTGATGGCGAAGTGATTGGTGAGTTCTCTATCGATGATGGCCGTTTTCTTGGTGTCATCCACTTATCTGAGGTCATCGGAGATGCCTGTACACATAGTGCGCACATTTCAGCTTGCAAATCTAAGAGCTAGAATCTTCTTTATTCGTTTCTTTTTCTTTTTGTCCGGTGTGCATTTTTCGTCTGCATGTCATGCATGTCATGTTAAACAACACACTGAGCTCCAGACACCCACTGAAGCAGGCAGACGATGGCGGGTCAACACCTTATTGGCCTTGGGCTGAACGGCTTGAGGCGGGCGGTAGTAGGCCAGTTGGACACGATATTCCCTCCCACCGTCAATGCTGACCCGTGGCGCCCGTTCCCTACGCCTCTCCAGCCTGAGCGTGGAATATGGACATCCTGTGTTGCCCAGGCTTCAGGATCCCCCTCTCGTCCTTGCTGGTTGGGTACAAAGGAATGCTGAGCATGACATTTGGCACCTGTTTGGATGCAGGAGCTACAGGAAGGAGTCGTAGTCGACATCCAGCCGCCTTGGGGGCTGGCTCTACTCCGGATTTTCTGTCTGGGTTTACTCCTGTAGCCTTTCCTTCTCCAGAAAATATCCACAAGGCAGTGGAATCATTGGTTTTCAATAAGAGTTTTCTTCTCCTTGGGCAACCTAACCAGTAATACTTATTATTTCCCGAAGCTCAAAATCTGGCTCCCGTCAAAAAGTTAACTAATTTATGAGGGAGATTAGTTAAAATTTGGAATTTTGCCTGGGGAACACCACCTCGTTTAGCTTAGGCAATCATGATTACTTTATCTAACCGCCATAAAGATGTAATACTCCCATTCAAGTCAAAATAATTCTCTCTATGTCGCCGTTGTTAATAACTATTGTGGAGAATATCTTTTTGTGACTTCAAACCTTCAAAGAATTTCCCAAAAGCTTGTTCTAGTTTATATTAGCTTTGTCATTTCCCGTTACATGACCTTACGCTAACATCTCTGTCTCGCCGTTATCAAATGTACTCTAATTAGAATTCACATCTGACTCCAAATAAGAGAGGTTACCTATTACAAAATACCAAATTATTGTCAACCTAGTTCGTAAGAAATCAGGGTGGCACGACATAATATAATGAGACGACAGAATATAATGCGAAATTATCAATACAATTTCGCACCATTACAAAGGCATACTCATGAAGATTCAAATTAAGCAATCGTAATTTCGTAATTTTAGAGACGCAAACCATGTTTACCTCCTACACGTCCTCAGTCGAACTCTTCACTTCAGATTAGCTTTTCTACTTAAACAAACCTCCCCAACATTATTGCTATCCTTTATATGTCTGGACTTGGTACTACTGAAGAAATAATTACCTCCTCAATAACCGTCCATTTGTCAACTTCGGTTGTGCTAAATATGCCAGTGGTTGGTGGTTAGTTTCCAAAATAAACTTTTGTCCAAAGAAGCAGCGTTGGAATTTAGATAATACGAAGATAATTCCCCATCATTCTTACTCTGAGACATAGATGGTCATTTGGTAAGTCCCGTTGTTCTCAGTTGTTCTAAAGCTAACGTTAACTAAATTATAGGGTCGTTCCGAGTAACTCTTGCAAATAGCAAGTTTCGAATGAAATCCGGTACTCCGGTCCCCCATGAGGGTTCGAATAATTTTCTCAAAATAAGGGTGAAGTCAGTAGGCGCATTATGGATCCCGAATGGCACAGCTGCCCATTTATACGTTTAGTACTAATCTATGGTCTTATCGATTTTGGTCGTTTCTTATTCTTTAGGAAAACATGGTGGAAAGGCCGTATTTGTTCCTATTCAATTCTTTATAGACCTCTTCAAAATCTTTTAGTTTTGTGGTTTGGAAATCCGTTTGAAACACAGAACACGTGAAGATATTATTCAAGCATTAAAGACTTGTATATCAAGCAGATAACTGGTCCCTGATATACTAGGCATTGCAATATTCATGATTCACAGTAATTGAAGCATATATTAGTGTCAAAGGTCCCCACCCATGTATAGTTTAAACATTTTAATGAAAAAGGGTTTACCAGACACAACGGTGAATTTGGAGAAAACGCATCTGACAGACATACAGTCATATATAAATACAGATCGGCGCGATAAGGATTGTGGCGGATACTTATAGAAATGAATAGATGTACAAACGTATAGCCAGACAAGCTTACATAAGGAAGAGAGTTGGGGGAAAGAGTTACAAAGTAAAGATGAAACAGAAAGGCATATAGAGAAATGTAGAAAGAACACGTAGACAGAAACATAAAGAGGCACACGGAAAGATACAGAGATAACGTGTAGACAGAAACAAAGACGCACACAAAAAGATACAGAGATAACGTGTAGACAGAAACAGAAAGAGGCACACGGATAGGTACAGAGATAACGTGTAGACAGAAACATAAAAGGCACACGGAAAGATACAAAAATAACGTGCAAACAGAAACATAAAGATGTACACGGAAAGATGCAAAGATAACTTGTATATAATTTATAAACTTGATGACTACGAAGTTTTGACGTGGTAGAACAGTCATCAAGTCAGTTCAGTACTAAATGAAAGATTATAATTTTAGCATTTGTAAATGATAGCCGATTTCGTTTGGTGGGAGAGCGGACCACAGGGGGCACGTGCCAGATTACTGTGGATAAAATTGCAAGTGTTCCAATAAACCATATATGGGTCTACACCCTGGCGTATCAAACTCCCATGAGTGCTACGTTTAGAATAGTAAATTAGCCCGAGAGTATCACCAACTTAATCATTTCATACAGCGAAAACTGTATTAAAGGTAACACATTATATAATGTGTTCTAAATTGATGACCACGTACTTTATATAATGTTTGCCAAGTTGTAGAACACGTACTTTATATAATGTTTGCCAAGTTGTAGAACACGTACTATATATAATGTTTGCCAAGTTGTAGAACACGTACTTTATATAATGTTTGCCAAGTTGCATAACACGTACTTTATATAATGTTTGCCAAGTTGTAGAACACGTACTTTATATAATGTTTGCCAAGTTGCAGAACACTAACTTTATAGGACGTTTGCCAAGTTGTAGAACACTGGAGTAAAATATGTTTTACAAACATTGAGGAAACACTACGTTGTGCCTAAAACCTCAGACCTCCACAGTAGTATATTAATAAGTATGTTGCCTACTCTAGTATAAGTATGTTGCCTAAACACTGACATTTTCGCTTTGAAAAACCGCCTTGTTTAAAACGCATTTTATAACCGAGGGGCAGTTCCGGTAGAAATTGGATGGGATATATAAATTCATTTCATGGAAGGACATAACATGCAAGAACTTCCTTGGATCGAACCATCCCACCCCACACTGCTCCTGCCAGAGTTTCAATATAAAAAAATAACTGTCAACAAATGTGCTCCCTCTCCTCCCACTTCCCGTGGAACAGTATTTCTGAATCTGCTTTTATGAACAAACATGAACGGTTCTTTTTCCAGTTTCGTGATTGATTATTTTCCTTTGTGAAACAATTCATCACTGTGGTCTTAAAATCAACAGTACTTTATCCTTCGTCAATATATATTTGATTGAAATCGTTCTACCATGCGTGTTGTAAGTAAACCGCGTCTGATATTCAAAGCAGGTGTCCTCAAGTCTGTAAAAACAATAACACATGCATTAGACAAATTCATTTCAAATAATAACAATACATTAACTTTAGAATGTCTCCACGATGACATCAAAGAAGGCACGTGGCCTGTTGTATACACGGTGTTTTATTACTATCCACATTGCAGGAATCTTGTCGTCAACAGAGCAGTAGATGTATAAGTAATTGAGTCCCATCAAGGCATTGAGACCCAGTTACCATGAAATGGAATAGTTTCGTCCCGGCAAAATAATAGTTGGAATTAGAGTTGGAAATCCTTCTGTTTCGGAAGGAAATAATGCAAACGCAAAGAGCAGAGAGAACATTGTTTTCTTTCCTCTTTTAGCATATGCATTCTCGTCATTGTTCTTTCTGTATCGGTCTTTATAAGATCGCTGATAATGTTTACCTTGTGACTGTTTCAGATTTTGTATAATTATTTATTTCAATACATTGCAATGTTAGTTGCTTTGAAGACATCATGCATATAAATGTTGCTTCTGTAGGTTACATTATATTTTCAATGAAGAAAGACGGTGATTGTACATAACACAATATACAATAAAAGACAAAGTTCATCTAATATGGCTTGTAGTAACTGATGGAAAAATACATAGAACGGGCTCTTATGCGTAAAACATTTTTTTTAAAGAAAAAGATACATTCTAATCTATGTACAGATTCTAAAAAACCAAATTTCGCATGCAAGTAGATGGAGTTGTGTAATATTTATAGAATAAACACAAAACGATTTTCAAATCATAAAAATGATGAAGTGTTTCACGTATTGTACCCCATGCAGATGTTCCTGTGCCTCTTTAAATAATTTAGTTTCTTAAATGTCCTGACAATGCAAAATGTCTTTAAAGTAGAACGTTATCAATTGATTACTACCATACTCAAAATCATGTTTGGGAACGGCACTAAACCAATAATGGATGCATTTGGTTGCAAGCCAAAACTAAGTGAAAAATCAAACATTAAATGGAGCTTCTGTTATCAAACTAGACTGGAAGGTTATCAAGTGAAAATTTATAAATAAATTAAAAGTAATGTGAATTAATTCCCATAGACTCCTAAACGTTTTTTCAGAAGCCTAGAAGAATAGAGAATTGCGAATAATTAAGAAACAACGTTCGTATAAAGACATTCTAAATTGCAAAGAACGTTATTTTTTTCATTTTCACCTCACTTAAATTTAAGTAATTAAAATAGAAAACATCATCTAGATCCAACATCCCTCGTGTAAAGCCAATGCCTTGAACTAAAATACAGGAAAACATGTTTTCCTCTAAGTAATAATTATCTTAAAATCTAATGTATACAAGTAAAGACAACAATTAGCTATGTAATACGGTTTAAACATTAAGCATTACATATTATAATCATTTGGAGAAAAAAACCGCACAATAAAAGTTAAATATAAATAGCATTGTAGATCAATAGGCAATCATTTTAATATGTCCTTTTAAGATATTAAACGATACAAACTTTGTGATGTACCTCAACTATAATAATGTTTAATGTATCAATTCACCATCAATAATCGTTTGATTCTTGTATTAAAGCATTATGTTGACAAAATACTACAATCTTTATTTATTTTAGCTGTTTTTCTCAACGTAGTGATTGCTGCAGAGTCTACAGAGTTTTTGCACATGATTGTAAAATAAAATCAATCGGCGTTTTGTGCCTTGACAATATATAAGGAGAAAACATATTGTTGTTTAGTAGATATATGATAATAAAATTGACAATGTTTTCACCAACAACATAAATGTGCTGTAATTATCACTGACAGAAAAAAATAATGTTACCCCAGCGGTCTCCAGAAACATAATGAGTACAACAGCGCCTTCAAATTGCTGATTTTAGGGTTGTCTATGATGTATATGATGACGGTTCTTATAATTTTTGCTGCTTACCTCCTGTTTAGCAATGGTATGCACGGATTGTTGAAAATAATACATAGATAATTCTTTCTGCTCTATCACATGACATAACCTTTGAATTGACTATAATGAATGGAACTATGTTTCTATTCATGACTAATATAGTTTTAAAAGTGAAAAGTAGTAATATCAGATGTTTCATGTAAATTTTAAATATATATATTCAAAAATCTGAATTATTTTCACATTTATACATGTGCATCAGTCACTATATCAGACAGAATAATTACATCCTCGTAAGAATCCATATGATGGCAGTGCACTCCATTCATTCCGGTGATTTACGCTCAAGCATCAGCTATATAAAAAAAATTACACCTCGAATAGTAATGTGAACAAAGAAAATAAAGCCGATAATAAATTGTATTTTTAATAAATTGAAATGGCAAATTTACAATGGATTAGTGGCATGGTGATTGCGCCCAATGACATGAACCGTGTTCTGCTCTCCTTGCTCCTCCTTTCTATTACTCATGGATATTTGATCGTCATAACGCTGCAAAATAAGATATATAGATGCTACATTTGGCATTGATACAGGATGGAGACATATGCTTACAATCATCAAATTACAAATGAAAGACGTTAATTATGATTTTGCTACTGTCAAATTGTGTGCGTATTTTATATCTATTACTTATATATATTACTTTGGCATTCAAAGTTATTTATATCCTGACCGACTCCTATGTCCTAAGAGAACTATAATCCTTTCTTTGTTCGTTTTCTGTTCATACAAGACATTGAATAAATATATGCTTACCATGACGTTTTCTGCGGTTGCATGGTTCATAACATTTGAAAATAATGTATTGGCCTCTTCGTCTTTCGTGCCAGGGTCCAAGTCAACCATTGATGTCGATATGTCTGATAATAAAATTAAATACATCTATTTGACATTCGTCCTTTCGTCTTTTCGAATGCTCATATGTCGAAGATTTATTTGCTCGATAGAACGAGATTTAAGTCAAACGTATATATTTCAGCAACTACATTTTCTTCAATATATATATATATATATATATATATATATATATATATATATATATATATATATATATATATATATATATATTCTAATAATAGTGTAGATATCGTGTTTGCAATGTTTCAATTCTCTATAAGTCGTAACTCTGAGAAAAAGACCATACCCACCCACAAACTTTGGGTTTGGGGTTCCCGACGTAAAGCAAGTTCTACGTGTTGGACTCCATTAGTGGGATTAGCAAAATGTGAAAAATCAACCATCTCATATCCATCCTTGCAATAAGCCCCAGCCTTTAATACAAGAGAGATATAATTATTTAATTAAGTAACGTAACGGTGAAGTAATTAAGAAGTAATTAAGTAAATCAGAAAGTTAGAAAAGAAAAGATGAAGAAAATATAGAAGTGTAAAGAAATGAAAAGATCATGAACGAAATATTGACTTTATTATTACTAATTATTACCCGTGATTATTAATATATATAATACTACTGTAAAAAACCATTGTTTCTGCGATCGCTATTATCATTACTTTTACGGCAATGATTTCAAAATAAATGGCAATTACACAGTTAGGTGCAGATTATATACAACCGTTTAGATTTTAGATAGATATAACAGTGTATGTATCCTAGTGTGTCATTCACACTTGTAATACACTGTACATTTATCATAATTAATTCTCTTTAATCATTAGAAAAATAACTGAATATGCTGTTTAAATTTCATATCACTACGTTGTAAAAGCTTGAACAAAAATGATATAAGCTATACTTACCATTTTTTCTGGATGACTTCGTGACCTCTGCATACGTAGCCTCTGTATTTGGAGTCAGTTGACATTGACCATTAGCATTACAGATTCGTCTGTCCAAATGTTCCTCACGTTCGGTTGCAGAAAATGCATCAGAGGGAAACGGACAAGCATCTATTAAACTGCCTGGACATTCATGACATTTAGCCGATAACGTCTCATTCGATCTGCTACGTGATATACAGATTTTGAAAATGGTATCTGTAAAGTCAGATTTCTAAAGGTCATCGTCCAGTTGTTGAGTATTATTGTGGCATATGTTTTGAGCTGACGTAGACACCATTGAAGTTGGATATAGGAGTAAATGTGTTTTCCAGAGAGTTCGCATTACTCTTCCATATCTCCTCCCTTGAAGGTGTATGCTAGCATTTTCTTAATGTGGAAAATGCAGCACTAGATGCTGTTTCCATTGTCTCTAATCGATTTGTAGAGATAGATATATATGGTAAGGACATTAAGCAATCCGAAGTATATTGTAGAACACATGTTTGTACAAGAAAGGTAAGAACTAACAATAACAATATGAATCGTGAAAGTTCATACTAAAACGCGAAAAGAAAATAACTAAGAAAGGATCTTAGTAAAAATATATATCTTTTTTAGTTGCAGTTTATACAACTGTGAAAGAAAAGGTGTTTAATGTGTTAATTGACTATTTTGTTTGGTATTTCGTTATGATTTTAAGATAAACATTTCAGAAATCATTCATGGCTGCAACAATTTTCAATGCGAACTTAAGTAATAACCTATACTGAATTGAGCAAATGCATACAAATAAGTAAATGTAATAGAGTATAATACATGTGCGGGTACTATATTTAAAACAATTTGGGGTGGGATAGGTTCTGCATTTTATGATATGAGATGAGGAAATTTCAGCTTTTGGTTTTATTACTCTATTACTTTTAAATTTAAAGAAAATTGATCTGTAGCGTCATTCAGCAGGTATACACGTTTTACCTTTTATGAAGGAATTATGTCTCTTAACAAAGACCAATGGACGCATTATCATCCTGTAGGAGAATATCAGATTGTCCGGCTTGGACAGCGAGTATGTCTGAAAAAAGCTTGCCATTAGTCCTACTGTGTGGATCTGTCGTGTTTAGTTTGTTTTTTCTCATGCTCTGAACCCACAAAACCACAACATTTTCACAGTGTTAGAGTGGATAGACACTCGTTCATTAATAACCTAAAATTTAAATTCTTTTCAGAAAACTGGAAGTTTAAATCTCTGCACGATAAAATGCATGAAATAAATACTTCTGTTAAAATGTTGTCCAATAAATTTCAAGAATGAAGTCACAAATAATTGTTATACGTTGCTTATAAAAAAAAATATACTCACGCAAACGGGCAAGATTCACGAATGCTCTTGAAATTACAGATGTTCGTTATGTTATATTGCTCGGTTGGTCTGAGATAATTCCGTCAAAACGTTCTGGCGGAGTTACACTAATCAATTCACTTGCACTATTTGTGAATCTACCTGTTATAAATTTTGCAAATGCATAATGCATAAATTTATTAACTCATCGCATATATAAATCCTCAAAAAATGCTTAGATTTGATTGAACTAATGAGAAACAAGATAATACGAATGTAAACTTTCCCAATATTAACACGAATGTACACTTTCCCAATATTACCACGAATGTACACTTTCCCAATAGAAAAGTATGTTTGTTTTGTATCTCTCGCTTTGGTTGATAGATGATATGATTGAATTAAAATTGTTCATGTGTGGCATTGTGCAATAATTACGTTACTCTTATCGGTTGTATATGTCGCTTAATAAATGAGCAGTATATGTTATATTTCAATATGTAGCTGGAATAAACATTGCATCTATCATAAACACTATTCTTAATGCATAGGCAACAACAATAACTCTTATAACAATTAGTCTATAATACATCATTATTATAACTAAAATATATATCGATTACAAATAGCAATATCAAATACAAATCGACTAGAAGACTTAAACTGCAATAAAGTGACAAGACATCTATGGAGAATTGCAATGACAGATACGATGAGGGGGGTAATTTCAAGAATTATATAGTAACCGCGACAAACATCAGACAACTGGATAATAATTAGATGACTAAAATATAATTGAACTCATTAAAATATTCAGAAGATTCAAGAATACTCATTTTTAAAAATGCATTTATTTCAGATTAAACTTATACATCTTTCTCGCTTTATTATATTTACTCATTATATACCTTGTTGTTGGCATCAACAAAAATGAAAAAAATAATGTTAGAAAATTATATAGCTTTCTTGGCAAGTTTGGTACGTTAGCTCTCTAAATCATAACTGTTTTTGTCGTTCTCTTCTCAGAAACGTCACTCGTACAAGCTTAGTTTGGTTTACTGAATGCTGCTGTATCAACATCTTGATATAAAATATTATGTTTCCTTGAAACTAGCTGGTTTTTGGATGATATACCTTTTTACAGATAGAGCTAAGTGTCTGCATGTATTTAAATGCTCATTGATGTCAAGGTCACACATTGGTTAACGATACGCACATTGATTGTTTAGTACATTGGTTTTACTTTATATTTGTAACAATACCTGTAATATTTAGAAGGCATGGCCGTGTCAAACTGCCTTCTGTTTCCACTTTGTAGAAGCCAGTGTCATTCTCTGTAATGTTCTTTGTTTCAATTCTAGTTGTGTTGTTGTCCTTGTCCTTTGAACATCTTATTCGACCATAAAACGGTGAATTAGTACTGACAATAATAAGCTGGACATTGTGGTATAATCGAAGGATGAATATCAATTTCTGTGATCAGTATGTTCTCTCCAATATATCTGTGCTTTATTTCACCTGGTTCTTGACAAATAAATTAACTACACCGAAGTATAAGGAACGATGATTAAAATGTCAATGTAAATTTAGCAATCATACATTTGTGTGAATGAATGATCTTGAGAAGACCGAACGAGACAACTTTAATCCGGAATGAAGTGTACAAGTATTTTTTAGTATATAAAAGTTCCATGTCACACAATTTTATCGGAATACTTCGCCTTATTTTTTAAATGTTTGGGGATGTCATCACTCGTAAGTGTTGCTGATAGTCTCTTGTATTTTAAGTATCTAATTACATATCCCATTACCATATACTAATGTAATATTTTACAATCGTCTTTATTATGCAATCAATTTTGTGACTAATATCAGGAATTAATGACGATGGAAAAAAGATTTTATTAATCCAGTTCCAGATTTAATCTTTTATAGTAAAATAGAAAATGAAACAAAAATCTCGTATGGAATAAAACTGGATCGCAGTATATTGTATTTTACGATGAAAATGTAGTACTCATCACGTTTCATCCTCCGACAAGTTTCGTGATTGCTGTATAATATTTAGGAAGCAGGAAAAGATCCGGTCATATGTTAATTAACATAGGGCGGTAAAATGGAAATACACCCATTCATTTACATTCATGATACCGGCATTGATATTACCTAAAATTGATTCAAAGTCAGTGAGGATTTAAATATGGTATTCAGAGATCTAATTTGTGATCTGCTTTATGTACTCACAAAAATGATTTATCTCACCAAGATTCGTAACTCGTAGATTTAAAATGATATATCCATGGTGACATACCCTTCTCCTAGATCATGCGAAACGCATGAATAAGGCCTCACTCAGCAAAATAGAAAAAATTACAGTTACGTGTTGGATGATTCGTGCATGAACAGAGTGTGACATATAAAATATAAGGACAATTTAGTTCAAGAGAGTGAAGCGTGAAATGTATGTCAAAGTGACCGATAACTATGATGAAAGTGTAGTAATCATATCCATCAATCCACTTAAAAATTGTCGACAACATATTTCCAATTTACAAATGCAAATCTGCCAAGAAATAATCGCATAAACATAAACCAAGGTATAAAAAAATAAAAAAGGATACATTGACCTTTTCATGTTGCACTAATACCGTTTAATGGTTCTAGGGATGAACAGATTTTGAGGAAGAAACTTAAAACATGATTTAACTAAACTGAACGAAACGTGAAATGTTAGACAGTTTTACTTTGTGGTTGGGATTTTGTACTCCTTATATAAATCTCCCCGAAACGTTTGATGATCCCAGATGTATTTATGTTTTAAAGTGTGTTTATCAAAGTAAGATAATCTAAAAACAAAGGAATCATGAAAAGGTTGAAACTAATTTGGACGTATGTGCCACGATATCTCATTTCAAACAGTCACTTGAGTAACGAATGGTTTTGATTTAAATAAGTTGCAATTATTTATATAATGTACATGTTACGACACGTCCCATTCAACGAAGACACTGCAGTTGACACGTAGACTGGTTGTAGTATAATAACTCTAAGGAATAAATTGAAGATATGTGTTATATTTGCAAATTCAGTTTCGTCCGACATACGCAAATGATATTTCTTAAAATATTGTTACTAATTACTTGTTAATACTGCAACCGTAGTCAAACAAAAAGCGAATATCCAGAATGTGTCTTTGATCATTGTTGAAGTATGAATATACCTTTCCCGTCCTGTGTGTACTCATCTCATATAAGAGACATATTTGTGAGTAAAACACCTAAGTGCATTCCAAGTATGTCATGCACCCTAAAATGACTTTCATAAACAATTGTGTATCATGATTGATCCAAACCAACGGAAAACAACTGCGAAGAACTGATTTGATTTAACATCTACTCAATTTATTTGACAATTGTTGACCAGGAAACGCGTGACATTGGCGGACGATATATAGAGAACGATAAACATAGAAAATGTGTGCAAATCAAACTGATATTGCACGGGTTAACTAACAGTTTATTATGATAGCTGAACAAACGCTCCTGATCCATACAAGCGTTACGAGTTTTCAAATTTTAGCTCTTTCCTTATGAGAAATGTTGCATGGAATCTGTTACTTTAAACAATCAGCAACATGTAATAATTCATATACAGATATGTTTTATTGATTGACTGTTATTTTGTTCTGCGTTTCATGAAATATTTCACGATCCTAAGGAATACAGTAAGCCACGAGATCGCAGTGCCGGTTAACATCAGTTGTGAACAGGATAGATTAGCTTGTCAAACACACACACACACACACACACACATATATATATATATATATAAAACACGTTTCTTAAAATGTTTACTGTTAATTGAATATACTGTACTATGATGCAAATTCAAATTAATCGATATGAAGGTCAATGAAAGTAATACATTAATTTAATGTTCTTAATACATTTCAACACCGGAATGTATTGGTTAGAATCGTGACATTGCGAAGATGGCTTTGTCCATAGTTCCTTCTAGTACCTTATAACAGTTCAAAAAATATTATAGTCCAAAATAATTAATACTTTCCGTTTCTATTGAATATTGCAAGCAAATGATTTTCCTCTCGAATAGTATATACGTACAACATAAAACACGTATGCAAACCTATAACAGGAATACAATAAATGTCAATGACTCCAAGACCGGAACGAACCAGATTACTAAGTTCTCACTTTATATACGCTGTCTACTGTTATTGAATATCAGAATGGGCCACATGTGTCAGAATACACTACTCAGTTTGCGTTGAATTCGTCTATGCATGTGACATAGCCCAAACAAAGGGACGGTACATAATTTTAACGTCTAAACAGCGTCAAACACTGAACAAATCCTACCATCGTTTAAGTCTTACTATTACAATTATACACATACCTAACCACCTAACCATCTATTTATCTATCCGATGAAACACTAGACTCAAAACAATACACATGTCAAAATGTAACTTAGGATATTATTTTGAATTTACAGCGATGAATAAAACGCATTTATAATATTTAAAATCATGTTCCATGAGTTACAACACACACACACACACACACACACTCTCACACACACACACACACACACACACATACATATATATATATATATATATATATATATATATATATATATAAACAAATTGATGAAATAACTGCATCTAGAACTCCTGTAATAAAGTATTCAAATTATTAATGGGTCAGTCCGAAAACTCCCTTATTATTACTTCCTTTACAAGTACCAACATTTCAGGTAGGGTAATGCTGAAATTAAAGGTTAAATAATGTAAAATGTATATGTAATATATAATGTAATAATGTACATGCATGTAATCAATTTTGGCGCTACACATGGAATTCAAAATATTTAACTTAGGTTAGTGGGAAATAAACTTTTCAAACTTGTAAAGTTTATCGTCAGAAAATAGTAAACCAGTGTTGCCTGAATTACTTCAATTTCACTCTTAATTTTCTCATAACCATAAAAAGGTCTGAAAACGGCAATATCACTTGTACATATCCTGTATGATGTAAGGGAGCTAACCTGATCATGTTTTATTCCTTTAATAGTTTTCTCACATTAACATAATTAGTTCATATGAAAAATGAAAGTAACTTACATGAAATTAATAGGAACAGACGATGACAAAGTAAACACGTACATTTCTAATTTAATTGAAGAGAGTATGAAAGTAGTTATGACTTATGTATTTGTTTTCAGAGATGAGATCGATGCCAGATAGCAGATAGTTTGTCTTGGAAAGTACTGCTAGGTGGAATGCAGTTGAGCTTGAAAACTTCGAAATGATCCATGCTATTCTGAATTCTTGTGATCGGGCACAGAGTCTTAAGATGAATGCAGTTGAACTAGAAATCTTTTATATGATCAGGGAATGAAATATTTAAACAAGTACAGCAGTAAAAGGGGACTACGACCAATCAAAAGTTGCATCGACGTGAGGAGGAAACTCTCCATTAAGACCCCACTTTACAATCCGGTTCTGTAAAAGTGTTGATTTTATCTGTGGCAACACTATTTTGTTAATAATCGAAGGCCAATCTGATTGATGTTGAATAACTATTAAGTAAATGTCTTTGGTAATTGTTATAGGTTTTGTTATTTTGTGTTTGAATACGAAACGTTACAACGAAATTTGAGAGATTCAGAGGGCAGTCAAGACTTAATTTTTTTTATAATGAAGTGAACCCTGAGTGCTATAAAACTTTTATCCAAATGGGGATCGCGAGGGGTTCCAGACAAGTGCACCTGGATTTAGTTTACAAATTTACAATTACGCATCCAATGATATTTTGCCTTTTTCCAGTCGGTCGCAGGCTCATCTCTCAATTGTAAAAATATTTTTATCGCCGACAATTTGTCAGTTGCGTGTTCCTGGAATAGAACCTGAAGTAGCTTTCCACATGATTATCCTAAATATAACGCTGATATAATTTTATTCATGATGGAATAAACGAAAATATCATCGAAATATGTCTTGAAAGTTCACAAACTATGAACTGTACCATATTGAGCATACGCATTTTTTGGATTTTGATAAATTCGTGTAAATAGTACTCGACAAGTGGTGTGGTGTGGTTCAATCTCAGCTAAACTCTCAATTTTCATCGCTGTTAATAATGATTTTATTTCGTTTCGTTCATTTTTGGATGCAGTTTTTTACCTTTGAAAAGTTGGTTTTATACCAGTTATTTTAAAGTACGCTTCTCTCAGCTGTTTTGCAACAGTTTATTATTCTTTCTTATATATAAGGAAAGTATTTTCTTTAATTGAACTTTATCGAAATATTATATGACAGGAGCAAAACAGTGTTGGACGGCTCATGATCAGATCTGTTACACCTTGAGGAAAATATTTTGTGGTGAGGCGAGCGAATAGTATTTCGCTTGGTAGTAGTACTTCACCAAAACCATGTCTGAAATGTGGCGTTGTTGTCAAGGGAATGACACAATTATCTGTATCCTGTGGTGGACGAAGATATCGGGCGCATAAACAATATTAACAAAGCGCTTCCGATGACATCAGGATTAATGACGCAAAGATTATATTAGAGAGATATTCCTCTGTTGACAAAAAGGTCATATTAGAAAAAGACAATTTTGGATATGGAGCCAGCTGATAAAGAGATTGATCTCGAAGAATTCAGATGTCATCATATATATATATATATATATATATATATATATATATATATATATATATATATATATATATATATATATATATATATATTAAGAACACTTATCACGTATACAAAAAGTTTCCTCTCGTTTGTAATATTTCTTTAATACAGTTAGCTGCGATGATTGCAACAGTGGATATTTAAACTGACGACTGGAATATGATGTATGAATTTGACTAAGGAAGAAACACTTTTTATTTTCATTTCGACTCGATTTTGACTAAGATAAGTTGATGTCATGGAAGCAATTGTTCTTTTTTGCATTTGGATCCGACATTCATATATATATTTCAAGAGCACATGTCTAGCATTTGAAGTTTAGTGACAGAGCTTGAAAGTGGTGAATATATCAAACCTTGATTTTGTGTACAAATTACTGAGATCTATAAAGGCATGAAGAGAAAAGCTTGATATAAAGAGATAATGATTAAAAATAGCGATAATATAATTTACAATCTTATATTTTGATTAGATATTGCCAACTACGGATTAATCTCCACTTTCTCTGTATGAATCTGAGTTAAATCGCTTGAAAATATTCTTGTTATAAACTTTAGTTATACATATTATAGGTTAATACGCTCAAATATATCAACACAATTCAGAAACCCAATATCACACACGCTAAACTGCCTATAATAAGGAAATCAGACGTCAGCATCAAGATAATTGTGACTACTGAGGTGATGTGTGCAAGACAGAGTTACTGAGCCAGACTGAATTAAGGAAATATGTGTAAAAACTGACCCGATGCAACCACCAATGTAAAGGATGAATACAAAAACATCAACATCACAATAACTACATTATAGCTTCGTTTGTTCCTCCTTTTAAGAGTTTTTATTGTTGCTGATTTAGAAAATAAAACACCACTATTATATTTAGTTTTAATCTATTCCCTTTTATTTCGAAGTACTCTGTTATGAGTGATGTACACAATCAACAAAAATCAATTTGTGCGATAAAAACATTGTTCAGTGGATGACGTGATAACGTACCTATTACTTGTCCGGTTAATTGTCGTGATACTGTATATATATTTATTTTATGCTCAGCAGTGAATTACTTGATTTTCTAGGTAAAATAATATTGATATTTCACTGAAGTGAAAAAGTAACAAGTGAAAAAATAACAGTGAAAAAATAACTATATTTTTTCACTACAGGAACTACATTATTGGGTCAGAACATACTTAACTCCCTTTTATTTTCTATATAAATTTATGTGAGCATAAAATAAAAAGAATATTTGCTTGAAACGAGTGAATAACGGATACATTTCATCTCTTGGATAAAAAACTCTAGTATTTTCACTCGTGGTTTCGCCACTCGTGAAAATACTGAGTTTTTCATCCACTCGATGAAATATATCCGTTATTCACTCGTTTCAAGCAAATATCCTCTATATATTCACTTGTTCAGTGAATGGCGTGATAACGTATCTATTATCCAGTGAATGGCGTGATAACGTATCTATTCACTTGTCCAGTGAATGGCGTGATAACGTATATATTCACATGTCGGTAGATGATGAGGTGGTCCTTGTTATGATACTGAAAGGAAACTACGCACGATAAAACAAAGAAAACAAAGGAGAGAAAATGTTTAAATACTTATAAATGTAATCTGTACACTATCACTTAATAATACTTATCAGTTAACACTACTTATCAGATAACAATATTTATCACTTAACAATACTTATCACTTAATACTGCTTATTATTTAACAATACTTATCACTTAACAACGCTTATCACTTAACAATATTTATCAGTTAACAATACTGATCACTTAACAATACTTATCACCTAACAATACTTGTCACTTAACTGTAAACTATCACTTAACAATACTTAACAACAGTTCCCACTACTTAAAACCAAATTTAACATACTGCGTGATATGCACACGCACACACGCACTCACGCACACACACATACATACATACATACATACATACATACATACATACATACATACATACATACATACATACATACATACATAAAAACATACATACATACATACATACATACATACATACATACATACATACATACATACATACATACATACATACATACATACATACATACATGCATGCATGCATGCATACATACATACATACATACATACATACATACATACATACATACATACATACATACATACATACATACATACGACAGCAGATGTGAAACTGTTTCGAAACAAGTCCAAGTACTTTTTGATCATAACTATTCCTTTTTTAAGTCTTCAAAGCCACTTCAGAACAATTACATCAACGACAATATAACCAAACACAAAATACACAAAGCACAAGTACTATACACTGTTTTTTTTTCTTATGTTGTCATTATTGTAATCGTTCGTTTGTAGTTTTGAAACGAAATGAGTACTTCCAAAGCATCTACTCCTTGTTTCGCAGCCTTTTGCACTGTTGTTTGTCAGATGTTGTCCTTTTTACTTGCAGGCTTTTACATGTTTCTAAATTGTCGTTATAAAATCTTCTAATACTTGCATCAAATATACATCTTTTTGGGTCTTCTATCTAGTCCAGGAATATCTCATGGTCCTTGGATTACCATACTGTGACACTTGATATAATTGGTATCGAGTAACAGTCTAGAAACATCTCTTATAAGTGTATAATACACTATATTAACTATTCAGGCTCTTCTAGTTTAGGTGGTGTAAGTTCATTTTTCATTCAGCTTAAATTTTGTTTCATTTCACTGATTTCCACATATTGGTTCCATTTTGTGTGGTAAGAAAATAAACAGATACAGTAAATGGCATTTAAATGAATGTATATTACTTGTTTATTTCGTTTAAAATGCAGATTCAACAGTGAATATGTTATTCGTTTTGTTTTTTCCTGAGTTCGTGGTGTGTAAATTCTTGAATACCATATTTCTGAACTAACATCACTCATACGCTTAATTCTATCCCATCTGATTAGTTTGTGCTACCCATTTAATTTAATATAATTATTATCATTAAAATTATCAAGGTGAGTCTCCCTAAGGAAATTTGTATGAACGTGATTGCAATTTAATGCAAGACATTTAAACTTGATTAGGACAGCTTAATACTAAGAGTTGAAGGAAATTATATGATGGATAAACTTAAACCTTGTATGTGAATTATCAGTGTGGGACAGACCTAGATTCAATTTAATATTACCTGCTAGTAACAAAAGTGAAGTAAACCTATGAGGACAAATATCAACAATAATTCAATCAAAGACTTGAGTCAGTACACCTTCCAATAGTCCTGAAACGGAAATAAATTACATGACATGGAATCCACGCAATACATTTGACACGCATGGACGGGGTAGTATTTACCACAAGAAATATAAGATATGAAAATATAACATGGCTGGTGGCTGTGTGGAACAAACAAGTTGAAAAGATACATGTATTTGTTTTATTTTACATTACTGTTTTGGTAGGAAACATTTATGAAAGATTCGAATATGACATAATGTATTCACAAAATTTTTTGAAATACTTAAAGTACAAGCCATCTAGTTTGGAATATCAAATTCTTATTTTTACGATTTTCATTAGCAGCTTCTTAGAAGATAATCATTGTTTCTAAATAAGTCGACGCATATATTGTATAGGCGCATACATCATCCTTTGTCATTAACTGGCAAGTCTATCAAGTAACGGTAGTGATCTTTGAACCACAAAGTAAGTAACCTCTGGGACCAACATAATGGAATTTACTACAAGCTTATTCAATTATTTTATAAGATTGGATGAGTATGTATATATATATATATATATATATATATATATATATATATATATATATATATATATATATATATATATATATATATGTATGTATGTATGTATGTATATGTGTGTGTGTGTGTGTGTATGTGTTTGTGTGTGTGTGTGTGTGCATATCTTGAATAATTCTTTAATTATAAGGATTTGCCTAGATCATTCAGAATGCCAAAGTTTTGGCGACACATGTCACATATTACCTTCTTTAGAGTTTCAGTTTCTTTTCACGTTTGTCTCGGTATCGTGCATCTGACGAAGTACGGACATTTAAGAGTATGACCATATATAAAATGGATACTGGCTATTGATATAACGAAACAGGATGTCGTCTTTTGGAGCATGAAACCTATACACCCATTCCTGTTCTACATTTCTGTTCATATCTAAATACCAATAAGGTGAAAAAAGTTATTTTACGTTTTCAAGTATAAACACTTATTGTACGTTATTGCATGCAATAAATGAAACGAAGTTCTTAAATTAAATTTGACCCATTTGAACGCCTTTATCGGCTGAACAGTGTAACACTAGGACCATTTGTTAGTATCATTGGCAAACGACAGTCCAGGTCCAATATAAAACCTGACGTTTTACTCATAAAAACCTGACGTTGTACATATAAAAACTATTATATACATTAGTTGAAAAATTAAGATTGTGCGGAAAAGCTAAAACAAATAGTCCAGTTCAAAAGAAAAGTTCACCGACCCCGCACACACTAAATTATAGACCCACTATATTTCTTAGAACGCTCTGTTTGCTTAAACACATTTATTATATTAGTAGCTTTGTGATAATCAAATCAATTTAAATGTGCAAGGTGACTTATAAGCAAGAGATGCATCTTACTGTTGACAGAAGCGATTATATAGTTTTGTCAAAGAAACATATCCCATTTTAACCGAATTTGGCATCCTTGGGCTACCATCGCATCACAATAAACTGAAATATATTTCAAGGGCTCTTGAAAACGCCTTTAATTGCTTGTACGAGCTTTTCATTCGGTCATGATAAAGACCATTTTAAGTATAGACTGGCTGAAACAATTATACATTTATATGTGCACCAGCGTTAATATGGGGTGCCATATTAGATATTGCTATTGGGCCCTCAGTCAGTACACAATACTGCGATTCCGGGACTATTCGGTCCATAGCAGAGGCGGTTAGCTAATATTCTCGACCCATAACAAACTCAGACTACTCAAACTCACAGGACAGTTAATTTGCCAAATTATGATCCGACGATGATATATTGCAGAAAAATGATAATAATCTTACATTAAAGATACAAATAAAAGCTAATTAATGATTTTTGTTGAAAGGATGCTTGTAAGATTCTGACTGTGGTATTAAGGTTAATTCCTTTTGCAACTGATGGCTTTGATACTGAACAAACACTGCCACCATCCCCTCTTTTTACATTCATTTTTGACAGGAATCAGCTGTTTTGAATAATTTCCTGTGACAAGACAGATAAACAAATAAGTATGTGCCTTATGCATGAATAAATTTCACCAGTACCGTAACAACTTTTCATAATTTTCATCACCTCAGAACCATCTAGATTTTTTTAGCTATTTACCTCTGTAGCAGACACATGTATATATGTCACCTACAAGTAAAACCATGTCCATGCATGACTGAAAATAAAAGTAAACCACATTACAGATGTAGGTTATTTTTTTAATTTAAAAATGCTTGGATTGTGATAATTAGGCTCATACCTTCTACTCTAATAAGTAATGAGGTGTCGAAATACGACACTACAAAGTGAGACCTCAAACCGGACTATTGTGTACTTCGTCCTTTGCGTAATAAATAGGTCTGTATCATTATATGAATGCGAATAAGTAAGACTTATATCATACAGAGAGAGAGAGAGAGAGAGACAGAGAGAGACAGACAGAGAGACAGAGAGAGAGAGAGAGAGAGAGAGACAGACAGACAGAAATATCAAACATATTTTGACGATGATATATCAACTAAATCAACATATTTTGACTTGTGCCAGAAGTAGTCTGGCTTACAAATGTTGGATATAATCGTAAGTAATGTCAGTGAAAAGTCGCATGGAAACTAATATGTCTTTCCTTAATTTTCGTTGTACCAATAAACAGACTTTTTCTGTCTTTTTTTGTATAAGCACATGAGTCAAACTGTGTATCATTTTGATTTTATAATATGCGTGACATATTCATCGTTTTTATTGTTGTGGTAGCACATAATTATTTATTTGAATAAGGACAGCAAACAATGAGTTTCACATCTTATTCTTCCTGTGAGTGATTATTTTATAAAATGATTAATGAAGGTCTTGATAAATAAGTAAATGTGTCTCGACTTAAATAAATGGCAAACTATTTTTTTCCGAATAATTGTATTTGTGACATAAAAAAACATTAATATATACATCAGGTAGTTGTATTAATGTTGCATCATTATATTTCACTTAAGCAGCCTAAAATTATTATTATATATAATTCAGATTATTTGCCCTCAGTGTGTTAATGTTCTGCTCATTTATTCTTATTTTCGTACTCGAAATACGAATTTCACATCTAAGAATATAAACATCTGCTGTAACCTAGCATGGATAATTATGACTTCCATGGAAACTAAAGACATGACGCTTACGAACTAAATAGTATACACACAAAAAGCGAGCAACATATATACTGTCATAAATCTACGGTTTGTGATATTTATATTTATGTTTTCATTTACAGCTTAGTTAGATTGTAGTAGTTATTTGTTTTATGGTCTTTCGGTGTTAGGACGCTGTTTCTTTGCAAGTGTTATTAGTTAACATTCTAAAAAAGTGCCCCTACATTACAAACCATATAAAATCAAATATCCTCATAATCTGCGGCACACACAAGCAACACATGTCCACACTGAAAAACTGGGATAATAATGTCAACTGACACCGTCTTGCAATGCATTAATTTGGATCAGGAGCATACAAAATATTAACCATCCTATGCTCATCATTGGACACATTGTCTTTCATGCAAGTAATAATAAGTGCCGATGTGTATGAACAAATTGTTTTATAATCAATTACACTTTCTTGTTTCAAAATGATGGTCAAGAAAATGAACCCAATTAGCATGAGAAATAATAGAGAGTTTGATATAGATGTTGAATTTTTAATCAAGCTGAAACAACAGCAGAATAATGACTACGCCAGCTGTAATTGTATACTGCTATGGTCGTGGTCGGAGACAAATCCTCGACAATTTACCGCATCCATAAAAGTTAGCCGTTTTGGTCATACACGAGAAAATGTGATATTGATCTGTCTAGAGTGTAACAGACGCAGTGGTGCTAGTTAAGTGATCGTGGCGGTAGTTGTGTATTCTCTTGTATTACTTGTAACTATTCAAATGTAATTCTACGCTGAGGAGCAATTAAATCAAACTCTATAGATTGCGGGTCTATCCGTAGATCTTGTTATGTTATATATTTTATTTGCGGTAACAATCCAAATATGATCAGTAGCTTTTTCTTCTACCACATACAAGTTCACCTGGTTCATATAAATATCGGAAAAATCATTTTGTGTGGGTATATATATATATATATATATATATATCTTTTTTGATCGCTTTAATAAGATTCATATTGATTGTTCGAGTAATTTCATTATTTAGCGCGGTTATCATACTTGGTAATCTTGAAACACATTCACAATTTCTGTTCATAGACACCCTTTCGAATTTGTCACAGGCCTTGGTTTAACAAATAGACACCTAAAAAAGGTTGTCTGATTTGCCCACTCGTATGAAACCGAAACTGTCATTTTGCGTTTGTCTGATTCACCCACTTAATGGGTATGTTTTTTTCAGTTTGGTTTTCGTAAGAAACCGAAACTGTCAATTTTTAGTTTCTCTGAATAGTATATTCGATTCACCCCCCCTCCCCACTACTAAACGTGAGAGATTTTGGAGATGGATGAGGACAGTGCGTCCGTCCACAAGCTAGCCAATCACGTGACATGCATTCTTTTGAAGCGTGGATGAATACTAAACTGCGTTCACTGTTGTCTTTAATAATAAGGTTAATTATAAAAATAATACACGGAATTCTCCGATGAGTTTGATTGTAATGTTGGTTATGATACGGTACTTGATTAGATAGATCTAATGGATGCTATATAATATAATATGTAATATCAGTAAGGCATTTTCACCTCTGTAATGTATACTTTCTCTTTTTTCATTTGAATGTACAATGTTCTGTCATTATCATAAATGTCGTAAATACAATAGTGATCTATGAACCCAACATATAATGATTTATATGACATTTAATTATTTTCATTTTTATCACAGGACAAAGAAACACAAGATTTAGTGGAAAGAATAATGGTATTGTTTATACAGTACATGTGTCAGGTCTATTCTTTCATTTTCAAAGATACTATCTCTAGGACACAGGTCATTGTTTAATTTCAATTGAACCTTTCGTGAAACACTGTGTTTTAGTTCTTTCAAAGTTAGACGATGACATGTGAATTAAGTTTTCGACAGTCTTGGTAAAATTGATGTAAAATGTTGAACTGGATCATTGAAGTGTATAAAGAAATCTCTGCTAAATATAGTGTTGCAAAGTGTTTTGTTGGGTAAAGTCGGCATTCTGTAAATTCGAACGTGAAACTGGCTGATCGATAGTAGAGTTAAAGTTTTGTTTAGAGAAATTGAGACGAGGCCATGCAACAAATATTATCAAGTACGTCCCAATCACAAACCAACAACAAATAATGATAAAACATTGTCGGATCTATACACGTATACGTTCCCGTTCTAAGATGTTAATATATTGGTTATGTGGTGGTAGTCAGACACAAAATATGTCTGGTAATTAAATCTTCTACCTTTAGGCAATGCCATTTATGTACTTAAATTCCCCAACAATGATACGGTCACTGAAAAGACCAAGGAAATAAAATGGTGCAGTGAGATTAATGTCAAATTGATTTGCTTTTAAGTTGCTGCGTTGAGGTATTTACATGTAGCATACTTTAATTACACGATTACGAATGGCCCTGACATTACTGGCATATAAATATGTCTTAAGAGAATTTATTTATGGTCAATTCTAATGTCAAAACAAATGAATGACGTTCAGAATGCTGCCATCCGATAAATATGATACAAATATGAACTGAAATATAATTACTATTATGTTTGTAAGAAAACGTTGGAAGTTTCATGTTACGGTTTCAAACAAAGCATTAAAACTACGGTCATTGGTTCGTTCCATTACGTCAATATTCGTACACAAACAATGTAAGACAAAACTGCAAAGACGATATTGGAAAACTACATTTTATTTAAAAATTAAATGTAATAAATAATTGCTCCACGTCACGGTTCTTTCTGTATCCGTCTTTAAAAGATCGCTGATAATATGTACCGTGTGACTGTTTCAGCTGTATGTTTATTTAGTTCAATATATTTAAAATGTTAGTTACTTTGAAGATAACATGTATATAATTGTTTGCTTCTGTAGGTTAACATTTTCAATTAAAAAAACCGGTGAATGTATATTACATGATATACAATAAAAGACAAACTTCGTCAAGCATGGTCTGTAGTAACTAATTGAAAAATACATACAATGGGGTTATTGTTGTTTTAAAAATTAACATAATAGGATACATTCTAACCAACAAAATATAAAACAACAGATTTTGCATAGACGTAGATGGAGTTTGGTAATATTTAAAAAGTAAAAATAAAACGATTTTCAAATCATAAAAATGAATACGTCTTTCAAGTATTGTGCACCAAAAATAATAGGTACTCCGTGCCGATGTTCCTGTGCCTCTTTAAATAATTTCGTTTCTTAAATCTCCTGAAAAGGCAAAATGTCTTTTAAAAAAGTCATTTATTTGAATCCGTCCAACAATCACCAGTATGTCATGTTAGTCTTCTAGTACTAAAATGCTTCTAATTAATTAGTAGAGCAATGCAAATTGCTATATTGCTACATTACGAGATACTATCAGATTTTGATTGAGTGCTAAGGTCACGCAAAATGGCAAGCAGCGCTCGTCTCGTACAATTGGGAAACAATTGTATTTTAGTAGGTAGTATTAAGTTCTTATCTAGCATCTCTTGTCGATTGAAACTTCTTAAAATAAATAAAATATTTAAGTGTAATATGCAAGTTGTCTTTAATTTTCAGTTTTCTCATCACTGACAGTATATGCCACGTGAGACCTCAACATGCCAAAAGAAGATCGTTCAAGAGAGTGCTTCAAGTAATTTACAAAGACTGTTATTTTCAAAGATTTAGCTCCTTTTAAAGATATATACATTGATGCATAGTCCATGGGAACAGAACGTCTTAAAATTAAATATTTTATGAGATATTAGAATGTATTATTGGGAGTAAGTTCCGATGCCAACGTGGTAATACCATGTTTATTACAACTGTAGGGATTTTATTTTTGAAACTAATTTTCCCATACCCATGAAGGAATTACATCTGCGATTATATATCTTACTCCAACTTTACTTCCAAACGTAAGCCTAGTTCATGATTCTTCATTTCTGTCCCCTCCCCCAGGATGAACACATTTTTCAATATTTCTAAACTCTACTATGCATGTCTGTAATAATAACGTTGATGCAATACAAGAATCTTACAGCTGAACAAAAGCAGGTTTCAGGTATAAATTATTAATAATTTTACAATCAGATTCTAAACGAATCAAGTAATATGAGGGAGACCGAAATCAAATGACCCAATTTTCTTCTATATTCAATGTGACCCAAAATAGTTAAAGGTTTCAAGTAAATCACGTGATTATAGCAGCACAGAGTTATTAAATTAGAAAGTTATCATTTCATTACAAACATACTCAACATCATGTTTAGAAACGGCACTAAACCAATAATGGATGCATTTGGTTGCAAGCCAAAACTAAGTGAGAATCAAACATTAGACGGAGCTTCTGTTATCACACTAGACTGGAAGGTTATCACGGACACACCATTCACATTATAATGCAGACATAAGCACACACAAGAGGTACGACTATATGGTCATACTGAAAATGACAGAATAGTCCAAGAACAAAACATAAATCGTTTAGTAAAGTTCAACAAGTAATATACTTCCCTTGAAAACAATGCAAAAATTTAGAAAGAAATTAACAGTATTGTGAATTAATTCCCAGAGACTCCTAAACATTTTATCAGAAGCCTAGAAGAATAGAGAATTGCGAACAATTATATTCCTGAATATGCTGATGTAATACAAACCGGGGAAGATTTTGATGTGCCAACAGTTTTGATACATTACACCGATATAATCGATGATGTCTCTTAATGAATTCACAATTATTTTATAAACGTTATTTAGTCGCAACGAATTAGCAAGCAGTTTTTAATTTTATATTAAAAACAACAATTTAAACAAATACAACTTCTGACGTAAACCTGAACAAAACGTAAAGACTGATTCAACTTTTTATGTTAAGGTAGACATTTATAATTCTATTCGACACAATCGTAATATGAAAATATAAGACACAATAAGAGGATCGGAATGAGGGTCAACGTTCATTTAAAGACATTCTAAATTGCAAAGAATGTCAATTCTTCATTTTCACCTTCAAATGAATTAAAGTAAAAAAAAATAGAAAACATCATCTAGACCAGATATCTCTAGTGTAAAGCCAATGCATTGAACTCAAATACAAGTAAACCTGTTTCCCTATAAGTAATAATTATCTTTAAATCCAATGTATACAATTAACGACAACATTTCACTATGTCATAATCATCATCATCAGTCCCTCGACCTAGTGTGGGCGTTTAGGCACCGTGCTGCAGAACATCTGACCAGTTCCAACCATTAGCTGTGCAATACACTTTAAAAATTAATCATTACAAGCTATGATCATGGGCAAACACAAGCATACAAGATCAATTAAATATAAATATCGTTGTAGGTAAATGGAAAATCATTTGAATATGTCCTTTAAAAATATTAATCGATACAAAATGTAGAAATTACCACTTTGTGATGTGCCTCAACCACAATAATCTTTAAAGTATCAATCCAAAAAACGAATTAATAAACCAGAAATAATCTTTTCCGTTTTGTATTCAAGTACTATATTGAGAAATGCTAAAATCTCAAATTACTGTAGATTATTTTAAATCAACGTAGTGATTGCTGCAGTCTACCTTTATTTGCACATGAGTGCAGAAATAAAACCAATCGGCGATTTGTGCCTTGACATAATGTAAGAAGCAAAACATATTTTTTAATGGATATATGATAATAAAAATATCAATGATTCCTCCAAGAACACAAATGTGCTCTTATTATGACTGACAGAAAAAATAATGTTACCACAGCGGTCTCCACAAATATAATGCGTAACACATCGCTTTCAACTGGTTGATTGTAGGGTTTTATTTGATGTATATGATGACGATTTGTACAGTTGTAGCTGCTTACCTCCTGTTTATCAGTGGTATGTACCGATTGTTGAAAATAATACATAAATAGAGTCACATTCTTTCTGCTCTACTAAATGACATAACATACCTTCCAATGTACAATGTTCCTACTTTTATTTTCATTTTTATTTATGTGCATGTGCCATTAGATCTGACAGACTAATTACATCCTGATAATTTTCCATGTCAGTCTTATTTCCGACTTGTATATTAGCATTATGTTTGAGCTGTTAACAGAACTTATTTCTGAGTTGGATACAAGTCTTTTTTCCACAGAGACCAATACGTATTACACATAGTAAAACGTATTCTTCTACACATCGAATAGCAATGCGAAAGAAGAGAAATGAAACAAACAATAAATTGTATTTTTGATAAATTGAAATGGCAAATTCACTTTGGATTATAGGCATCGACATTGCACACAATGACATCAATCGTGTTCTGCACTCCTTGCTCCTCTTTTTTTGTACCATTCAAGGCTATTTCCTCTCCTTGCTCTTCCTTTCTACAACTCATGGTTTTTCCTCTCCTTGCTCCTCCTTTCTACCACTAAAGGCTTTTTCCTCGTCATAACTCTGCAAAACGATATACACAGAGGTTACATCTGGCATTGATACAGGACTGAGACATATATTTACAATCATCAAATTCCAAGTGAGAAACGTTAATTATGAGTTTGCTACTTTTTAATTGTGTGCGTATTGTATATCTTTTACTTTGGCATTCAAAGTTATATACATCCTGACCGACTCCAATGCCCTAAGAGAACTATGTTTCTTTGTTCGTATTCAAGATATTGAGAAAAATATTTGCTTACCATGACGTTTTCTGCATATCTCGAAGATCTATGTTCTTCCATATAACGAGATTTAAGTCAAACGTATATATTTAAGCAACAAAGTTTGTTTCACTACATTTCCTAATGATTTAAGAATAAATAGATGTATAATAGATATACATATTCTCATTATAGTGTAGATATTTTGCTTAAAATGTTTCAATTCCCTATAATTCATAACTCTGACAAAAAGACCACACCTACACACAAACGTTGGGTTTGGGGTTCCTAATGGTGTAAAGCAAGTTCTACGTCTTGGACTCCAATAGTGTGATTATCAAAATGTGAACAATCAACCATCTCATATCTATCCTTGTAAGAAGCCCCAGCCTTTACTACAAGAGATATATAATTATTTAATTAAGTAACATTAGCGGTGAAGTAATCAAAGAAATCAGAATGTAAGAAACAAAAGGATGAAGAAAATATAGAAGTGTAAGGAAAGAAAATATATCATGCACGAAATATTGACATTTTGTTATAACTAATTATTACCGGTGATAGTTAATATTTATAATGCTTCTGTACAAACCGTTCTTTCTGCGAGCGCTATTATCATTACGTTTACGGCAACGAGTTCAAAATAAAAGTCAATTAACTATCACACAGTTAGGTGCATGCTATATGTTCTCAGATACAAATATTTAGGTTTTAGATGCATATAACAGTGTATGTATCCTGTTGTGACATTAACACTTGCAATACACTGTACAAATAGAATAATTTTTTTCTTTAATCATTAGAAAAAAAAACTGAATATCCCTTTTAAATTTCATATCACTACTTTGAGAAAGCTTGAACAAAAAATATACAAGCTTTTCTTACCATTATTTATGGCTGACAACTTCTTGACCTCTGCATACGTGCCCTTTGTATTTCGAGTCACTTGACATTGACCATTAGCATTACTGATTTCTTTGTCGAAATTTTCCTCACGTTCGGTTGCAGAAAACACATCAGCAGGAAACGGACAAACATCTATTAAACTGCCTGGACATTCATGACAGTTAGCCAATAACGTCTTATTCGATCTGCTACGTGATTCAAAGATTTTTAAAATGGTATCTGTAGCATGGTCATAGTCATCGTCCGGTTGTTGTGTCATATTGTGGCATGTGCTATGACTTGACGTTGAAACCTTTGAAGTTGGATATTGGAGCCTTTCTGCTGGATTTATAACTGTGTTTCTCAGATAGTTCGAATCACTCGTCCATATCTCCACCCTTGAAGGTGTATGTGAACATCGTCGCAACGTGGAAAATGCAGCACTAGATGTTGTCTCCATTGTCTCTAGAACAATGCTTTGGACTAGAGAACAGTAAAAAAAAGAATCGAATTTGTAGTTACTGCAAATATAAGTGAATTTTCTTATTCAAATCTGAAATATTAAACATAATAGTTTACGCAAGGCTAATCAAGTGGCAATGGAATAGAAATAACCGAGATTGAACAATACCTTTTCGTTTACAAGCTTGTCATACGTCAAAGAAAACAACATACTTCTGTGCAAACTTTATCCTTACAGTTACTTTATTATCAGAGAATAATGACTCTTGAATAACATAGATGTGTCATGTGAAAGGTGCATGAAAATGACATATATATCAGTACCACAAGTACATTTCAAAAATTATTTTCAAAGAAAAAAAGAAACGTACTACATTAACCTTAATACCTGAGGTATCATAATTAAATTTTATTTTCATTCTGATGGCTTTTACAATTGTGCAAATAATTTATTATACTTTATGTCCATGTCCCAATTATATATATATATATATATATATATATATATATATATATATATATATATATATATATATATAATAATAATAATAATAATAATAATCATGATAATTAAACGTTCAAACAAATGTTCTATAAATGACATTATTTATACCTGCTTTGAAACTTTTGATATTCCTCCGCTGAATCCATATCAGAGAACCAAATATAATGGCAAAGACAGCTAAAGTGGTGATGGGAAGGATATAAGAAAGCTCACTATCTGTAATTAAATAAATATAGTACAAAACTTTATATATATATATATATATATATATATATATATATATATATATATATATATAGATATAGATATATATATATATAACACAAGTTTGTACAAAAAGATGAAGAACTAAAATTAACAATATGATTCGATGATTCGTCTTAGTTCAAACTAAACCGCGAACAGAAAATAACTAAGATAGGATCTTCGTATAAATGCACATCTTTTTTAGTTGCATTTTATACAGCTGTGAAAGAAAAGATGTTTCATTTGTTGATGGACTATTTTGTTTGGTATTGCTCTATGATAAACATTACAAAAGTCTTTCATTGCTGCAACCAGTTTCAATGCTAACTCAAGTACGAATGATTGCTTTCTAACCTATATTGAATTGTGCAAATGCATTCAAATACATAAATGTAATAGAGCATTATTCATTTGCGGTTGCATTATTTCAAGCAATTTGGGGTGGCGTAGGTTTTGCACTTTTATGATAACAGGAGCGAATATATCAGGTTTTAATTTTGTTACTCTATGACCTTTGAATTAAAAGGAAATTGATTTGTAGCGTAATTGAGCAAGTAGAAACGTTTTACTGTTTATGATGGTATTATTTCTCTTAGCAAAGACCAATGCAGGCATTATTTCCCTGTAGGAGGATATTAGAGTTTTGGGCTTGGACAACAAGGATATCTACAATAAGCTTGTCTTTAGCCTCACAGTGTGGATCTATCGTGTTGAGGGTTTTTGTAGGGTTCTGAAGACCAAAAACCACAACATGTTCACAGTGTCTAAGTGAATCATCCACTTGTTAATTAATAACATAAAATTTAAAATAATTTCAGAAAACAGGAAGTTTAAATCTCGTCATTGTAATAGCTAATTGATACGTTTTAGGGCATCATAACCTTTTAATCTATATCACGAAAAAATGCTTGAAATAATTTCTTATGTTAATACATTCTCAAATAAATTTCTAGAATGAAGTCACAAATGATTGGCGATACGTTTGTCTAATAAATTTCTAGAATGACGTCACAAATAATTGTTACTTATCACAAAATATGCTTACGCGAACTGTCCCGATTCACGGGTGTACCTGAAAGTACTGTTGTTGATAATGTTATATTGCTCGGCTGGTCTGAGTTATTTTCGTCAAAACGGTCTTGTGGACTTACAATAGTCAATGCACTTACACTATTTGTGAAAGTACCTGTAATGAATTTTACAAATGTATAATGGAACTCATTGCATATATAAATCCTAAAATTATGCTTAGATTTGATTGAGTTTATGAGAAACAAGATAACACAACTGTAAATTTTCCGAATATAAAAAAATGTTTGCTTTGTATCTCTCGATTTGGTTCATAGAGGATATGACTGAATTAAAATTCTTGATGTATGGCATTGTGCAATAATTACGCCTACTCGTACCGGTGGTATATGTCGGTTAATAAATAATAATAATAATAATAATAATAATAATAATAATAATAATAATAATACTAATAATAATGATAATAATGAGGACTTTTTATAACGCCTAATCGTTCGAAGTGCTAAGCGCTTTACACCATGAATAAAGATATGACTACACTACATCTATCATAAAAACTATTCTTGATGCATAGTCAACAACAATAACTCCTATAACAATTAGTCTATATAAAACATCATTATTATGGCTAAAATATATCTCGATTACAAATAGCAAAAGCAAAGATAAAACAACTAGAAGATTGTAAACTGCAATACAGTGACAATACATCAATGGATAGTGGCGATGACAGATAAGCTAATGGACGTAATTTGAAAATTTACATAGAAAGCTAGACAAATATTAGACAATACGATAACAATTAGCAGACTATAATAGAATAAAAGTCATTAAAATATCCAGAATGTTCGTTTTATGACAATATTCCCCATTTGGAAGTATGTATTTGTTTTCACGTTAAAATTCACGTCCTTCTTGCTTTATTTTATTTGCCCATTATATACTTTGTCGTCAGAACAAACACAAACGAATTAACATCGTAATCTCAAATATTATGTTTCTTTTTAACTAGATGATTTTGGGTGATAGACTGATTTAACGATAGAGCTACGTATTGTGTGTAGAACTTTAAATGCTCATGAACTTTAAGGTTACACCTTGTTTAAAAAACAGCACATTGATTGTATATTACATTGGGTTTACCTTATATTTGTAACATTACCTGTAATATTTAGGAAGCATTGCTGTGTCAAACTGCCTTTTGCTTCCACTTTGTAGAGTCCAGTGTCATTTTCTGTAACGTGATTTATTTCAATTCTGATTGTGTTGTTGTCCGCATTTTTTGAACAGCTTATTTGGCCATAAAACGGTGAATTAGTACTAAAATCACAGTCAGAGCCTCTCAAGACTGCAATAAGCTGGTCATTGTGGTATAAACGAGGAATAAATATCGATTCCTGTAGAAATTCTGTGATCAGTATGGCTTCTCCAGCATATCCTTGTTTTATTTTACATGGTTCTGAGCAAAGAAATTTAACTACACTATTAGCTTAAAAACAATGTTTAAAATGTCAATGTAGATTTATTAATAATACATTTGTGTGAATGAATGATCTTGAGAATATCTGAAAGAGATATCTTTGATCCGTATGCAGGATACCACTATCTATTAGTTAATATATAAAGGCTCCGTGTCACACTATATTAAGGAATACCTCCCGTTATTTTCAAAATGCTCGGGCATGTAACACTCGTAGGTATTGCACACAGTCTCGCCTTTTCAAGTGTTTATTTACATTATCGATTATAGATAGATATATAATAGTTTTCTATCGTCCTATATTATGTGCAGTCAATTTTGTGACTAATATCAGGAATTAACGACAGTGAAATGAAGGAACACACTTACAAAATACAAATAAAATATTGACGACTATTTCAGAAGTTATTCCATAATAGGTATTGTATGAAGTATTTACACTAAGTTTATTGATCAATCATACCTGCATTCTCAATCTGTGACGTATGTTCCAGTTCTATAATGTTGCAGGATTTATGATCAAACAAGAACATCCTACGTTCAAGATAATAATAATTATCATTATATCGGTACTTTTTAAAATCTGGCTTGTTTGACGAAACGTACAGCACTAATATTTCTGAAATTATACTAGTTCTTACATTTGGTATTTCCAATTACGTTTGTTCGAATATAATAGACAATATATATGTATTTCAATATTTGTGGGCATGAGTTAAATGATTCAACTTATCATCATTGAAAAATGCAAGAGATATATAAACATAATGCGTAATAAATGAACAAGGATGCGTCCATTGCAAAATCAGTGATTCTAACGAGCTACCGGGTTGGATTTTCGTCACTAAATATCAGACGTAGGATATTACTCAGTCTCTCCACTCTGTATTTGGTATCCCACCCTATGAGATTCATTAATGTAATGTGTTACGGATATGGTTTGCTGATGAATCCTTGTAGGTAGCGCTTGTTAAACATTAAATAGTTGAAAAATGAAATATATTTATTAAAATGTTCGCATTCGCCAGGAAACATATTTAAGCACAATTTATTTTGAAGCTTGTGAGTGTAATATACATAACGACATGTGTCAGCTAATGAGAGGTCTTATGTATAATCTAGTCTGTGTGAGGTTGAATGTTTGCTAATGAGGCTAAGGATGAAGAAATAGGTAATGAGGTTTTCGCTTTAATTACGTTTTAAAAACTGAACGTAATATGTTACGTATATTGTTGATAATAACATGTACATAGGAATACTAGCATGTCCTGTTACTCTGCCTTCCTACAAACAATGTATGACACACGTACAAGCACGCACATACACTGCGTTATTTAGCATTTCCATCCATTGCAAAAAGCTTCACTATTCATTATAGAGATTTCATGTCTTCTTGAGAAATATATTTATGTTTTAGTATCACTAGGGTTTTGTCAAAATATCTGAACATACACATAAATTACATGCATCATAATGGATTGCTTCCTTACCTAGAACGTTTAGTTGGACATTCCATGTTTCGGCAATTCCATGGAGCCCTTCAGCTGTTTGTTGGTATATTCCTGAAGTAATTTGATATAAACCTTCATCATATCTAGTAACATTCTTTAATATTAAGGATACTTCTTATCGGCTATTGTTGTACTTTATAAATAGTCGATTTTCCTGCTCTTTGAAAGAAAAACCATAAATAAACTCGCTAAAAAGCGTATTATTTCACTTTGTAACTTTGACGACCAACGCGGAACCTCTGTATGTCCATGTTTTAATGACGAATGCGTTTTGGGACAGTGTGTCTGTTACATATGTTTTATGTTCAGGTAGGAGGCTTTCTGTAAGTAAAATAATATAATAGTTAGGAAGGAAGAAAGCATCCAGTCATACACTAATTAAAAATAGGGTGATAAAACGAAAATACATCCAATCATTTACTTTCATGATATCGGCATTATTATTGCCTAACATTGATTGAAAGTCATTGAAGATTTAAATATATTACTTAGTGATCTAATATGTGATCTGCGATTAGTACTCACGAAAATGATTTATCTCACCACGATTCGTAACTTATAGATTAAAAATGATATATACATGGCGACATACCCTTCTCCTAGCATATGCGAAACGCATGAATATAGCCTCACTCAGTAAAATAGGAAAAATAACAGTGACATATTAGAAGATTTGTGCATGAACAGAGTGTGACATCAAATGAAGGGATAATTTAGTTCCAGAGAGTGAAGTGTGAAATTTATGTCAAAGTGACCGATAATTATGACGAAAATGTATTAATCATATCCATCAATCCACTTAAAAATTGTCGGCAATATATTTCCAGTTTACAAAAGCAAATCTGCCAAGAAATAATCGCATAAACATAAACCAAGGTATTAAAAATAAAATAAGAGATACATTGACCTTTTCATGTTGCACTAATACCGTTTAATGGTTCTAGGGATGAACAGATTTTCAAGAAAAAACTTAAAACATGATTTAACTAAACTGAGTGAAGCGTGAAATGTTAGACATTTTTACCTTGTGGTTGGGATTTTGTACTCGTCTAATAAATCTTCCCGAAACGTGTGATGATTCCAGATGCATTATATTTTAAAGTTGTTTTATCAAAGTAAGATAATCTAATAACAAATGAATAATCAAACAGGTGAAACTAATAAGACCTATGCAACAAATTATCCTACTTCAAACTGTCACTTGAGTAAAGAATGGCTGAGATTCATATAAGTTGCAATTATTTATATAATGTACATGTTACGACACGTCCCCTTCAACGAGGTCACTGAAGTTGACACTGGTTGTAGTATGATAACTCTAAGGAATAAAGTGAAGATATGTGTTATATTTGCAAATTCAGTTTCGTCCGACATACGCAAATGATATTTCTTAAAATAGTGTTACTAATTACCTGTTAATACTGCAACTGTATGCAAACAAAAAGCGAATATCCAGAATTTATCTTTCGTCATTGTTCAAGTATGAATATACCTTTCCCGTCCTCTGTGTACTCATAAAAGAGCTAGATTTGTGAGTTAAACACCTAAGTGCATTCCAAGTTTGTCATGCACCCCAAAAGGACTTTCATAAACCATTGTTTATCATGATTGATCACAGCCAACTTAATACGACTTAGGCATCTAATTAATTTCTTTGTTAATTGTTAACCAGGAAACGCGTAACATTGTTAAGCAGGAAACGCGTGACGCGGAAGATTTATAGAGAACAATAAATTTAGAAAATGTGTGCAAATCACACTTATATTGCAGGGGTTAACTAACAGCTTATTATGATAACTGAACAAAAACACCTCCTCCATCCATGTGTTAAGAGCTTACACATTCGAATTCTTTCCTGAAGATAAACATAGGTTTAATCCAGTTTTCGTTAACAATCAACAACATACAAGATTGCATATCCATTATGTGTTATTGATTGCCAGTTATTTTGTTCTGCGTTGTATGAAATACTTCACGATCCTAAGGAATTAAGTAAGCCACGAAGTCGCAATGCCGGTTAACATCAGTGTTGAACAGAATAGGTTTACAGTCACACAGACACACACAGACACGATATATATATATATATATATATATATATATATATATATATATATATATATATATATATATATATATACCGAAACTATTTCAAGTAAACCGAAACCAATTCAGGCAGTCAAAAAAGAGAAATGGTTTCGGTTTGTCATGCTACAGACCCAGCACCGATGTCGCTGTGGAGACGAATTGTTATGGTAAAACTCTTTACGATTTCAACCGAATATTTGATCAAGTCCAATACGATATCTTGACCTAGAATCATGCACATTTATCATTACAAATCCATGTGGAATTGACTGAGCGTGACTAAGGAAATTTCTAAAGAGATTATAATCCATATCACCGCCGCACCAAGTTTGCCAAATATTTCGTAGCGTATGTGTGTCAACTCCGTTGAATACAGCAAGAATATTGCAGTTATCTCTGATCACTTTTGGTATTTGAGTGTATCATTCAGTGATATATATATATATATATATATATATATATATATATATATATATATATATATATATATATATAACATCGGTACTTTATGCCTACCTCTGGAAAATATCCTAGCAGGATTCTTTTGATTGTCTAACATGACGTCATCATATACGACTAAATTGTTAATATTTCCATCAATATCATCAATACTCGGTGCTTCATCGAGCATCGGTTATAAACTCAATAATATCCTCATCGATTTCCGATTTTGCTTTCTCGTTAAAATCCTTTAACACCTCGTAACATCGCTGCTCGTCTACACTCGGGGCTACCAAATACAACTTATCCCATTTCATCCATCTCGTTATCAAATTATGTAACAGCTGCATCTGGCCACTTCCAGATGGTCCGATTATAATCATGCGAATAGAATTTGGTAGCGCTGCATGATGCTTAACTGGTTATCGTGTTTTAGTCGCCGAAAAATCAATTACATTAATGTTATTATAAATAAATTATATTGTGTGAAATGTAAGAAGCGTACTAGCACAAACTTGACGCCGATTACAACTAAAAATAACAGACCAGGACTTGCTGGTAAGTGTGTACGATGTGGTGCCAAAAAAAATAGCTTTGTTTCTATGAAATCTGCAGATGTTTAAAAAAAAAAGAGGAGGTGATGTTGCTGCCAAGTTAGTAAAACTCCCAGGAACACCATAGGCTAAATATCCGGGAGAAAAACACCTCTCAGGGTATAGTTATTGTGGACCCGGGACCAGACTCGATATCAGACTCGATGATCAAAACCTACCTCGACCCGGTGAAAACCCAATAAACCGTATTGATAAGGCGTGTCATGCTCATGATGTTGCTTATTTAAGTAGCAATCTGCAAAACAGACATATCGCAAATGTAAAATTAATTCAAGCGTTGAATTCTATCACTGATAAATCCTTCAATGAATAATTGGCTTCATGGTTGATAAAATCGGCGATGAAAAGTAAATTGATGATTGGTACTAGTAATGAATAACATCATGGAATCTATTTATTATTCCCCACGAGGATACTGGAGGGGCAAAGCAGCAATCGGTAAACTCGCAAGCGCTGCAAAGGTGTAACTTACCACTGCAGCGGATTGGTTATCCAAGCAGGCAATATGGCAGATTTGTCTACCACCGCCTAAACAAATTAACTTGTCGCATTTTGATGTCAGCGTCCCTAATGAGGTTCATCAGGCTGATATATTATTTCTGCTGCATGATGTTTTTTTACAAGTATGCGCTAACCGTAGTTGACTTCGCGAGTCGATACAAACAAGCAAAACCTCTAAAGACAAAATCATCAGCTGAAGTGGCTTTTGCGTTTGAAATGATTTATCGAAGGGGATCCTCTGCATTGGCCAAATCTATTACAAGTTGATCTGGCAAGGAATTTCAGGGTGCAGTGTTATCAACAATGAAGCATCATAATGTCACCATGAGACGAGGACATACTGCACTACATCGCGATCAGGCAATTGTTGAACAATTTAATCGGACACTTGTTGAGCGGTTATTTGGATATCAATACGCGAAGGAATTTATTCAGGATAAACTATCTCGTGAATGGGTCAAGAGATTACCAGGCGTAATTACTTTCTACTTGCTACTATTAAATCTTTTGGTCTCCACGCTTCCCAAAAATCATTTAATGGGGTTTCTGAAATTATTTCACGCGCTATATCACATTTATTCTATCCGGTTGTAATCTGATTAGTTCTTGAACTAGCGAAATTGTTCATCAAGTGATCTATGATCAGTACTAATTTCTTCATAATAGTCTACAAAATTCTTTAGCCAATCATGTGGAGACAGACCGACAAATGGTGGTGGTTGACCATGATCGCCACACATTATCACTTTTGTATTCGCTAGCAATACCCAATCAAGAAACCTTTGTAATACATCTAACGACACCGTGCATATCTCATCCCAAATAATGATTTCAGGAATATATTTTTCACCCATTCAATCAGGAGTCCATTCGTCACCTTTCCATCGAAAGAAACTATGATAAGTGCAAGCATTAATTCCTCCTTGTTTTATCTCTCTTGCAAGTCTGTGTGTTGGCGTTAGCACAATCATGTTTGATTTCCCTCGAAATTATTC
This sequence comes from Unio delphinus, assembly GCA_029339505.1. Taxonomy (NCBI): domain Eukaryota; kingdom Metazoa; phylum Mollusca; class Bivalvia; order Unionida; family Unionidae; genus Unio; species Unio delphinus. Next base: position 9,161,833 of record JAQISU010000041.1, on the reverse strand, counting down.
AATCGCACGAGTCGTCTTCCCACAGCCGTTTAAATAACTGGTTTTATATCTACATATTGGATCGAGAGTGACGGTGCATTAAATAGTTCTGATATCTGATTATTTTTCAAGTAATTGTTTTCAATCGTAACATCTGATGATTTGGAGTAATCACGCAGTATTTCGTTTTTAATTATCCATGATCTTCAACTCTCGTCTGAACTCACTAATTCAGACACTGCTTCGCTGTGTTTTACGTCTATATAAAATGAACCAGTGGCGACTCTAACTGCGGAGTCAGTAAATCTATTTATCATCGAAATTAAATTAATAGAATCATAAGCCAGCATAGACGCCCTTAAGTAAGTATATTGAGAATTTTTTCCGTCGTTATAAGTAACAATTTTAACTAATTTGGTTCCATCGGACAAGAAAGCGTCTTTGCGATTTACATATATACCACTAGATGTTACATCTGCGATTATAAAATCGTATTCAGCATCATCTATAATCTACCGCGAAGAATGTAGTTTATGGTCGTACTTTCCGCCTTGTGTGAAGTTACCAATTATTCATCTACCGAGATCTTTTGCGTGTTTATTTCTAACTTCAAAGATTTCTTTGCACCATTTAACGATATATTCTTTGTCGGGATTGGGGATTTTTTTTGTTTTCGCTGATTATACTATCTAGACTATCTGGTAGTGGTAACCAGACTTCAGTCTGCGCTCGATATGATATAATTGCTTCACTGACAATCAGCGATATCAGCATTTTAGAATCAATCATATACCGTAATAACACTATTGGCATGCAGTGCTTTTCAGAAATGTGTCTACCAAACCAAACATAACAACACGGATGAAGTCCTTTAGCCAATTCAAATGATATCACACGAGCAAATCCGGTGAGATCAAAATCAGGCAGTGGTCCATATTAATCGCAACACGGGTCATCTCATGTGTGGGATGTCAAAATCTTTTGAAGTACTCAGAGCACTCTCCGTACCCAAGAAAACTTCCTGGATAACACGCAGTCATATCGACTGAAATAATACTTTCAGGGTCGTATTTTGTATTCCATAATCCACCATGGCCATAATCAACACAAATAACTTGGATATCTGAGAGAAATTCTGCTCTTGTTGGTTTCCATAGATTTCTCTTTCTCGTAAAATGAGTTGCAACTGACGGCATTGTAAAACAGTAAGTTAATATTTGTTCGTCGTGTTCCGTTGAAAAACAACTAGCTAGTTCTTTCATCTCGTTGTGGAGGGCTTCATTACGTTAGAATTCGCCATTGGGTTTTACAGATTGATCGAATTTACCCTCTTTGTCTTCAAAACTCTGAAATAAGCACACTGACACAGGATCGTTTTTACTCGACTCGTTAATAATATCAAATAAATTTCCCCCAGAGCGTTCTCTGGTGAACTCCACGGATAGATATTTTATTGTTACCGCAGGTGTCCAAGCGTGTCCATAATGGTCAATAATTTTGATTGGAGATCCTCTCGATTTATATTTCGAGTCGTATATTATCTCGCCTGTTACTGTCTCTACAGATATTTGGCATTTTAGTATCCATTCCAACACGGCCACATTTTGAATTGTTGCACCGCTCTCTTTCACTGTTAATCCCCATTCATTTATTTTTTTGCGTCTTAGATCCGTCAATTTGTTTCCACAGAACGCAGTTGTGAAGTGTTCTATTATTCGTTCCACTTCACAATTCAACGTCGAATATTTCATTGGTTTTAGTTTTTCAATACTCGGTTTATCATTTATCGGATAGATTCCATAAACAACCGCGGTTACAGGATAGGATCTCTCGTAATACGGTTTGTCAATCCCGGTCAGAATTCCTGGTTTGAATCTATGACTCACAGTGACAGTTCTCTTATTTTCCAGGATGGGTTCAAATTTGTCGCGTATAATCCAATTCCCCGTTTTTGAGCGCATAATGAATTTCACTCTAAAAAAATATTTTTTCTTGTCAAGATGCGAGATTATCAATGCTGATCTTTCGTCGTTCATGCTAGAATCAACACTACCATCAATTCAATATGTCGACCAACAGTGAGATGCTCTATCGCGCTTGAATTCATTAAAACCATCACGGATTCTACCTATCATGCTTCTATCACTTATTAGACCCTTTGGAACATCAGTAATGAATCATTGCAAATGGCTTATGATAGGATCAGTAACCGCTTGTAACAAATCATGCAGAAATGAATTCTGCGGATATCATATACAAAACGTACGTCGTGGAAGTTTTGGGCCCTTATCTTGCATACGAGGTGGGGTAGGTGTGCGTGGTCACTCGCAGTTTTGTCTCATTTGTGGCGGTAAGCGATTCAGGGAGCTAAAGCGCTATTATGATAAACGAATCAAGGATTCCATTAAAGATTCCGTCAATGACGCTGACTCTGTCCCTGACAAAATCATAAGAACACCTCAAGACTATATTGAAAGATTCTCAAGTAATAATTAAACGAAATAATACATTAGACAAATAATAATATAGTATATAAATGAACCAAGAATTTCAACCACATCCCGTGATTGACAATTATGAGGAATCTCGTGACGGTATTGTTAGAAACCGCAGAGTGAAGAACCCAGTTGGTGTTGTGAATAATCAATGATATTTGATGTTTAGTGCTGGAAAGAAGAAATATTATTGTCATCGATTTGCGTTCGAATGTTACAATTCGATCAAGGATGGTTTTGTTATTGATCACATAAATGGTATAAAAACTGATAATTCTTTAGATAATTTACGAGCTATCACACAAAGTCAGAATACCAAATGGGGAGGGACTGGTAAAAACTCGAAAAATGCGAAACTAATAAATTATTTAATACAGAAAATAACGAGGAAAGAATATTTCAATAATTTGACTGAAGCTGGAAAATATTTCGATATTTGCGAACCATCAGTACGAAGAGTAGCAGAGAATATAACTCTGAGTAGCAGAGAATATAACAGAGAAATTTAAAATAGAGTTCAATTTACATATGCCTGATTTCTGTTTTGTAACAACAAGGGGAATAACTCGTGTGGGCTTGTGTGTGTAGTTTGAAACAACGATAACTCTTTTGTTGTAGTCACGTATCTCAATGGGATAATGCTTTTTTTTGTGTTGGTTTAATGTTTCACGAGGTAGAAGTTTTCCGCATAAGGCAATCTCTTGTTGTCAGCATTATATCAATTTAACCGCAGCCAGATGGCATCTTTGACCCCCCCCCCCAAACTGATAAAATGTAACAAAACGGCACAACCCAAATTCCTCCCTAACATGGAAAGAAAAACCACAACAACAATAACGAATTTGTCGAAAATAATAAAGTGGATACAAAAATTGGATAATATGCAACGGCATACAGAATAACAGTGATAAAACCTATCACATGATACACATATATCGCATTGAAAATCATGGATTTATAGATTACGGACACTAGTGTATACAATACACGGATGGAATCTTGTCCTGGGGCCCATCGTTCGAATCTCGTGGCAGGCATTATTGTCGACGGTACCGATTTGAAATGCAATTCTATATAGAATTGGGGGCTTTAAGCCATTCGATATTCAAACCGTGCAACCAGCATATGACACACACCGTCACACGGTGTGAATGTGTTTCTTCATTCAACCTGCGGTGATTTTGTGGAGGGTAAGATGGTTTGAATTTGAATGTAGAAACGCCCCCGTCATACCATCATACCATTGTCATCCTATAATCCATTGTTATATTTCATGTATCATTCATTGTAAATACCATAACCATGTCATTGTATATATGTGTGCTTTACAAACTCGCCATAACACTCGAATTGGGGGTTGAAAAAGGCTGTGATCAAATATGTATATATGTATATATGTGTGCTTTACAAACTCGCCATAACACCCGAATTGGGATTGAAAAGACTGTGCTGTCCTATATATCAAATATGTTTATATGTATATATGTAAATGTGACGTCCATTCACGAAATATACCTTCTTGGAGTTATAATCCGTTATTTTAAGAGTCAGATCTCCTCTTGTCAATAACATAACACCTGAGGGGTTCCAAGTGGGGATGCGCTGTCTTATATATGTAACCTCTGGGTCCCTCCGATATGAATAACACATGAGGGGTTCCAAATGGGGTTTTTCATATATATCTCAAGGTGTAATAAGATGTGAATACACCTTATTGCGAATGGAGTTCATCATCATATATAACTTGACCCCCAATTTTTTTATTTCATATTAAATACATAATATTTCATATATGAATTTCGAAAATATAAATGAGATTATTAGCGAGATTTCAAGTTTGAAAAATCAAAGAATTCAATTGTCAGATAAATTGAATTGTAATCAAATTTTAGCTGAATTTCAAGATATTGATGATAGCGCTAGGAATGACAGGTATGTGCTATCGAAATCTTATTCATTTATGAAGAGAATTCAGCACGCTATTTATGACTCCCTTGTATTCTGTAACGACATCAATAAGTTTGTCCCGTTATTCACTGCTGTCGAAAAGGTCAGAAATGAATTGGGGAAACAATATGAAATCAAACGCACAATTAACTCGAAAATCAAAGCAATAAAAGAGAATATCCGCAAAAATGAAAATCCCTCTTTGATTACCTCAACACAGTAAACACACCATACATGAGTAATACAGGGTATGGAACAGAAGTACTATAGACAGGTATGCGCTTACTCAACTAGAACAAAATTCTATAGACAGGTGTCACTGGTGATTAATCACTACGCTAAAGTATAACACACAAAAGAATTTTAGGTGATTTTTTTCCACTTACAATTTAGATCGTATATTATATTTATAATGGTGGGTGAATCACTGACAACTTAATTAGCACGACAACGATTAGCTTTGATTAAGAAGTTTATTCCAGTTCGTGATTCTGTTCGAAATATGCTCCAACCGAGACAACACTTTCAAATTGATTTTGCGGCAGACACTCAACAGTTATTCAAACCAATAACCACTGCAACGGAAAAAGTCGTATCAGCCACTGAAAAAGCTATATGGGGAGATATTCCTGAGGAACAACGAAATAAAGGAAAACCAGCCCTTCTTCCTGTACTTAAAAAAAATAGCAAATAAATATTTAATAACACTTCCTGGTGATATAATAACCGCTGCACGACTTCAACAACAAGATGATACTATTGAAGAAGAAGAAGAGGGTGATATCGATACTATCCAGCTACATGATGACCCGCTTGAACAACAACAACAACAATAAGGTGATATTGCTAGTGGACGAGTTGCATTCAATGATTAGATGAAATAAGAGATATGAAATTTGATTATATGAAAGAATTAGCTAATTTCATCATTAGGAGAGGAAAGTATATCCACGATGGTTATAAACTCCTTGATGAAGAATCATATATTAATGGATTATATCGTGTGATTACAGGTGCAGCTAGGGCATCGAAAAAAGATGATACATATAATGATTTTATAGAAGCAATAAATAAAAGCTAAATCATCCAGAGAGAAGCAATCAGATTCTGGATTTCTTAGATTTCCAGAGCAATTAAAACTTTTTGATATACAAAACCCCTCTTTGCAGGGTGCAACTGGTATCACTAAAAAAACAAATGAAAAGGGATTTTCTCAGAGTGGAACTCAAAGGGTATCAGGTAGTGGTATAGTTCGTTGTCCTAATAGTATTCTCGGGGATATATCACGATTAGAAATTCTCGTTGGAGGGAAACGAGCTGAAAATAACTCATCGGAAGTAATTAATGAGGCAGCTGATATCTGCAGACGACTATTTGGGGGTGGTATCATGGATATTGATGTATACCGAGAGTTTATTGATGAGCTAGCCAAACATCCTACGGATTTTTACGGTTGTCATAGTGATTAAATCACTGAAATTGCTAGCAATGAAAATCGTTTACGATTTCGCGATTAGATAAATAGCATTTAAATAAGATGATGATACATCATAACCACAGAAAATCAACTATGGTCTATGTAGTAAATTCACGATTGCCTGTTTATAGAGCATACTATGGAGATGGTCTCGGCAATACCATTGCATGGTTATTTACAAGAATGGCTCCCAAAATAGCACCAATTGCAAAACAATTATCAATGAAAGCTATTGATGTTATTCGTGATAAGGGTATTAGCGCTATTGGTGATGTTGCCGGGAGGACATTTTCCGTGGCTAAAGAAAAGCTAGTAGCGTTAGTTAGGCGGCGAAGGAAACCAATGAAGAAGTCACTGGGACCATTATCATCTACGGAAATTATGCATGCAAGTATTAGCAAAATAATAAACAAAGCAGTGGAGCAGAATATAGCATCCCAGATAAATGATGGATATGACACTCAGGGAAATATTACTGCAAATATGATAGCGGGAAGTGGTTTGAAATCGCGAGCGAGATATCGATTTAGATCAAGAAATATATAATTAATATGTTCAAATCGGCTCCTAACACAGCGTTTGATTTAGATGCCCCAGTGCCCAAGAAGGATTCTCTACTTAATTATCAGTATTTTCCTATAATGCAGTACAACCGAATCTTTCATCAAGAATCGAACTTCAAGTCCAGGATACCAGCAAATTCTTTCTACCCTCTGAAGCGTTTATCGAAGTAGAAGGAGAAATTGTAACAACTGCTGTAATTCCATATCCACTTGGTACCAAAGTCGGCTTTTTTAATAATGGTATCATGGCGCTATTTAACAGCGCTAGATACATGATTGATGGAAAAGAGATTGAATCCATAGAGCGTGATGTTGATGATGCCACAACAATAGTGGGGTTGGCAAGATACTCTGATGATTATACAAGATCGGCAGGTCCCTCTATGATGTTCTCTAAGGACATTAATGATCACGCTGAACCGACTCCATATATTGTAAGACAACCAAAGAATCGTGCTGTTCCTCCTGTTGATGTTGCTAATATCGAAGATATGATTATAAATAATGATCCTGATAACACTCTAGTTTTTGCAACACGCCTATCAATATTGGTAGAACAGCGTAGATTATTCTCATGCGCGATTCCAGTACATCATATATTTGGATTCTGCAGAAACGTTAGAAACGTTATCTATGGAGCGAAGCATACGGCAGCCTTAGTGCGAAAAGGTGATGACAATGATGCAATCTGGAGGACTTCAGCAGATCTTGGAAATCCGGATAATGACCGTGGCAAGGTGAATATAACAAAAATAACACTGTGGATGCCAGTAATGACTCCATCAATCATCATAGAGCACAAATTACTATCATTTATGAGTACAGGCGGCAAATCATTACTAAGTTGGCTAACAACTACCGCGGATATAGTGGAGAGTAATATGAATGGTATACTTACTCGGCAACTGGCATCAAAACAAGGTATTTCTGCTCCGCGGAATATATTTGTTGCGTTACAAGATCAGGCGCGATTGGGTTCACAATTACGCAGCCATATGATATTTGATCGACTCGATGTTAATGAAGTCTCATTGAGTGTAAACGGTCAACAGGAACCAGCCGAGGATATTTTACTTGATTACAATCAAAACCAAATAGCACTCGCGTATCATCGTTTGCTATCATTTATGGGACGCGATAATAATGTAGATACCGGTCTGCAAATATCACAGTTGGATTTTAAAAAACTATATCCCATCTACTACTTTTCATTGGAACATCTTGACTTAACCAGAAAATCCGTCGTTGAAATATACTTTCGAGCTCGTGTAACCAATGCTCCTGCTGGTGGTTACAGAGCAGTTGCTGTTATTCTCAGTGACAAATCAATGCTAATCGAAGGTGTTGGTGAACGAATGAAAGTAGTTGATGCACCGGTTGAAAATATGTAACATTTTCAAAAACATGTAATGTAGCATTTAGATCAATCTGTTATTAATATAATGTCATATAGTCATGTTAGTGTTACGTTAACTCCTGGTCAAATTAAAAAATTGCAATCGGAACCAGCTAAAATATGTGGAACCACAACTCAATGATGCCATCAAAGATAAAAAAGGTGTTCAGATCACTCTCTCTGCGGCTGCAATAAAACAACATGATAAAATCAGGTGGTGTAATCCCACCTCTCGCTGCGATTCCAGCATTAATTGCAGCTGGTAAAGCCGCCGCGTTAGGAGCTGCTGCAGCTCTTGGTGCTAAAGCAGTACACAGCATTGCTCAATCATATGAACCAAAAAAGGGGCGGGGATACAAAAAAGGGAAAGGGTCTAAGATTACCAGGAACTCCGTATTAATGGTACAGCGGAAACGGCCTGAGACTAGGAACAGTTTATTAACAATAGTCCACATGTCAAAGTTTGATTTACTCGATGCTGCTAAAAAGCTAGTGATACAAAACTTTAAAGGTGTCTTTATGTGAGATCAATTACCACAACAACCAAACAGCGTTGAAACCGGTATTATTAATCTCGATAACAGCAGATGGCCTGGAACTCACTGGGTTGCATAAGCGATTGATCCGCGTGCAATTGTTTATTTCTATTCATATGGGTCAGCGCCGCCAACAGAATTTACGCGTTATATAAACCACTTAAAAACTCCTATCTGGTATTCTACGCTACAACACAGAAAATGAATGACCCACCAATATGCGGCATAGAAGTATTGAATGTCCTCAACGCTATTTAATCATCTAGAAAACCACCACCTACAACCGTACACGAATATACGAGTAATCGCTTTTAGAGAGAAATTATATAAACTAACATGATTGATGTTTGGGAGAGATCTTTATCAAGCCTGAAAAAAAATACACCGCGAAAATATCTGCAATCGGTGATGTAAAAAACAATCGAAGATGAAATATCCGAGATGTTAAATCTCGCAAGTGTTGATCCCAATGAAATAGTCGTATTTCAAGATCGTCAGGGTAAATTGAAAACTAGTAATGTTTCCCTTGATGATATTTTAGTTAAACAACGCGACGCAGTAGAAGATACTATCACGTTGTTTTCAGATCAGGATAAACTCAGACCGGGTGTACTTGTTTCGACGCTCACAGATAAATTAACATCACTCAGTGATAATTATTCATCAACGATAGAATTATTAAAAAAAACTACGTGATGAGTACAACACTCACGTAAATGCGTTTACGGCGTTACAAAAAGCTATTAACACTTTTCAGGTCCCCTTAAACGATTTGGAATTCCACCGGTTACCACACCAAAACTCACGGAGATAAAAGCAGCAATTGATAATTTGATAAACTTGCGATCCGAGTATGACACAATTTACTAAGTTACGTAGAAACTTTTTAAAAAAAACCGATGATGCCGTAGATAATTTTTTTGGTAAAAATGCTAAACCCGAAGAAATCAAAACAGATCTCGCTGATATTATCACGAAACTCTATGAAATAAAGCGATTCATCGGCGAATAGAAGTTGTTCGCAAAGATATTAAAACGACCAACGATGTCATCAAGGATGATCTACCGAGGATGATAGGAAAACTTAAAAAAAGAAAAAAATCCCTCACGAACAAACAAATATCATAAATAACGTGTACGCGATTCAACACGGATCATTTACGTGGACACCACAAAATAACAGATTAAATATCACCGCGACCGTCAAAGGTATTTATCGATCAACACTATTGACACCGACTCAATTTAATATTTCATCAATGAGTTCATCTGGGGTCAACAATATAATATCAACGATCATCGACAAGGGAACAATTGAACAATTCACAATAACATCCACAGATACTCATTTGGCTTGGGTTTCAGTAACATCGTATGTGGAATTCTTAGCGGATTTAAGTAAACAGCTAAATTAAAAATCCATAGGATTTTCAACGCTAGCGAATTTTACGCCAGCAATATGAAATCTATTACAATAAATAAAATGTCATCATTGGCAACGTCACAGCAATATCGCTTGATCAGGTAAGAGAATTTCAAACTAAACTCAAAACACTCACTGAGGAGGATCAATTAAAAATAAATAAACTACCGACGAAGAATCACTGCAGCTGATGTTACTGTGTACTCAATATCAGGTGTAATCACCGGAGCTGGTATTATACTCTCCTCGGTGACAATGGTTGTCCCGATAGCTGTTCCAATTTGTATATCAGCGGCGACAACAATCGCGGGAATTATTTTGATTATAACAAAAAATATCATCATGCAGCCAGCGTAAACTACAAGACTAGTGAATATTCCAAACAACTGATTTTCCTCTCGAATAGTATCTAAGTACAACATAAAACACGTATGCAAGCATATAACAGGAATACAATACATATCAATGACTTCAAGACAGGAACGAACCAGATTACTCAGTTCTCACTGTCTATTGTTATTGAATATCAGAATGGGCCACATGTGTTAGAATACACTATTCATTTTGCATAGAATTGGTCAATTCATGTGACATAGCCCAACCAATGCGAAGAACATTATTGTACAGAAACATCTGCCGTTTCAGTCTTACTATTTAACAGTTATAACAGTTCTAGAATAATAGTATAGTTAAAAAAATTTAATATTTTCCATTTCTAGTGAATATTCCAAACAACTGATTTTCCTCTCGAATAGTATCTAAGTACAACATGAAACACGTATGCAAGCCTATAACAGGAATACAATACATATCAATGACTTCAAGACAGGAACGAACCAGATTACTCAGTTCTCACTGTCTATTGTTATTGAATATCAGAATGGGCCACATGTGTTTGAATACACTATTCATTTTGCATAGAATTGGTCAATTCATGTGACATAGCCCAACTAATGCGAAGAACATAATTGTATAGAAACAACTGCCGTTTCAGTCGTACTATTTAGATTAGTGCGAATAATTTGAATACTCATACGTAACGATATATATATATATATATATATATATATATATATATATATATATATATATATATATATATATATATATATATCTTACAACGATGAATAAAACTTATTTATAATATTTAAACACAAGTTCCATGAGTTACAATACATATAGATATACATAAACGAATTGATAAAAGAACCACATTTTTTGAAATCTTGTATTAACATATTCAAAGTATAAGATATCGGTAAACTATTTGCACTTTCACTTACATACTAACACTATACCTACAATGTAAAAAGACGAAAGTCTAAGTTGCATTCCTGTAAAACGTTTCTAAGTACTATGTAAATACAATGGCATTCTTGTCTCTAAAATATTCTGCCAGTCCTTGTTTTACTGCATACCCGATTAATATATCAAACACAGGTAATGGAATGATACTGATTTGCACATTATCGAAGAATGAATTATTTTAAGTTATAAAATAATGAACATTGTATACGGTACAATGTAGAATAAAATCCATTACTGGAAAAGAGTCGAAAATCGCTATAACAGTTCACGAGCCGACGTTATCATTTACCATTGAGATAAACTCGTCTGGGTATGTCGTGGACATCTATCAGAGTTCGATAAGAACAATACTAGGATGGCCTGAAAACCCACCTCAGGCATCTTATCAAATACCCGAACCTAAAAAGTCTGATTATGTCACGAATGTACATTCATATCATGAAATCAACCCATCATTGGTCAATTATAAAAATAATACACGAAATTCTCCGATGAGTTTGATTGTAATGTTGGTTATGATTCGGTACACGATTATGTAGAGCTAATGGATGATATATAATATGATATATAATATAATAAGGCATTTTCACCTCTGTAATGTTTACATTCTCTTTTTTCAGTTGAATGTATAATGTTCTGTCATTATCTTAAAGGTCATAAATACAATAGTGATCTATGAACCCAACACATAATGATTTATATGACATTTAAATATTTTCATTTTTATCAGAGGACAAACAAATACAAGATTTAGTGGAAACAATAATTGTATTGTTTATACAGTACATGAGTCAGGTCCAATGTTTCATTTTGAAAGATACTATCTCTAGGAGCCATGTCATTGTTTAATTTCTATTCAAAGCTGTTTTACAGTTAATCGCAACATGTGATACAATACAAACTTTCTGTTTTTGTTATATCTATATTATGTTTCCAACATTAACTGTTCTAGACCAGAAACCGAGATAGAGTCTATTGTTTCGTTGTCTAATTCGCTCAGAATGTCCCGCCAATGCTAGTCCGTTGTCGGTTCATGCAGGTACATAACATCCGAATAAAAGTGCTTGCTGTTCCTGCCAATAAAAAGATTTTGAAAACTAAAACTCTCTTAAAAGACACTTTATAAATGCATCAATCTTAAAGTTGCCAGAGTGGAATTATCAAACGTAGGGATACAATTACACATGCATTAATGAAAGGTTGTGTTTGGCACCTAGCGGGGGTAAAGTTACCCATGCTTTTATTAAAGAACTGTTGCTGCCTTGGGAGGTAAACTATTCTTGCTCGAAAATAGTGTTTGACGCTGGAGTGGGGGTTCACCCACACCCCTCTTCTACTTCTATAGGACACAAGCATGATGTTAGATTCTTTCATCTTTTAACTACATAATAAGTAAAGACTTTAGTGAGAATGGCCTTGTTGGGGAGTGAGCAGGGAGGTTAACTGCTCTTTAAAAAATAAAAAATGGCAGTATCATGACGACGAAACGGAAACTAAGTGCCCTTCCCACCGACATACAGAGGCAGAGCTAATCGACTCTAGCTCTGGTTTTGAAAGGTATCGAATCCGTCACCGTTGGATTATAAATACGACGCTATACTACTACTACTACTACTACTACTAAAAATAATAATAAGAATGAGGTCTTTAATGTGCCATATAATAACCAAGCGAGACAATTTTTTTTACACCCAAACCATTCCGTATGCACACAAAATGAATATTATGGTGACTAAATCGTACCTGGTTGAATTTATATCACACAAATTGTGAATAAAATTGGAAAACATTCAAGATTTTGTTGTATGCATGTTGGTGAGTGCCCACAGTGCATGAGTGTTTATACCATTGTCCTATATGAGTGCAACATGTAAAGCAATTTAACATTGTTTAGACTATAAAACTTTCCAATATCCTTATTTTATGTATTTGATATGAACATCATATAACAGTATACTTGCATTCGAGACTTGGTCCTATGTAACAATGATTAACGCGACGTTAAATTTGATATTTCGGGGTGGAGGTAGTTAGTCGTTGTGATTATCTATAGAACATATATAATGTTTTGATAAGCATATCGTGATTCTCTTTGAATAATTGATTCAATAAGTGTTGTGACATTTTAACGAGGTAATATCTAAAAAGAAATGAGTGGGAGATATTCTTTTGTTTTTCAGAAAAGCTGATACTATATATCTAATAAGAATAAATAATGTTATGATACATGTTAGTGAAATGAATTGCCTTGCCTTCACGCTTCGATTCCTAAATCGTGCTTTTCGTTTAATAAAACATGCCACCTATGATTCACACGCATACATTTCCGATGGAGGTTAAGTGAACGATTTGAAGAATGCGTTGCATTTTCAGCTATATTAACATCCAAAGATTGAAATGTTAAATCGATCAATGAATTATATTAATGTTAATAAATCTTACAATAAACGATCTCGTGTGTCCATGCAAATTTGCTTCCATTCATTGATGCCATGGCGTATAATGCAGATGTCACAGTGGACAACGTGTAAGTAGGTCATCTGTTACATGAATTGATTTAAAAGACCATAGTTCAAACTTTAGATTCAGTCTATTGTTTTAATGCAAACACTTACGTCTGTATCATTTAGGGCAATGCATTTTTTAAGTTTGTATTAGAGACATGAACAAATATATATGTAACATTTTTTATTTAAATACGTAATATGTTCGTGTAAATTATTCAAGTTTTGTAAAATGAAGAAGACACCTTTCCTTTACACATTGTTACTTCAACTAATGTTACAGCATGCATTTTGAAATTACACGGACACTATTTTGATTTCATAATTATGCCAGAATATTACCGGTACCAATCGTTCCAAAATCCAATTTGGGAGATTGAATATAAAAGCATGAAGATGGAGACCTACCCTCGGGAAGCTTGTGGAGACATATTTAAGCATCGTTTTCACTAAATATTGACCGAACGTTTGGGTTATATACACGTAAAATTCTCAAAGGACACGCGTATTTTCTGTCTGTTCAATATACTCTCTTTTGACATTTTAGCATTGAAAATTCCAGTGAACAATTAAGGAATGATGCATTGTTTGAAAAACTGGTAGCATGTATATACGGTGCATTTCAAGTTTAAGTTTTTATTTTTTAATTGATCGATGTCGGATAGAGTTTGGTTTTCCCTGCTATGTATCTTGCTGATCGTTTTCTATGCTTTCGTTATGTAGAAATGAGAGTATAAAGTGTTTATACGATGCTCACTTGCATTCTTTAGTTCGTCGGTGATCTCTGTTGGGTATATTTAAATGCGTGGTGGGGTTTGTGAGGTTTTTAAATTGTCTCATAGCTTATCGGAGTGTGTCTAATGTATTCCTTGTAACCTTTCGTGAAATACTGTGTTTCAGTTTTTTCAAAGACGATGACATGGGAATTGAGTTTTCGACGGTCTGGGGTAAAATTGATGTAAAATGTTGAACTGGATCATTGAACTGTATCAATAAATGTCTGATAAATATAGTGTTGTAAAGTGTTTTGCACTTGGTAAAGTCGGCATTCTGTAAATTCTAAGGTGAAACTGACTGATCGATGGTAGATTTAAAGTTCTTTAGAGAAATTGAGAAGTGGCCATACAACGAATGTTATCAAAGACGTCCCAATCACAAACCAACAACAAATAATGATCTATACACGTATACGTTCCCGTTCTAAGATGTTACTATATGGGTGATTGGTGTTATTTAGACACAAAATGTGTCTGGAAATTAAATCTTCTACCTTTAGGCAATGCCATTTCTGTACTTACTTTACCCAACAATGATACGGTCACTGAAAAGACCAAGGAAAGAAAATGGAGCAGTGAGATGACTGTCAAATTGATTTGGTCTTAAGTTGCTGCGATGTACATGTAGCATACTTTAATTACACGATTACGAATGGCCCTGACAGTACTGACATATAAATATTTTTTAAGAGAATTTATGTATGGTCAATTCTAATGTACAACAAATGAATCACGTCCAGAATGCTGCCATCCGATAAATGTGATACAAATATGAACTGAAATATAATTACTATTATGTTTGTACGAACACCTTGGCCATTTTATGTTATGGTTTCAAACAAAGCATTAAAACGACGGTCAATGGTTCGTTCCATTCCTTCAAAATTCGTGCACAAACAATCTAAGACAAAACTGCAAAGAAAATATTGGAAAACTACATTTTATTCAAAAATTAAATGTATTAAATAATTGCTCCACGTCACGGTTCTTTCTATATCGGTCTTTAAAAGATCGCTGATAATATGAGCCGTGTGACTTTTCAGCTTTATGTTTATTTATTTGAATATATTTCAATGTCAGTTACTTTGAAGATAACATGTATATAATTGTTTGCTTCTTCAGGTTACATTACATTTTCAAATAAAAACGACGGTGAATGTACATTACATGATATACAATAAAAGACAAACTTCGTCAAATCTGGTCTGTAGTAACTAATTGAAAAATACATAGAATGGGGTTACTGTTGTTTTAAAAAGTAAAATAATAGGAGACATTCTAACCAACAAAATATAAAACAACAGATTTTGCATGGAAGTATATGGAGTTTTGTAATATTTAGAAATTAAAAATCAAATGATTTTCAAATCATAAAAATGAACACGTCTTTCATGTATTGTGCACCAAAAATAAAGGTACTCCGTGCCAATGATCCTGTGCGTCTTTAAATAATTTCGTTTCTTAAATGTCCTGAAAATACAAAATGTCTTTTAAAAAATCATTTATTTGAATCCGTCCAACAATCACAGGTATGGCATGTTAGTATTCTAGTACTAAAATGCTTCTAATTAATTAGTAGAGCAAAGTAAATTTCTATATTGCTACATTACGAGACATTATCAGGTTTTGAATGAGTGCTAAGGTCAAGCAAAATAGCAAGCAGTGCTCGTCTCGTACCTTCAGATTGGACAACAATTATATTTTAGTAGGTAGTAGTTCTTATCTAGCATCTCTTTGTCGATTCAAACTTCTTAAAATAAATAAAATATTTAAGTGTAATATGCAATTTGTCTTTCATTTTCAGTTTTGTCATCACTGACAGTATATGCCATGTAAGATCGTTCAAGAGAGTGCTTCAAGTAGTTTACAAAGACTGTTATTTTCAAAGATATAGCTCCTTTTAAAGATGTATGCATTGATGTATTGTCCATAGGAACAGAACGTCTTAAAATTAAATATTTTATGAGATATTAGAATGTATTAGTGGGAGCAACTTCCGATGCCAAGGTGGTAATACCACGTTTATTACAACTGTAGGGATTTTATTTTTGAAACTAATTTCCCCATACCCATGAAGGAATTACATCTGCAATCATATTTCTTATTCCAACTTTACTTCTAAACGTAAGTCCAGTTCATGATTCTTCATTTCTGTCCCCTCCCTCAGGATCAACATATCTTTCAATAATTCTAAACTCTACTATGAATGTCTGTAATTATAAAGTTGATGCCATACAAGAATCTTACAGAAGAAGGTTTCAAGTAAATCATGTGATAATGGTAGATTAGAGTTATTATTAAAGTAGAAAGTTATCATTTCATTACATCCATACTCAAAAGCATGTTTGGGAATGACACTAAGCCAATAATGGATGCATTTGGTTGCAAGCCAAAACTAAGTGAAAAATCAAACATTAGATGGAGCTTCTGTTATCACACTAGACTGGAAAGTTATCACGGACACACCATTCACATTATAATGCAGGCATCAACACACACAAGAGGTACGACTATATGGTCATACTGAAAATGACAGAATAGAGAAAGAGCAAAGCACAAATCGTTTAGTAAAGTTCAACAAGTAATATACTTCCCTTGAATACAAAGTAAAAATTTAGAAAGAAATTAACAGTATTGTGAATTAACTCCCATAGACTCCAACACATTTTATCAGAAGCCTAGAAGAATAGAGAATTGCGAACACTTATATTCCTGAATATGCTGATGTAATACAAACCGGGGAAGATTTTGATGTGCCAACAGTTTTGATATATTACAACGATATAATCTAAGATGACTCTCTCGTAATGAATTCACAATTATTCCACAAACGTAATTTAGTCACAAAGTATTAACAAGCAGTTTGTAATTAAAAAAAAAAGAATTTAAACAAATACATCCACTAACATAAAACTGCACAAAACGTAAAGACTGATTCCACTTTTTATGTTAAGGCAGAGATTTATAATTCTAATGGACACAATCTTAATATGAAAACCTAAGACACAATAAGAGGATCGGGATAAGTTTCAACATTCATTTAAATACATTCTAAATTGCAAAGAATGTCAATTCTTCACTTTCACCTTCACTTGAATTAAAGTAAAAGAAATAGAAAACATCATCTAGACCAGATATATCTAGTGTAAAGCCAATGCATTGAACTCAAACACAAGGAAACGTGTTTCCCTATAAGTAATAATTATCTTTAAATCCAATGTATACAATTAAAGTCAACAATTTGCTATGTCATAATCATCATCATCAGTCCCTCGACCTATTGTGGGAGTTGAGGCACCGTGCTGCAGCACATATGACCAGTTCCAACCATTATCTATGCAATACACTTTAAAAATTAATCATTACAAGCTATGATCATGGGCAAAAACATGTACACAACACCAATAAAACATAAATATCGTTGTAGATAAATGGAAAATCATTTGAAAATGTCCTTTAGAGATATTAATCGATACAAACTGTAGAAATTACCACCTTGTGCTGTGCCTCAACCAAAATAATCTTTAACGTATCAATCCACGACAGGAATTAGTTAACCAAAAATAATCTTTTCCGTTTTGTATTAAAGCACTATATTGTAAAAACGATAAATTCTCAAATTACTGTAGATTATTTTAAATCAAAGTAGTGATTACTGCAATCTACCTTTATTTGCACATGAGTGCAGAAATAAAACCAATAATCGGTTTGTGCCTTGACATTATGTAACAAAAAAAGATATTTTTTAATGAATATATGATTATAGAAATATACAATGATTTTTCCAAGAATATAAATGTGCTATTATTATGACTGACAGAAAAACATAATGTTACCACAGCGGTCTCCAGAAATATAATGCGTAACACATCGCTTTCAACTGGTTGATTGTAGGGTTTACTTTGATGTATATGATGACGATTCCTACAGTTGTCTCTGCTTACCTCCTGTTTAGCAGTGGTATGTACCGATTGTTGAAAATAATACATAAATAGAGAGTCAAATTCTTTCTGCTCTACTAAATGACATAACATACCTTCCAATGTACAATCATAAACGAAACTACGTTTTCTTCATGACAAACGTAATTATAAAAGTGAACGTTGGTAATATCAGATATTTCATATAAATTTTAATTATATATATATATATATATATATATATATATATATATATATATATATATATATATATATATCTGAAAATCTGAATTATGTTCACATTTATTCATGTGAATGTGCCATTAGATCTGACAGACTAATTACATCCTGCTAATTATCCATGGCAGTCTTATTTCCGAGTTGTAGATTATCATTATATTTCAGCTGCAAACAGGCCTTATTTCTGAGTTGGATACAAGTCTTATTTCCACAGAGACCAATACGTATTACACATAGTGAAACATATTCTTTAACACTTCGAATAGCAATGCGAAAGAAGAAAAATAAAGCAGACAATAAATTCTATTTTTGATAATTTGTAATGTCAAATCCACTTTGGATTAATGGCATCGTGATTGCACACAATGACATGAATCGTGTTCTTCTCTCCTTGCTCCTCCTTTCTTCCACTCAAGGCTATTTCCTCTCCTTGCTCCTCCTTTCTACAACTCATGGTTTTTCCTCTCCTTGCTCCTCCTTTCTACCACTAAAGGCTTTTTCCTCGTCATAACTCTGCAAAACGATATACACAGAGGTTACATCTGGCATTGATACAGGACTGAGACATATACTTACAATCATCAAATTACAAGTGAGATACGTTAATTATGAGTTTGCTACTTTCTAATTGTGTGCGTATTGTATATCTATTACTTTGGCATTCAAGGTTATATAGATCCTGACCGACTCCTATGTACTAAGAGAACTATGTTTCTTTGTTCGTATTCAAGATACTGAAAAAAATATTTGCTTACCATGACGTTTTCTGTAGACGCATTGTTAATAACATTTGCAAATATTGTATTGACCTCTTCAACTTTCGTACCAGGATCCAAGTAAAAACTTGATGTTGATATGCCGGTAATAAAATTAAATACATCTATTTAACATTCGTCGTTTCAAATCCTCATATGTCGAAGATCTATGTTCTTCGATATAACGAGATTTAAGTCAAACGTATATATTTAAGCAGCTAAGTTTGTTTCACTACATTTCTTCATGATTTAAGAAATAAATAGATGTATAATAGATATACATTTTCTCATTGTAGTGAAGATATTTTGTTAAAAATGTTTCAGTTCTCTATAATTCGTAACTCTGACAATAGACCATACCTACCCACAAAAGTTGGGTTTGGGGTTCCCGACGTAAAGCAAGTTCTACGTCTTGGACTTCATTAGTGAGATTATCAAAATGTGAAAAATCAACCATCTCATATCCATCCTTGGAAGAAGCCCCAGCCTTTACTGCAAGAGAGATATAATTATTTAATTAAGTAACATAAGCAGTGAAGTAATCAAAGAAATCAGAAAGTAAGAAACGAAAGGATGAAGAAAATATAGAAGTGTAAGGACATGAAATATATCATGCACGTAATATTGACATTTTGTTATTACTAATTATTACCGGTGATAGTTAATATTTATAATGCTTCTGTAGAAACCGTTGTTTCTGAAAGCGCTATTATCATTACGTTTACGGCAACGACTTCAAAATAAATCTCAATTAACTACCACACAGTTAGGTGCAGGTTATATGTTCTCATATGCAACCATTTAGGTTTTACATGCATATAACAGTGTATGTATCCTGCTGTGTCATTAACACTTGCATTACACTGTACAAATATAATTATGGTTTTCTTTAATCATTAGAAAACTAACTGAATATCAAGTTTAAATTTCATACCGCTACTTTGAGAAAGCTTGAAGAAAAAAGATATATGCTTTCCTTACCATTATTTATGGATGACAACTTTTTGACCTCTTCATACGTCGCCTCTGTATTTCGAGTCACTTGACATTGACCATTCGCATTACTGATTTCTCTCTCGAAATGTTCCTCACGTTCGATTGCAGAAAACACATCAGCGGGAAACGGACAAACATTTATTAAACTGCCTGGACATTCATAACATTCAGCCAATAACGTCATATTCGATCTGCTACGTGATTCACAGATTTTTAAAATGCTATCTGTAACATCTAATTTGTAATAGTCATCGTCCAGTTGTTGTGTCATATTGTGGCATGTGTTATGACCTGACGTAGAAACATTTGGATTTGGATATTGGAGTCTTCCTGCTTGATTTGTAACTGTGTTTCTCAGATAGTTCGAATTACTCGTCCCTATCTCCACCATTGAAGGTGTATGTGAACATCGTCGTGACGTGGAAAATGCAGCACTAGATGCTGTCTCCATTGTCTCGAGAACAATGCATTGGACTAGAGAACAGTAAAAAGAGTCGAATTTGTATTTACTGCAAATATGAGTGAATTTTCTTAATCACATCTAAAACATGAGACATAATAGTTTACGCAAGGCGACTCAAGTGACAATGGAATAGAAATAACCTATATTGAGCACTACCCTTGCGATTACAAGCATTTCATTCGTCAATGAAAACGACATACTTCTGTACAAACATCATCCATACAGTTACTTTGCTATCAGAGAATAATGCATCTAGCATAACATAGATGTGCCATGTGAAAGGTGCATGAAAATGGCATATATACCATTACCACAAGTACATTTTAAAAAATACTTTACTTAATACCTGAGGTATCACAATTAAGTTTATTTTCATTCTGATGGTTTTTACAATTGTGCGCATAATTCATTATATTTTATGTTCATGTCCCAATTATATATATATATATATATATATATATATATATATATATATATATATATATATATATATATATATTGTTACGTCTATTGGATTTAAATTATTTATTTTTTTATTGTTAAATCCAAATTTGTCATTCAGGGTTTAATATTCATTAATTGGGAAATTATTCTTGAAAGTTCAGGTTGACTTAGACTCTAGCTGTAAACAAGTTTTTGTCCTTGACTTGTTGACCTAATTCCTGACCCTGCTTTAGACATTGTCAACAAGCATCTAAAACTATTCGTTAATTTCAAGGACAACTTTTTTTTTTAGTAATTCGTGGCTTTTTTTCTTCTGGATCATTTTATTATTACGTGACTAGGTGATGGTAGACTCTTCCTGTGACTTTCTATCAATTTCTAGAAAATCACGTGATCACTTGTTTACTTCAGAAAAACAGTTTTATATAGCTGTGTTTTGGAAGCTAACATTAGTAGAATCCCCTTTGCTGTAAAGTTAATAGTTGTGTTTGAGTTATAATTATCTTGTTCTGGACTTTGTGTCAATTCATTGAAGAAAGAAGAATTATCTGGAAAAAGACATGTGTTTATGATTTTCATTTGGATGATATTAAATCAAGAACTGCATCACGTGACATTGTCATCCATATTGGATTACATCGTCAAGATTCGAACCTGGAACTATTAGAACATTTATTTATCAGTACTTGCAATTCCATTAGTGGATTATTTTGAGAATTCTATATTTGTTGGATTTGATTCTCTAAAACCGTAAGTTTAATTATTTTAAGAAAATAATTGTACTTAATAAAAATCATTGTTAAAGTTTTACAAGCTTGTTAGTTTTCACTCTTTCTGTGTTGCTGCTTATTCGAGCCTAAGCACGTAACATAGAAATTGGGATCTCGTCTTGGGATTAAAATAAATTTGAATTTAAATTTGAATTTATCTAGTTTTTGAAAAATTTAAATCTTTAGTGAGACTAACACGCTTGTATCAAAATGACATCTAAGGTAGAAATATTTCTTTCTAATCCTACTCAGGAGCAATTAGATCTTTTTAAAAAAGATGAGTTGGTTGAACTTGCCAAAAAATACGATCTTTCCGAAGTGAAGGCTTCTATAACGAAACAAGATATCAAAAAGATTTTGGTCCAGTATTTGGTAGAACAGGATCTTTTGGAACAAAGTGCTTTGATTTCAGTCAGTAAGTCTGCATCAGACTCTGACATTAAACTAAAGGAATTAGAATTAAAATTCCAGATGGAATTAGAGTAAAAGAAGCTGGAGTTTCAGGAAGCTGAGAAAAAGAAACAAATTGAATTATAAAAAGAGCAAATGCGAATTCAGAGAGAGGAGAAAAAGAAACAAATTGAATTATAAAAAGAGCAAATGCGAATTCAGAGAGAGGAGAAAGAGAAACAAATTGAATTACAAAAAGAGCAAATGCGGATTGATACAGAGAGAGAGGAGAAAGAGAGACAATTACAATCTGAAAAAGAGGAGAAAGAGAGACAAGAAAGAGAGAAAGAAAGACAATTACAATCTGAATTAGAGTTTAAGAAACTGGCATTTCAGGAAAGGGAGAAAGGAAGACATTTACAATCTGAAAAAGAGGTGAGAGAGAGAGACAAGAAAGGGAGAAAGAAAGACAATTACAATTTGAAAAAGAGGAGAGAGAGACAATTACAATCTGACTGAGAGAAGGAAGAGGGAATTTCAAATTAAAATGAAAGAAATAGAGCTTTCAAGTGAGAATCACCATCATACTTCAAATCAAAATTTTGATTTAGCACGGAATATTAGATTAGAGCCCCCTTTCAAAGAAAAAGAAGTAAAAAAATATTTTATTCTTTTTGAAAAAGTTGCAGAAAATTTAAAGTGTCCAAGAGAATTGGGCTCGGTTTATACTATGTGTACTTACTGGTAAGGCTAGCGAGATTTACACTTCACTGTCTGTTCATCAAAGTAGTGACTATGATGTAGTTAAAGAATGTATTTTAAGAGGTTATGAGTTAGTTCCTGAAGCTTATAGGCAAAAATTCAGAAATTACAGAAAAGAAGCTGGACAAACTCATGTTGAATTTGCTAGACAAAAAGAGCATTTGTTTGATAGATGGTGTTTAGCCAAGAAAGTCGAGCAAGATTATCAAAATCTTATGCAAATTATATTAATTGAAGAGTTCAAAAACTGTGTCCATAATAATGTTAAAACTTATCTTGATGAGCATCAGATCGAAACCTTGGAAAATGCTGCTCGAGCTGCTGACTAATATTCTTTGACACATAAAGTTCCTTTTGTTAGCAAGACTTCTACTCAACAATTTTCTGGCAGAAAAGTATTTCCGCCAAATTCAAGCCCTTCTAAAACTCAAACTAACACAACTTTCAAAAATCAGACTTCAGAGAAGCTTGATTCTAAATCCTTGTCTCTTCCGACGTGTACCTATTGCAAAAAAGAAGGACACGTTATTTCTGATTCCTACAAATTGAAAAATAGGCATCAGAATCAAGACAGACCTGTTCCAAATGCTCTTATTTCCATGAGGTCAAGGTCACAGTCATGTATTGAAAGCAACACATTTGTTGGGTCTAATAAACCCCGGTCTGATTTTATTATATAGAATTATGAACCATTCATATCGAAGGGTTCTATATCACTCTTGGGTGATTCAGCCAATCCCACCCCTATTAAAATTTTAAGGGACACAGGAGCCTCTCAGAGTCTTTTATTATCAGGTACTTTGTCTTTCTCTGAGAAGTCTTCTTCTATTGAAAGTGTTCTTTTTCAGTGAGTAGAGTGCGGCGTTGTTAATGTTCCTCTCCATTGTGTAAATGTGTCATTAGACTTAGTGTCAGGACCTGTGACAATCGGAACAGTCTCGGTTTTACCCGTCGAAGGAGTATATTTATTGCTAGGCAACGACTTAGCTGGGGACACGTTTTTGTGATTAATCCACCTGTAACTGACAAGCCTAATTTTGATCAGAACGTTGATCCAATTAAAAAAGAAATCACTGATATACTTCAAGCTTGTACGGTTACTAGAGCTATTGTAAAGAAAGCTTTTGAGAAAGAAGTTGAAAAGGGCAGAATTCCTTTGGCTGACATATGTATAGGTCAGGCTTTTGATGCGGTCACATTTACTTCTTGTTTGGGTCAATCAGAAGGTATTGATCACAGTGATCCTCTTTTAACAACTCATTCTCTTTATTCTAATCAGGGTGATGATCTTGAGAATGATGTTGCTGAAGGCAGCATTCCTTCAACTGACGCTTGTATAGGTCAGGGTTTTTGATGAGATCACTTTTACTCTTGGTTTAGATCAATCAGAAGGTATTGATCATAGTGATCCTCTTTTAATAACTCATTCTCTTAATCAGGGTGATAAACGACAGTCACTTGTCGTCGAACAGGAAAATGATCCTGAGATCTCCTGTTTGTTTCAATGGGTCATAAATGAGACTGAAATCACTGAAGTTCCTGTCTGTTATTTCATTAAAAATGGAATTCTTATGAGACACTGGAGACCTTCCGAGGTACCTGTTTGTGATGAGTGGTCAGTGAACTATCAAATAGTAGTTCCAAAACCTTACAGACAGGAAATACTTAATATGGCCTATGAAACTCCTTTGGCTTGTCATTTAGGGATTAAGAAAATGTATCTTGACTCAATTCTATTGACCAAAACTCAAAAGTGATGTTGCCAAATAATGTAGATCTTGTCATACTTGTCAAATGGTAGGAAAAACCAATCAGAAGATACCTAAGGATCATCTGCAACCTATTTCTGCCCTTGACGAATCATTTGGTAGAATTACGGTAGATTGTGTAGGTCCCTTACCCAAGACCAAGTAAAATAACCAATACCTGTTGACCATAATGTGTGCGTCAACAAGGTTTCCAGAGGCTATTCCGTTGAGGAATATTAAATTTAAAGCTACAGTAAAAGCTTTGATAAAGTTTTTAACTCAGTATGGCCTTCCCAAATATATTCAGTTTGATCAAGGTTTAAACTTCATGTCTGGAATTTTCCAGCAAGTTATGAATGAATGCCCAATTCCACATTCCAAGTTAAAAGTGAAACTATGGGTTGAAAGAGCTACGAGGGAGAGAACTTTTGAGTCGGATATTGGGGTTGTGTTACTCTTGCTCATTCTTCTTACTTTACTTCAGATTAGATCTTACGGCCCTAACAAAGTTAAGAAGAAAATGAATTAGTTAATTTATAGTATTAGTGCTCCTGGGATCTAAATAAATTATAGGAGTACCAGTAGATTGAAAGAGATAGTCATGTTAAATATGTAATTAATTTAGTTGTACCTGTCCCACTCGGTGAAGGAATATCAGCGGATTATATTGACACTGGAGCGACGAATTGTTGGAATTCAGAAATTATAAAAAAATCTAGACCAGAAACTTTCACATTTGCAAGTGCAAGAAGGAAATGAACTGAAAGTTGTTATTATATGAGCACCTATGTCCAGATATTCTTACAAAAACAAACAAAATTTTCATGACGTTGAGATTGAAAATTCCGTACAGGATGAGTCCACTCAAACAGGAATATTTGAAAAAGGAAATTCAATATTTGCTGGAGAATGATTTCATTAAGCCCAGTAAAAGTGATTGGAGATCATCATGCATACTTGTTTCAAAACCAGATAAAACTCTCCGTATGTGTACTGATTATAGGAAGGTGAAAAGAGTGACAAAAACAGATTCATTCCCATTAACAAGAATTGACTATTCTATTGATAAAATTGGGAATGCCAAGTACGTTACAAAATTCTGACCTTCTGAAAGGATTTTGGCAGATTCCACTACGGAAAGATTAAAGGAAAACTCAGCATTGCTACTCCAAAAGGACTCTACCAATATAAAGAAAGTTCATTTAAACGTCTCATAAAAATGTTCATCTCTGGTCCAGAGATTTGTGACGTCATCATCTACAACTACACCTGGAGAGAACATCTAGCAACAATTAGAAAATTCTTTGACAGACTCACTAATGCGTGTCTGACTGTTAATTTATTTAAAAGTGAGTTCTGTCCTGCTAGAGTGGCTTTCTTAGGACATTTAGTGGGACATGGACCAGTTAAAAGGTTAAGGCTATTTCTTGATAATATAATTGTAGACGTTCTTTCCCGTGTATAATAATTCATTATATTGTGTAAATTATGCAAGTTCTTTTAACCGCAGATGTAAATTGGTTTGTGACAAAAAGAAAGTTTTATCATATAAACCTTTCTTTTTATTTTATGGGGGAAGGTGTTACGTCTATTGGATTTAAATAATTTTTTTTTTATTGTTAAATCCAAATTTGTCATTTAGGGTTTAATATTCATTGATTAGGAAATTATTCTGGAAAGTTCAGGTTGACTTAGACTCTAGCTGTAAACAAGTTTTTGTCCTTGGCTTGTTGACCTAATTCCTGAGCCTGCTTTAGACATTGTCAACAAGCATCTAAAACTATTCGTTAATTTCAAGGACAACGTATTAATTTTAGTAATTCGTGGCTTATTTTCTTCTGGATCATTTTATTATTACGTGACTAGGTGATGGTAGACTCTTCCTGTGACTTTCTATCAATTTCTAGAAAATCACGTGATCACTTGTTTACTTCAGAAAAACAGTTTTATATAGCTGTGTTTTGGAAGCTAACATTAGTAGAATCTCTGGTCTGTAAAGTTAATAGTTGTGTTTGAGTTATAATTATCTTGTTCTGGACTTTGTGTCAATTTGTCAGCCATTTTGGATTACATCGTCAAGATTCGAACCTGGAACTATTAGAACATTTATTTATTAGTACTTGCAATTCCATTAGTGGATTATTTTGTGAATTCTATATTTGTTGGATTTGATTCTCTAAAACCGTAAGTTTACTTATTTTATGAAAATAATTGTACTTAATAAAAATCATTGTTAAAGTTTTACAAGCTTGGTAGTTTTCACTCTTTCTGTGTTGCTGCTTATACGAGCCTAAGCACGTAACAATATATATATATATATATATATATATATATATATATATATATATATATATATATATATATATATATATATTAATGATAATAATAATAATGATGATAAAAAACGAGCAAACAAATGGTCTATAAATTATATTATTTATACCCGCTTTGAAACTTTTGATGTTCTCCCGCTGAATCCATATCAAATAACCTAAGAATAATATGATGGCAAAGACAGCTACCGTGGTGATGGGGAAGGATATAAGAAAGCTCATCATCTGTAATTAAATAACTATAGTACAAAACATTATATATATATATATATATATATATATATATATATATATATATATATATATGGTATGAACATCGTTAGGCAATCCGAAGTATAATACAAAACACAAGTTTGCACAAAAAGAGGAAGAACTAAAAATAACAATATGATTCGTCTTAGTTCAAACTAAAACGCGAACAGAAAATGACTAAGATATGATCTTAGTATTAATGCACATCTTTTTTAGCTGCATTTTATACAGCTGTGAAAGAAAAGATGTTTCATTTGTTGAAGGACTATTTTGTTTATTATTTCTCTATGATTTCAAGATAAATATTACAGAAGTCTTTCATGGCTGCAACAAGTTTCAATGATAACTTAAGTACAAATGATTGCTTTATAACCTATATTGAATTGAGCAAATGCATCCAAATACGTAAATGTAATAGAGCATTATTCCTTTACGTTTGCGATATTTCAAGCAATTTGGGGTGGGGTAGGTTTTGCACTTTTTATGATAACAGTTTTTAATTTTGTTACTCTATGACCTTTGAATTAAAAGGAAATTGATCTGTAGCGTAATTGAGCAGGTATAAACGTTTAACTTTTTATGATGGTATTATTTCTCTTAGCAAAGACCAATGCAAGCATTATTTCCCTGTATCAGAGTTTTGGGCTTGGACAACAAATATATCTACAATAAGCTTGTCAGTAGACTCACAGTGTGGATCTATCGTGTTGAGGGTTTTTGTCGGGTTCTGAATCCACGAAACCACAATATGTTCCCAGTGTCTAAGTGAATCATCCACTTGATAATTATTAACATAAAATTTAAAACATTTTCAGAAAACAGGACGTTTAAACCTCGTCGTCATTGTTATAGTTAATTGATACGTTTTAGCGCATCATAACCTTTTAAGTTATATCACGAAAATATGCTTGAAATAATTACTTATGTTAATACATTCTCAAATAAATTTCTAGAATGAAGTCACAAATGATTGGCGATACGTTTGTCCAATAAATTTCTAGAATGACGTCCCAAATAATTGATACTTATCACAAAATATGCTCACGCGAACTGGCCCAATTCACGACTGTACCTGAAAGTACTGTTGTTGATAATGTTATATTGCTCGGCTGGTCTGAGTTATTTTCATCAAAACGGTCTGGAGGAGTTACAATAATCAATGCACTTACACCATTTGTGAATGTACCTGTAATAAATTTACAAATGTATAATAGACCTCATCGCATATTTAAATCCTAAAATTATGCTTAGATTTGATTGGGTTGATGAGAAACAAGATAGCACAACTGTAAACTGTCCCAATATAAAAAAATGTTTGCTTTGAATCTCTCGATTTGGTTGATAGATGATATGATTGAATTAAAATTGTTGATGTATGGCATTGTGCAATAATTATGCCTACTCGTACCTGCGGTATATGTCGCTTTACACCATCAATAATGATATGACTACCCTACGTCTCTCATAAACACTATTCTTAATGCATAGTCAACAACAATACATTACATCTATTATAAACACTATTCTTAATGCATAGTCAACAACAATAACTCTTATAACAATTGGTCTTTAATACATCATTATTATGGCTAAAATATATCTCGATTACAAATAGCAAAAGCAAAGATAAAACAACTAGAAGATTGTAAATTGCAATAAAGTGACACTACATCAATGGATAGTGGCGATGACAGATGAGATAATGGGCGTAATTTCAAATTTTACATAGAAAGAGCAACAAATATCAGACGATACGATTACAATTAGCAGACTATACTAGAATAAAGTCATTAAAATATCCAGAATGTTCGTTCTATGACAATATTCCTCATTTGGAAGTATGTATTATTTTTTTCATGTTAAAATTCACCTCCTTCTCGCTTTATTTTATTTGCCCATTATATACTTCGTCGTCGGATCAAACACAAATGAATCAACATCGTAATCTCAAATATTATGTTTCTTTTAAACTAGATGGTTTCGGGTGATAGACTGATTTAACAATAGAGCTACGTATTGTGTGTTGAACTGTAAATGCTCTTGAATTTTGTTTAAAGATAAGCACATTGATTGATATTACATTGGGTTTACTTTATATTTGTAACATTACCTGTAATATTTAGGAAGCATCGCTGTGTCAAACTGCCTTCTGCTTCCACTGTGTAGAGTCCAGTGTCATTCTCTGTAACGTGATTTATTTCAATTCTTGTTGTGTTGTTGTCTGTACTTTTTGAACATCTTATTCGGCCATAAAACGGTGAATTAGTACTCACATCACAGTCAGAGCCTCTCAAGGCTGCAATAAGCTGGTCATTGTGGTATAAACGAGGAAACAATATCGATTCCTGTAGAAACTCTGTGATAAGTATGGTATCTCCGGCATAACCTTGTTTTATTTCACTTGGTTCTGAGCAAAATGATTTAACTACACAATTAGGTTAAAACAATGTTTAAAATTTCAATGTTGATTTATAAATCATACATTTGTGTGAATGAATGATCTTGAGAATATCTGAAAGAGATAGCTTTGATCCGCATGAAGGATACCACTATTAGTTAATATATAAAGGCTCCGTGTCACACTATATTTAAGAATACCTCCTCTTAATTTCAAAATGCTCGGGCATGTAACACTCGTAAGTATTGCTGAAAGTCTCGTCTTTTTAAGTCTTTAATTACATTACCGATTATATATAGCTATGTAATAGTTTACTATCGTCCTATATTATATGCAGTCAATTTCGTGACTAATATCAGGAATTAACGACAGTGAAAAGAAGGAACACAGTTAAGAAATACAAATAAAATATTGACGACTATTTCAGACGTTATTTCAGAATAGGTATTGGATGAAGTATTTACACAAAGTATTTTGTTATGTTCTGTATATTCAAGTTCTATAATGTTGCAGGATTTATGATCAAACAAGAACATTCCACGTTCAAGATAATAATAATTATCATTATATGGGCATAAAATGATATATATTTATTAAAATGCTCGCGTTCGCCAGGAAACATATATAAACACACATTTATTTTGAAGATAGTTATTGGAATATACATAACGACATGTGGCAGCTAATGAGAGGTCTAAGGTTTAATCTGGTCTGTGTGAAGTTGAATGTTTGCTAACGTGTCTTAGGATGGATAAATAGGTAATGAGGTTTTCGCTTTAATTACGTTTTAAAAACTGAACGTAATATGTTACGTATATTGTTGGTAGTAACATGTACATAGTAATACTATCATATCCTGTTACTCTGACTTCCTACAAAAATGTATGACACACGTACAAGCACGCACATACAATGCGTTATTTAGCATTTCCATCCCATGCAAAGAGCCTCACTATTCCT
The DNA here is from genome assembly GCA_029339505.1 of Unio delphinus. Taxonomy (NCBI): domain Eukaryota; kingdom Metazoa; phylum Mollusca; class Bivalvia; order Unionida; family Unionidae; genus Unio; species Unio delphinus. The sequence goes on along the minus strand of JAQISU010000041.1, from coordinate 9,130,998 downwards.
TATAGAGATTCCATGTGTTCTTGAGAAATATATTTATGTTTTGGTATCACTAGGGTTTTGTCAAAATATCTGAACATACACATAAATTACATGCATAATAATGGATTGCTTCCTTACCTAGAACGTTTAGTTGGACATTCCATGTCTCTAAAATTGAATCGTACCCTTCAGCTGCTTTTTGGTATATTCCTGAAGTAATTTGATATAAACCTTCATCATCTCTAGTAACATTCTTTAATATTACGGATACTTCTTGTCGGCTATTGTTGTACTTTATAAATAGTCGATTTTCCTGCTCCTTGAAAGTAAGACCATAAATAAACTCGCTGTAAAGCGGTTTATTTCCCTTTGTAACTTTCACGACCAACGCGGAACCTCTGTATGTCCATGTTTTAATGACGAATGCATTTTGAGACAGTGCGTCTGGTACATATGTTTTATGTTCAGGTAGGAGGCTTTCTGTAAGTAAAACGAAAATACATCCAATCATTTATTTTCATGATATCGGCATTTTTATTGCCTAACATTGATTGAAAGTCATTGAAGATTTAAATATGGTACATGGTGATCTAATATGTGATCAGCGATTGGTACACACGAAAATGATTTATCTCACCACGACTCGTAACTTATAGATCTAAAATGATATTAACAGTGACGTCTTGGATGATTTGTGCATGAACAGAGTGTAACATATAAAATGTAAGGATAATTTAGTTCCAGAAAGAGAAGTGTGAAATGTATGTCAAGTGACCGATATTTATGATGAGAATGTAGTAATCATATCCATCAACCCACTTAAAAAGAGTCGACAACATATTTCCAATTTACAAAAGCAAATCTGCCAAGAAATAATCGCATAAACATAAAATAAGGTATCCAAAAAAAATAAAGGATACATTGACATTTTCATGTTGCACTAATACCGTTTAATGGTTCAATGGATGAACAGATTTTGAGGAAGAAACTTAAAACATGATTAAACTAAAGTGAGTGAAGCGTGAAATGTTAGACATTTTTACTTTGTGGTTGGGATTTTGTACTCGTCAAATAAATCTAACAGAAACGTTTGATGATTCCAGATGCATTATATTTTAAAGTGGGTTAATCAACGTAAGATAATCTAAAAAACAAATGAATAACCAATAGGGTGAAACTAATATATACACGGACGCTGGTTGTAGTATAAGAACTCTAAGGAATAAAGTGAAGATATGTGTTATATTTGCAAATTCAGTTTCGTCCGACATACGCAAATAATATTTCTTAAAATAGTGTTACTAATTACCTGTTAATACTGCAACTGTAGGCAAACAAAAAGCGAATACCCAGAATGTATCTTTCGTCATTTCTGAAGTATGAATATACCTTTCCCGTCCTCTATATGTACTCATAAAAGAGCCAGATTTGTGAGTAAAATACCTAAGTTCATTCCATGTATGTCATGCACCCTAAAATGACTTTCATAAACAATTGTGTATCATGATTGATCCTAGCCAACGGAATATGACTTAGCATCTAAACAATTTCTTTGTTAATTGTTAACCAGGAAACGCGTGACATTGGCGGAAGATATATAGAGAACAATAAAGATAGAAAATGTGTGCAAATCACATTTATATTGCAGGGGTTAACTGACAGCTTATTATGATAACTGAACAAACACACCTCCTCTATAAATATGTTCAGAGTTTACACATTCGAGTTCTTTCCTTAAGATAATCTTAGGTTTGATCCAGACTTTGGTCCTTTCCTTGTGTAAGTACACATTCAGCACCAAAACAGCAAGATTCAAAATTGGCCAAGAACATAAGGGCAAGATACATTTGGACTTTAACAATATCGAAAATGGTTGTGTAAAAGGACCTGACCTTGTGAATGAGATACCAGAGTTTCCATGTCAGTGCAGTGCTGGGTGGACTGATTTAGATCATTTAAATAGTAAAACTGTTTTTGATCGTACATTGACCATTTACACAAAAATTGCACCAGTGCATTGTAGAGTTTTAACACGAATATGTGTTAAAACTGAAGCGCCATGTAAAATAAAATGGGATGAAGGGCAATCTCTGTGCATTCATACCGCTGCAGGTAATGAGATTGGTTGGGCATTTGTAAACCAGGTTTTGTGTTCTAAATTGACGTTTTCATCATTTTGTGACCTTAGAACTAAAGATTACCGTGAATCCAATCCACATTTCCGCACATTCATGGATCCTGTAGTATTTAGGAAATGGTGGTTCAGCTGGGCTTCAAATACGAAGATGGATTTCAGAAAACCCTGTTCAGTTTGTGGGTTTGCCCCAAAACAGCTTGCATGTGATGGAACGAAAGTTGGAGTTGGGTTTTGCAATGCTAACTTTGAGGAAATAAGCAGGCCAGATAACCCAGATACCATCTTACCAACACTTCACAGAAGAATGACAAGATGTTTCCTTCCTGACAGGACAGGCATTGATAAAGATAGCTTAAAACAAGCCATAGAACATTTGCATTACATAAGCAGTGTAATTTTAAAAGAAATATCACAGCAGGAGATTATCCCAAATGAAGAACAATTTAACAGAAATAATTTGCTTTTGTCTTTGTTATGTGATTCAGTTAAGCCAGTTTTCAGACGATTTCTTGCACACATGTCAGAGGATGAAAATATTTTACCAGATGAAAACATTGCATTTGCTGATGTTGTTAAAATGTTGTCTACAATAGCTCCTATCATTTGCCTGATCCCTCATGCGTATTTAGATTGCATTATAGAACTTTTGGATCATATGACAGGAGAAAAGGTTAATAATGGTGGAGATCTTTTCTTCAATAGAAAAATGCAGGAAATGCGTGAATATGCACCTGAAATAAGAGATTTGATTGCAACATCAATGCTGGGCAACATTAATGAGAATGGTGAAGATTGTATACGCCAAGATGTAGTTGACTTCATTCGTTATTTAATAGCACAAGTTAGTGAAATAAATGTAACTCCAGCTGAACCTGCATTGCCACAGTTTGGTACTTATAATCCTCCAAAGTTCGGGAGAGCATACTATTTTTCTGAGTCGGGAAAGAAATTGTGTTCAATCAGAAAATTTTCTATTGACTGTGAAAGGAAAACAACATTGGCTTATGATGATCCACCTTTAGATCATGATCGCTGTGAAAAATATTTCTCTAAAACTCTTATTTCCGCACCTGGTACTTCATCTTTATTTCTTTGGTTCCGTCCTAATCATGGACATTGTTATGGATTTCATATGACAAATCCCGAAGGACGTAAAGACCCATCAGCATCAATTTATTCCCACTTGGAAACTCCTCCAAAGAATATATTTTATGACTTTGCATATAATCTCCATGAGTATTGTTTAAACCGAGAAAGTGGCTTTTTTTAGAGATGTTAGATTCTTCCATGACATTTTCCATGCGTTTGCTCACAAATGTTCCTGTGCATATCGATCATCAAGACTGATTGGATTTGGCTCGATAAATTCTTCAATATGTGAACAATTTAACAGTTTCATTCAGTGTATTAAATCATCAGCTCGTCAAATGACCCAATAACATTTTTGCTTCTACTTACAATTTTTCATACATGAATGGAATGTAAGAAAAAGTGAAAGGTATCAAAAACAAATGACAGTTGCTTTAGCTGGAGTTTAGATGTATGTTATACATCATTGGAACACTTTCATATTCTTAAATTTCTTTGCTGCATTTTACATTGTTTTGTTTGATACAATTTCTGGGTATATTATTGTAGTTGAGGGAGTAATTTTTACTCCACAATTTAGATGTGAAACATATTTACAATATATAAAATGATCATAAACAGAGACAAATTTCATAAAGTAATGTAAAGATACTTTTTTTCTATTAAAAAATGACAGTTGATATTATTGTTACACATGATAAGATGTCAGATTAAGTAGTAAGTTGAAAAAAGCATCCGAAGATTCCAAATAGGTACTTTTGTTTATATTTCTAAGTTTGTAAAAGTTTTTTTCATAACAACATTGAAATAAACTTATTACAGTTTCTACTGTACGTTATTAAGAAGTATTATAGTAAACACATTCCAGATTATCCAAGCTCAATTTTTTTCTTCAGATTATTAAATGTAAGGGTTTATTGTACATGAAAACAAGAATCACAACTTTTTGCTTTATTAAATATCGTTGCCATCTTTTCCAGTAGCAGCATACCTTTATTCTTTCAATATTTCTCATTTACATGTTCTAGCCTCACAAAATATGGCTTCATTTTTTTCCTATGCCGCCATTCCAACTTTTCAACATCCTTTACCTGATCACAATTTCCAAAGCCTAGATCTTTTTAATATCTCCAGTCTTTGCCCACTGTTTCAGCTTCTTAGGGTTTTCACATTTGTTCTTTTAAAAATTTGTCCTTCATGCCTGCAGTTTTTCATCTCTTTGTATTTAATTTATAATCATTTGTTATTATACTCATACATAATACTATAAATACAAGCTTTAGTACTATTCACTATTGCTGCTATATCTTTAATCAAATGTACTTGACAAATGTATCCATATATTAACACCCACTTAGACATTTTTATTTGCTCCATTAAACAAAAAATTCTACATTTATCAATCAACATTAGCGATTCACTTCATCATTACCCGACCACTGTCACTAATATCTTTTGGTCTGTTTCACTTTAAACATTTGAATTTTAACTAACAAACTCTGATAAAATTATTTTACACTCCTTTTGTTTCTCCAGTCATACTTTAAAGAATTATTGTTCATTTTACTACTGTATTAAAAATTATACACTTTTATTTTGTGGTTAATTTCAAAAATGTTAACTGGCACAAATGTTGTGTGTATGTCAACAGAAAAATTCATAGAGAGCCGGAGATCGTTTTCTATATATTTCATAAATTTTGCTAGCCGTTCTTATTCAGATACTACTAACATTTTAGTATTTTTCACTGCTCAGCTCTTAAACTGCAGGTAAATGGCACAGTATTTGCCTTTTTTCCGTCCGTTCATAATGATTTAGATTCATTAATTTTTTTATTGCCCTCATACTTTTATATACATATATTACATTTGCAAGTTAATTACAGCTGGATAGAATTACATGTTAATAACATGTTAGTGGTTTGCACTGCTCAGCGACTTAAACTGAAGGTAGAAGACACGACACATTATTAGCTTTATTTCTAATGTTTTCATAATATATATTTAGCAATTCTTCCATTAACCCCATACCTTTTTTATAAATTACATTACATTTAATACAGGGGCCCAGAGTGGTCTAATTACAAGCAGTTTCTTGTCTTCAGGTATTTTCCTGAAGGTCAACGGTCAAAAAGAAAATGTGTATTTATCAACATACCACTTACCAGAGAGCCATAACTATCGTCCGATCTTTGATGAACTTTGTTTGTATTTTGTTTTTTTGTGTACTCTAATGCTAATGCTAGAGTGCCTGCAAATCAACTCCTGCCGGGCAGAACAATGTTAATATCATGTTAGTGGTTTTCACTGCTCAGCTCCTTAAGCTGCTGGTAGACGGCACAGTATTAGATTTACTTCTCATGTTTTCATAATGGTATATAGTTAGCAATTCTTCCATTAACACAATACTATTTTTTAATAAATTATGTTACATGTAATACATAGGTCTTAATTTTGCTTCTATGAATTTGATACGAACTTATTTGTAAATAATGTTTTAAATATTTTCCTCCTGCTGTTTTCAATTATTTTTCTTTCTTTTTATACACTAATGTTAAGGTTACTGTCAGATCTTTGTCTTACTTTAAATAAATCTTCCCATATTTTGATTGTCATCATCTATACTGCGAATATTCTTCATTCCTTCAATATTACACAAATTTGTATGTTAATATTCAAGAGCAGAATAATGGTCTTAGTTTTGACTTTTGAATATTATTATTAGTATGGGAAACAACCCACGAAGAGAGAGATCCAATTGTTGGTCTATCTATGATAACGAGATTTGCTACAGTCAACAAACTTTTGAACGTATGAAACATAAGAAACTGCTACAACTGACCAAACAAATGCTATTTCCTTTTTTTTCTTCTTGAAAACTTATGCTTACAATGGCTAAAAACATTGGCACAAAACGCAAACTAAATGTCCAGACTTTTGAAGCCATATAGTCTACATATAATCAAAAGTGCCCCTTTTTGCAAACGTTTGTATAACCCCTCCAGCCCGCCATATTTTAGGTAACTAAATTGGTTGGTTAAAACAGGGTTTGATTTATAACACAACTGGGTTCTATGGAGCCAAACTACATTGTTACAGCAGGATCACACTGTTTTGCTTTATTAATAGGAAAAGCACGGAAGCATCAGCAAGTATGATCAGAAATGCAATATTTTTAATATTAATGTACAATGAATTAGCTAATACAGATATGTCTAGTACTAATAATTAGTGAGCCGTAAAAAGTTAATGCTGTTCAGGACTGAGGAATTATGCTTGTGCTCCAAGACTTAGTAGAGGTCACATTCTCTGTGTAAATCTGCTGTATGTAGTAGCTACTGTAAATGGCTTTCCGTGGAGAATAACACAGATCTTCTCCATCATAAGACTGACATTCATCACTGGATCTGAAAGATAAAACTTACAGTAAGTAAGGAATTAAGGGGTTTCATATTTATGATACTTATATATTTTACTGTGTTCCTTATAGGTTCCTGTAACTAAGGCAGAAAAATAAAAACTATATATATATAGAAAATATGTATAGTATGTAGGCTGTATCAATGATATACTTCAAGATGTATAAATTTTTCATGAAAAGGAAACAAGAATTGCTGGTATATCAAATTATTTTATAATAATAATTTTAAATCCATGTTTTAGGATGTATGAATACATACCAACCTCTGACGAGGAAAAAGTGTAATCAAAGTAGACAAAAAGAGAAATAGAAGCAGAAAAAGAGTAATCCACATATAACATGCTACAATTTCAATAACCAATGATTTATTTGCCCCTCTAGTCTTTTGACATCCTTTACTGCTTCAAGTTTTCATATGTAGCACTTTTAGTTTTAGAAAGCAACAGATTTTCAAGTTGCATTTTAAAACACTGTACCAGCTGAGACCATTAATGTTTTGCACACCAGTAGAGCATAAAGTAATGGGTTACTGAGTTTATTCACTTTTATGCTTGTTAACAATACTGAACAATATCTCACTGTAAGCATTAGAATGGTAAAGAACCAATATTCATTTCATAGCCTGACAAATAAGAGGAAATTTATATCTTCAAGTGATTGTGTCTTTTAGCTGGGAAATAAGGTGCCACTGCACATCAACTCTCTGCATTAAGTATATTGTCAGGTAGAATCTAAACTTTATATTTCAGGAATTCTCCTTCCAGATGATCCAAGGCAGATGAGGGTATTATAAAGTGATATGTCTTGAAAAAGAATCTAACACTTTCGAAGCTTTTTGACTGTCTCTCATTTACATCAGCAACCGAAGCTTTAAAAGCACTTCAACTCCATAGGGGAATTTCTGGAGCATGTAATCACAGGCTATAGCATAATAATCTCAAAAAATTATCATAAAACTCGTTCACAGCTACAGTAGAATTGTATTCTATGAATTCTCTGGCTTCTGCATCAATAGCAAAATCATCATTATCTTTATATTAAGAACTTGGTAAATAACACCTCTGTGTTTATAACATTCATGTCCGCACTTTAGTTCTGCTACAGATAAGAAGATCCTTTAGTATTGGAGTTCGTAAGACGAGACATTCATATATTCATCTTTGAAGGATTTGTTTTTTTGTTTTGGTCTTTTTCTGATCCAGCTGTGAATTTTTTAGAGAAAAAAATATGCGTTCTAACACAAACATCGACTAGAATACATCTGAAGACTTTTAGCGCCAAATAGTAAAATTATTTCCACATGGCCTGCAATAGATGTCACGTGATGCTGCCCTTGTGTCCTCATCTTTGTAGGATTCTGTTATTTGTTGTTTCGTTTACTTTTGGCCTTTTTCTAATCCATCTGTGAAATTATCTGAAAGGAGATAATTTTGCTCTCATACACGCATCGACTAAAATAAATTACACTTTAGCACCAAATACCTATAGACTGGTTTTGTACTAAATATAAATTAGAAAAAAAGAATCTGTGAGCAAAGTTTAAAAGTTAGAAAACCAGTCTATTGTCTCGTAAACTAAGCCATGAAGCTGCTATATATAGAATACGAGGTAAAAAGTTTGAAAGTAGAGCATGTTTCTGGCTAATAGGATAGTTGCTATAAATAGAACATAATACTGTTACGAAACAGCATGGACAAGTTATGTAGAAGCCAACTTTTCTAAAATATGGTATGTGAGATTAATGGGATGTTAATAAAAGCGAGAAAAGAAACAATTGATTGGTTTTGGAAGGTGGATATACCGAAAAAGCGTAATCCATATACGTTTAGGTGTAAGGCGTAATTTAGTGAAAAAAGGCGTAATGATTGGCATGTATGTGTATGTAGTATAAATAAATTTATAGTTTTAACATGACTAAAAATTATGTACCCACAAAATGTTCATTATCAATGTCCTAAAAAAATGTCACCGATTATAGTAATAATAAAGCATAATGATAGATTTCAAACACATCACTGACATTTAAAGATTATCTGTCTCATTGTCACTTTACTTTAATGTTCTTTACACTGTAGGTACATATTAAATCCGACCTTCATAGGTCACATTTTCTAAATTGTCATAAAATTTATTATTATGCACAATTTTTCATGACCCTTCACCCAGAAAATCCCGGTATAACTTCTTTATGGATGATATCTTAGAAGTGTATCAATAATTAAAATAACCGATGAAAATTTATTTAACTTGTACGAGATAAGAAAAATGTGTTAGAAGATTGAACACTTTTATTTCCAGTATAACCAAGATCATCCCATACAAGTTTCTGAAAACAGAAGACATCTTCATTATGGTAAAGTGCTGATGGACTTAAATTTTTTTAAAATTTTGGAGCCAATAGCATAATGAAACCTTGATAGCTGGTACATGCAGTTGAAATCACATTAGGTGAACCTAGGAAAGTGCTTCAACAGAGTGCCCGGACAGAGGATGTTGGGGTTTTAATGGCTTATGCTCAAATAAGGGGTAACAGGAATCTGCTAATATTGACAAAATTCATGACTGAAATGTGAAAGTAAGTTTTGGTAGTTAAAAAAATTGGAGATTTGGAAAGGGGCTGTCCATTTAGTACATACGCATGGAGGGGAGCTGGGGTTAACAGTAATGCATACACTTGCATATAGAGTGGTTTAATGATAACGCACGTACGCATAACCTATTCGACTGGGTTCAGTTGGCATTTGAATTTTAGCGGACATGAGATAAACTTTTTAAAGTTACACAGTTATTTCTTGGATGCAGACAGCCATTCAGTGGCGGTGGACTATCTGTTTTATTTAAAAAACCAAATACTATTAAGCCTTGATTGTTCATACGTGAATTAAATATAGGCCGTTATACATAATTGGGTGGTCAAGCATACGTACACAGGTTGGGGTGTGTGTAAAAAAGTATGCATGTGTACAGGGAGGGGTGTAGGGGTGAAGCTTTGCCAGACTTTTGTATACCTACTAAGTGGACGGCACCAAAGAAGCTGGTGCAAGCCTAAACTTAGTATGTTACCTCTGAAATCAAATAAACTGTTATTAAAGAAAAATAACACATAGGAATTAAAAGATCAACTACCAAAAATTCAATAACCATTGTAATTCCAACTATTGTCAACTTATTAATGGTACTGAAACTAACATTAGTGAGCAAGACAAGAAATTATGTACCAGCTTTTTTCCCCACTAGACACTGGCAAATTTAAAATTAAGAACTATCGTGGGAACAAGTACTATAATAAATAAAATTGAAGAATGATGCTTCATTGTGGCACAAATAGTAACATCAGTGCAGGTAATGAATGGCCATGACATCACTTTCATCATTTTTATCATCAAAGCGTGCTACTGAATAAATGCTCCCAAAATAAATCTTTTAAAAAATGACAAATGTGAAGAAAGCGGTAAGCAGTTTAGATTCTGTTGATATAAATTATTTAGTGTGCAACTATTCATCGTTCAATATATCCATAGTTGTTTACAATTCTTTGATTCAGATTTTTTTTGCATTACAGAAAGTGGAACAAATATAACGAAGACTTTATATACTTTAAGAAATATTATAATATAATTAATAGCAGCAAGATAAGTCATTTGTGAAAAAACAATAATTAAAATGCACGCTTAATAGTTTGCAATTTAAAATGTACCTGTTAAAATAAATTGATCTATCACCACTTATCAATAACGCCTATCAAATTAACAAATCAGCGAGTTTAAGTTATACACAACTATTTGCAGTTGCTTTTGTCCACCATTTTCCTCTGACAAGCAGCAGGTGGCAAGAATGAATAGATTATGATAAGTATTTAAAAAAGTTTGTAATGATTTGTTGATTTCTACATAGATAAGGGTGAAAATAATGAATGTATACGGTATCCTAGTCGGACACAAAGTGGATGCACATTATGACAATAGTAATTGCAACAACACAAAGGGCTTAACAAAACCTAATGATAGTAATTCACATAAAACAGGCCAATGTATGCAAAACAAAAGAACATTCTTCAGCAGATACACTGAAGAATTCAACATTAACAAAATATAAAAACACTTGCAAATAAGAAAACATGGTTTACCTTATCTCATGCAAAATGTACAGTAGTAAGTATAAGGAAACACAAAAATTAACGTAAGAATGAACCTTCATCTTTCTGATTAACATACCCTAAAAAATAGACTTTAGTCGGGTAGATTTCTCTTTGCCTTTGATGATGCAGTCGTTCTGGATTTGCCCAATGCCATTACTGTTCAAATGAACAAATGAAAGAAAAATAATATATTGCATTATATGTCTATAAATCTTGCTATTCGTCAAAACAAAAAGGAATAACAACATACACATAATACATGAACTTGTTTATGAAACATATTAGATCATATTATTTACATCGGAGTCAACTTTAACATGAAAAGGAAAAGAAAAAGGTCAGCTTTTATATACTGACTATAAACTTAAAAACTGATGCAGACAGCATTAAGTTTCATAATTTTCCCCTGCATGAACTCTTTAACTTTAAACGTGACTCTACATTTCACTGTTTTCATTGATTTTCGAATTAAGTTTGTTTATATTTTCACAGAGTGTTTATGTAAATATACCAAAATAACGGTGTCAATGACAGTGACACATACACACAGTATATATCCAGTTCTGTATTGTCTTCACAAAATTGTGAGCTTCATGTTTTAAGCTCATTTGATGTATCAGTATTATGGATAATGGGTATGAATGTGAAACCTTATGCATCCCTTAAAACAAAAATTTCTTTTCATTTCATGATGTTATCAATTACATACTGAACCATACAATTTTAATAGAAGCAGAGATATCGAGTAAAAAAAACAAAATGGTATGAAAGTTTATTTGAATTCAATATTGAAATACTTATGGAAAACAAGCATAAAGAGAAATACTGCAAATTACGCTGGTCATTTTGTTACTTCTTTCAGAATGATCTCTTGACAATGGATGAATTGTGGAATAAGAAATAAAAACAGGCATTGCCAACTTTTTAAAAACAGTTTTTATTTTATCTTTCTTTTTTCATGTTTCCTATATTATTTTCATTTGATATTTGAAAACCGGTAAAACAAAGCACTGTCGAGTTATAACCCTCTCAATAGTCTTTATCCTTACTAAAAAAAACAAGTGCCTGTGACTGTAAATACTGTTTAAGATGAATTATAATGTAAAGAATAACAAAGCAAACTAATAATAATTATTCATAACTAATGAGTTTGTGTGTGGTTTAGATTTTTTAATGAATTTTAAATAAAAAAAATCCCTCATATTGCTATTTGGAATGATGAAGTTATTACGATATTCATTAAATATAAGCAGAGGCTTAAATTAATACTAAGTAATGAAACTTTACAAATGAAAATAATAAAGTGTTAAACAGCAACTAATATTTAGTAGATTTTATCAGGTTAAAAAGTGTAATAGTAAAAGATCAGAAAGTGACTAAATTTATGATTTCAACCAATCGAACTGGATTACTTGAATATTTTCAGGCTTGTCATCACTTGGAATGACAAAATGACCGATTTCAATTTTTATCACCAGCTTTGACATCATTGAAATCATGAACATTAACAGTTCTTTTCCTGAGTGACAACTATTGTAAGCTGTGTAAAATCATGGGACATTTCATGCTGAACTGTAAATGGTATGGCTTGACAAATTCTCATGAGGCATTAGGGTCTGGATTGCATAATATGTCAGATCATGAGATATCCCAACCGGTCTGGTTGGAAAATGAAGAATAAATATGTCTTCCACAATGTGCACCATGGGCAAGAACACTACAAGGTAATCACACTTCATAACTTTAAGTAGTAACTGGCTCTGCTTGACTTGGCATAGGAGCCACTTTGCATCTAACTCATCTGCTGGTTATGATTCTGACTTGACTGGCTCAAGATCTCTAAATAAATATCAGTTATCAAGGGATTTTGACAACTGCAGCTGTAGAAAATGCTTATTAACAGTCACCCTGCTGCTAATCCTTTTTCAAAACACTTCACCCTCACACCATGTATACATACTTTATGCATGACCCATTAGTTTATAATGAATTAGGTCAGTATCACAAGCCTTATATAAATCATTATATAATAATGGTAAATGTAAATTTATATGGACATGTTATTTCAGAGGTCTCGGAAATGCTTAATCACGCGTATTTGGACACCAATGTTTTATCTTGGATGTAATAGGTGGGCGGCTACAATCAAAGACTTGACTGTCATGCTTCAGCCACCTGCTTAGTGGGTAAATGTGTTGATTCATTAGCTGTGTTGATATTTACATTGACATAATTTAGTGGCTGAAAGACCCATTGATATACAGGTTGCCATTATAAGAGTACATTAAAAAAGAACACAATGCAATAACTGGGTGGCAGGTTCAAAGGCTCTAACTGGTGGCTGGGTGTGACAATGTATTGATATTTACTGTGAATGAATTCAGAGGCAGAAAGAAACAGAGATGTAAATGTGGTTATTTATAAGAGTACATCAAAAAAATAAATTTATATTTTATTATTGTCTTAATTTCTGAGCAAAGTAGAATAAGCAGTGCATGTGACCTCAGAATCAATACATGCTGAGACTTAAACAAAATACCATTCGCAAATTTGGATAAGTATTTTGGGGTTAAACAGCAAACTGACAAAGACTGTAAAAAGATTCAGAAGAGTACTCAAGTTCCTAGTCTAGAACTGATAGTTCGGATGACACAGTATCTAAATGTATGAAAGTGCTTGGAATAAGACATTCTTTGGACTGATAAAATGTGCATGTGTGTGTGTTTAACGTAGCTTTAATAATTGTTCAGTCCTATCACTATGATGTCTAAAGTGTGACAGTTTATAGTGATGTCTTGCACTGGAACATCTTGCCGCAAACATGTAACGTGATGTCCCACGCAGTCAAATTATACTGACATAAACCAGGCTGACCATTCCTAACACTAACCTCTTAATGCTGACCGCCATGCGAGGCAGCTGTTAGTACCATTTTTGTAAGTCTTTGTTATGACTCGACCAGGGATCGAACCCACAACCTACCGTATCCGAGATGGACTCTCTAAACACTAGGCCACCGGAGCGGTGGGGGGAAGATGATGCTACATGTCTGCAGCATGATGCCCCAGTGCTAGACATCACTATAAACTGCCCCACTGCAGACATCATAGTGATAGGACTGAACAATTATTACAGCTACGTTAAACACACACACACGCACATACTCATTTTCCAGAAATCAACTGGCAAAGAAGAACTAGTATCTTATGGTCATGTAGTGCATATAAAATATGTACATGATAGGTGGCGCTATGCAAAAAAAACCCACTTAAATTTTCAAGATATTAAACCCGCGATATCGTAGGAAGAAATGTAACTGCAAGGACCAAACTACAAGTAAATGAATTCTTACTAACAGTTTCATTATATATAATAGTAGTACTAAATAGTAATAAAACAATGCGATCCTATTACTAATTCACAAAAACTGATAACGGTAACAGTCTGGCGTATATATATATATATATATATATATATATATATATATATATATATATTAAATTCCATTTTAATTTCAAAACTTATCTATTAAAATATAAACTTTTAACGTTTAATGAATTCAAAGTTACATTTTAAACAATAATAATAATAATAATAATAATATTTGAGAAATTGAGACAATCCACAAAAATTGATAACGCAAACAATGGTGTTGTCAATTGAATTAGTAGTTAAATATTGTAATAGTAAACAATATAAAATGTAATTATCAGCGCTTAAATAAAACATGAAATGAATTATTTGTAATGGTTAAAGTATATATACCACCAGCCAGATAAGACAATACTATATTTCTAGCAGAACAAGTCTCAATGACCAAAGGAACTAGGTTGTTTTCTATAAAACCACAATGTAGAATGAAAACCGTCGTTTGTACCAAACTCATTTGCATATATGATTATTTAATGACTGGCAGGATTTCTCCGTTATCACAAGTGATATCATCAAAATCATGAACCATAACAGTTCTTTTCTCGGGTGACAATTTTTGTTATGTGTGTGCGATCATGTGACATTTCATGATGGCTTAGGATGAGTAATTAATTTAAGACACGCTTCTGAATGTCACGCTTATAAAAGTAAAGGACAATACGTGTCTAAAAGGCAATCCATGTGTCTATCCCAGCCACTTTGCATCAAACTCATCTGCTAGTTATGTTTCTGAATTGACTAGTCTTCATAAACATCACAGTTATCAAGAAATATTGACCCCTATCGCTGCAGAACATACTTAGCAGTTACCCTGCCAAATATACAGGCTACTGCTTTTTGAATTTTTTTAACACATCCCACCTCCACTCAATGAATACATACTTTATGCTCAACCTATTAGTGTCACAGAAAAAAATAAAGTGACAGAATTAACTAATCATATCATTATCACAAGATTTACCAGTACATACATTATATAATATACAGGTGACCGTTCTGGTGGCCTAGAGGTTAGAGCATCCGCCTCGGATGTGGAAGGTCGTGGATTCAAGCCACAACTGAGTCATATCAAAGACTTCAAAAAATGGTAATAACAGCTGCCTTGCTTGGTGCTCAGTATCAAGAGGTTAGTGTTAGGACTGGTCGGCCTGGTGTCAGGATAATGTGCCTGGGTGGAAGATGATGCTGCATGTCTGGGAATGATAAACCAGTGCTAGACATCACTATAAGCTGCCACTGCAGACATTATAGTGATATGACTTAAATTGTTTTAAAGCTATGTTAAGAATCTAAAACACATACTGTAATATACAGGCAAATGTACGTTTATATGGACATGTTATTCGTAAAACATGAACAGTACTGATTGTTATTGTCACCAGATATGGATTTTTATCATTCAACTTAATGCATCCATCAAGGTTGTAAAATGTCTGTTTTAGGAGATTTTTTGGATGGATTTTGGTACGTATAGGATATGGGAAGATATAGACCAGTATATAGACCCAGCTAAGTTTTTACAACTACTCCGGTAACATACATTTGAGTGATGAAGCTGTATAATGTATATTTATCATTTAAGTAGACCAAAAAGGGTCTTAAAACTTGTATAGTTATGTCACAAAATTTATGAGATATTTTATTTAAAATGATTAAAATTCGAATTATTTGTTTCCTTTTGTTTAGATTTTCTGTTTTCTACTATACATGAGTGCTTTGATATTTCAGGTCATAAAGTCTGTAATCAGCAAGTAAGTTAATAAAAAAAATGACCCTCAAGATATAATTTAAGTATGTTGTTGTCATTTGTATTAAAATGAATTTATTTTCCACTATAAATCAGATGGCTGTGGGAAACAAAAAATAAAAAGACGTTATGTAAAGTCCTAGTTGTGAAAGGGGAGTTACTCTGATATTGCAGTAAGACCAGCAACAAAAAAAATAATCTGATAATGGCATATACTTGTATTAATGTGGGAAATTTAATGCATCATTGTCTTGCACAAAGTGTAATCAACTTGAAAAATGGGTGCTACTTATATGGCACTCATTATGCCACCTGTGCCCTACAGCAACATAAACTTATAAGAAAGAATTAAAAGAAATGTGTTTGTAAATAGCAACCGCTCCGGTGGCCTAGTGGTTGGAGCGTCCGCCCTGGAAGCGGAGGTCGTCGGTTCGATCCCCGGCCGTGTCATACCAAAGACTTACACATATCGTACTAATAGCTGCCTCGCTTGACACCCAGCATGAAGAGGTTAGTGTTAGGACTGGTCGGCCTGGTGTCAGGATAATGTGACTGGGTGAGACATCATGCTACATACATGTCTGCGGCATGATGTCTCAGTGCTCGACATCACTATAAACTGCCTCACTGCAGACATTGTAGCGATATGACTGAAAAATTGTTAAAGCTACGTTAAAAATCCTAATCAAACAAACAAACAAAGTTTGTAAATAACCACCCACAATGACTGGAGTTGCTCTGTGATTGTTTGAACAACAACCGGTGTACCAATGAAAAGTAATAAATTGTGTATAATGCAGCTTTCAAGTCAACACCTGTTAAATGCAAAAGCCACCAAAAAAATGACATTAACATGCTTCACATTTTGATTCTTATTTGCTAACAATGATTAGATTTCCTAGTCATTGACCATCACAGTAATCATAAGATCTAACTCTTGTATAACATTATCAGACAACAAACTGGCTAAACATTTTGTTAAAGTGATAGAAATTTTAAGAAGTTATTGATTATATCTGAGAGCATAGGTTAAGGATATTATTTTTAAACAGTAGTATTCATGGGTTTATTTATCAAATAGTGTACGTGTCACCACCAAAAAAAACCCACATTAACATGCTTCACATTTTGATTCTTATTTGCTAACAATGATTAGATTTCCTAGTCATTGACCATCACAGTAATCAGAAGATCTAACTCTTGTATAACATTATCAGACAACAAACTGGCTAAACATTTTGTTAAAGTGATAGAAATTTTAAGAAGTTATTGATTATATCTGAGAGCATAGGTTAAGGATATTATTTTTAAACAGTAGTATTCATGGGTTTCTTTATCAAATAGTGTACGCGTCAGCAATCCTGACATTTTCCCAAAATAAACTGGTGATTTAGAACTAGTAACCTATGGTCATGTGGTACATATAAGTAGACAATATGTGGTGCAATAGATAAAATAAATACAGAAATGTTAAAAAAAATATCAAGATAACACAGAACCAGTGTCGTCGGAAGCTAGGACACACCATATTGGTTTTTTCCACAGGGGCTCGTATCGTTACTTACAACTAACCGGTCATACATATACTATAATACGATATTTATGTTGTCGAAATATCTAAAATGGGGAGGCAAGGGTCAGAGGAAACTCGGACTAATGTACTATATAATAACTACAATATAGCACATGCATGACAGGTCCATTGTAAACAACTATACGAGCCCCTGTGGGTTTTTCAGATTTTTTTTTTTTACCAGTTCTCGAAAATTAATAACGGTAATAAACGTAGAAGTGTTTTAATCGGAAAGAAATATAATTGCCAGTATCCAAATAAAATGTAAATTATTTCTCAGTAACGCTGTCAGTATACATATTAATACGAGTACTGCCGTGTAGACAAAATAATGCGATCTTATTACTAAAACACGAAAACTGGTAACGGTCATAAATGGGTATAAGGCGTACTGTTTCATATAATTTCAGTTCTAATATCAAAACGTGTCCATTAAAAAGTATAAACGTACAAAGAATTCATAGATACGGTTATAATAATAATAATAATAATAATAATAATAATAATAATAATAATAATAATAATAATAATAAAACTACTAGCGAAATAACCGTGCAATTCAACCAATCCACGAAAATTGATAACGCCACCAATGGCGGTCTAATTTCAAATAGAACTTTAAAAAAATTGTAATAATAAAGAAAATAACATGTAATTACCATTACGCTGAAATGAAACGTACAATGCACTATTAGTAACGGTTCAAGTATATATACTACAGGTCTGATAACATAATACTAAATTTCCAGCAGCACAAGTCTCAACGTCAATGTTATGTTCTAAAAACCACAATGACCAATGAAAACATTCGTTTCAACAAAGTCATTTGCATATTTAATGAAGGCAGGATTTCTCCATTATCCCAAGTGATGAGTATACGATTATCAGAAGAAGAGCGTAAGGATCTAGCTGCTATATGTTGACACGGTACACAAAGTTGCCAAGGCTACATTGTAATGAGCAGTATATGCTATATTTCAATATATAGCGGGAATAAACATTGCATCTATCATAAACACTATTCTTAATGCATAGTCAACAACAATAACTCTTATAACATTTAGTCTATAATATATCATTAATATGGCTAAAATATATCTCAATTACAAATAGCAAAAGCAAACATAAAACAACTAGACGATTAGCTATACTAGAATAAATGTCATTAAAATATCCAGAATGTTCGTTTTATGATAATATTCTTCATTTGTAAGTATGTATTTTTTTCAGGCTAAAATTAACGTCCTTCTCGATTTATTTTATTTGCCCATTATATACTTTGTCGTCGGATCAAACACAAATGTCTCAACATCGTAATTTCAAATAGTATGTTTCTTTTAAACTAGACGGTTTGGGGTGATAGGCTGATTTAACGATCGAGCTATGTATTGTGTGTAGAACTTTAAATGCTCATGAACTTTAAGGTTGCACCTTCCTTAAAGATAAGCACATTGATTGTATATTACATTGGTTTACTTTATATTTGTAACATTACCTGTAATATTTAGGAAGCATCGCTGTGTCAAACTGCCTTCTGCTTCCACTGTGTAGAGTCCAGTGTCATTCTCTGTAATGTAATTTATTTCAATTCTGGTTGTGTTTTTGTCCGTGTCTTTTGAACATCTTATTCGGCCATAAAACGGTGAATTAGTACTCACATCACAGTCAGAGCCTCTCAACACTGCAATAAGCTGGTCATTGTGGTATAAACGAGGAAGGAATATTGATTTCTGTAGAAATCTGGGATCAGTATGGTCTCTCCAGCACAGCCTTGTTTTATTTCACTTGGTTCTGAGCAAAATAATTTAACTACACTATTAGATTAAAAACGATGTTTAAAATGTCAATGTCGATTTATTAATCATACATTTGTGTGAAAGAATGATCTTGAGAATATCTGAAAGAGATAGCTTTGATCCGCATGAAGGGTACCACTATATCAGACTTAGGATATTACTCAGTCTCTCCACTCTATAATTGGTCTCCCACTTTATGAGATTCATTAATTTAATGTGTTACATATATATATATATATATATATATATATATATATATATATATATATATTGCTGATGAATCCATGTAGGTAGCGCTTGTTAAACATTCAATAGTTGAAAAATGAAGTATATTTTTTAAAATGTTCGCATTTGCCAGGAAACATATATAACCTCACATTTATTTTGAAGTTTGTTATTTAAATATACATAACGACAGGTGTCAGCTTATGAGAGGTCTTAGGTATAATCTAGTCTGTGTGAGGTTGAATATTTGCCAATGAGTCTTAGGATGGAGAAATAGGTTATGAGGTTTTCGCTTTAATTACGTTTTAAAAACTGAACGTAATATGTTACGTATATTGTTGATAATAACACGTACATAGGAATACTAGCATGTCCTATTACTCTGACTTCCTACAAAAAATGTATGGCACACGTACAGGCACGCACATTCACTGCGTTATTTAGCATTTCCATCCCAATCAAAAAGCCTCACTATTCTTTATAGAGATTTCATGTCTTATAGAGAAATATATTTATGTTTTGGTATCAATAGGGTTTTGTCAAAATATCTGAACATACACATAAATTACATGCACCATAATGGACTGCTTCCTTACCTAGTACGTTTAGTTGGACATTCCATGTTTCGGAAATTAGATCGAACCCTTTAGCTGCTTTATGGAATATTCCTGAAGAAATTTGATATAAACCTTCATCATCTAGTGTAACATTGGTTAATAATAAGGATACTTCTTCTCGGCTATTGTTATACTTTATAAACGGTCGATTTTCCTGCTCTATGAAGAAAACACCATGAAAAAACTCGCAAAGAAGCGTTTTGTTTCCCTTTGTAACTGTGACGACCAACGAGGAACCTCTGCATGTCCATGTTTTAATGACGAATGTGTTTTAGGACAGTGCGTCTGTTACATATGTTTTATGTTCAGGTAGGAGGCTTTCTGTAAGTAAAATAAAGTTTTGTTAATATTAATATTAAAATTAAATTACACTTCATCTTTTCAAATTGGATATTTGTATTATTTAAACTAAGTTTGCTTTTAAGATGAAAATGTACTAATTTTCAAGATGCATCCGCTGACAAGTTTCGTGGTTGCTGTATAATAGTCAGGAAGTAAGAAAGCATCCGGTCATACGCTAATTAAAAACAGGGTGGTAAAACGAAAATACATCCAATCATTTACTTTCATAATATTGGCATTATTAATGCATAACATTGATTGAAAGTCATTGAAGATTTAAATATGGTACTTAGTGATCTAATATGTGATCTGCAATTAGTACTCACGAAAATGATTTATCTCACCACGATTCGTAACTTAAAAATTTAATATGATATATATATTGCGACATACCCTTCTTCTAGCAAATGCGAAACGCATAAGTATAGCCTCACTCAGTAAAATAGGCAAAATAACAGTGACATGTTGGATCATTTGTGCATGAAGTGACCGATATTTATGATGAGAATGTAGTAATCATATCCATCAATCCACTTGAAAAAGTGTCGATAACATATTTCCTATTTACAAAAGCAAATCTGCCAAGAAATATTCGCATAAACATAAACCAAGGTTTTAAAAAATAATATAAAGGATACATTGAACTTTTCATGTTGTACTAATACCGTTTAAAATTCTAGGGATGAACAGATTTTGAGGAAGAAACTTAAAACATAATTTAACCAAACTGAGTGAAGCGTTAAATGTTAGACATTTTTACTTTGTGGTTGGGATTTTGTACTATAAATCTCCCCGAAACGTTTGATGATTCCAGATGCATTATATTTTAAGGTGGGTTTATCAACATAAGATAATATAAAAACAAATGAATAATCAAACGGGTGAAACTAACATGGACGTATGTAATAAGTTATCTTATTTCAAACTGTCATTTGAGTAAAGAATGGCTGAGATTGATATAAGTACAATTATTTATATAACGTACATTTATATAATGTACATGTTACGAGGACACTGAAGTTGACACGGTCACTGGTTGTAGTATGATAACTCTAAGGAATAAAGTGAAGATATGTGTTATATTTGCAAATTCAGTTTTGTCCGACATACGCAAATTATATTTCTTAAAATATTGTTACTTATTACCTATTAATACTGCAACTGTAGGCAAACAAAAAGGCGAATATCCAGAATGTATCTTTCGTGATTGTTGAAGCATGAATATAAGCAGCAGAGGGGGAAACCTCACAACTTTTTCCGACAAAATTGATTGAAGCCTCAAACGAAAAATAGAGCCTTCCTGCGAATCTCATATTTTAAACAAAAAAAAAATAAGTCTCCATTTGGCAAACGGAGACTTTGCAATTTTTCAATCATCCGGGTCGCAACGATGTTGTCATTGCCCCCTCTGCTGATACAGGTTAACAAAAATCATAAATGTTTTTTCACGAGGGGTTTTTACGATTTCAACCAAATATTTGATCAAGTCCGATACGATATCGTGTCCGAACACGGAAATCATTTATGATTTCACAAACAGACTAATCTCTAACACCTCGTCTTGTAGATCAATTAAAGTATTTGACTGGTCAGTGAGTCGGAAATTATTTCTCGTCAGCGAATTATTATGGCATCGCATGTAGACAGGATTAATTGGGTTTTCAATAATTAGAAATCCCGGAGGAGCTGTTGGTGCAAACGAATAAAGAATATATCCTTGCTGTGCTTCATTTGATTGCTCTAGATTAATTTGATAGCTTCCTTCAATTGCATCACATACTAAATTGAGCGCAATCACTGCTGAAATATTTGCATTGTGTAGGGCAATATGCCTACCGCCGCCATCTGGGTCATTATTATATTTGAGGATAATTGAATCTTGTACTTGTAATACCTTGATAACATTTCTAACAGATTATTTTAGTTCCTCAGCGTTATATCCGGGAAATTTTAAATTATGTAGATCGGCTTCTGTGATATTGTAACCGGTTAGGAATCGTTGTTTATTGTCACTGTTGTCATTAATTATTGTTTGAATAATTCGTTCGTTGATATATTCCATATCAGATATAAGCTGATTTAATATTTCAAAGTTTTTTCGCGATTTTGTTCGCCGTAGTTGTTCTAGTTGTGTTTCATGTAATTGATTAATTTCATTGAAATAACCAGGGATTTCGGTTAGCGTAAATGAAATAGTAACAGTTGATTCATCTGTTCTTTCAATAATAAAATCCCATTGCAATGTGTTTTTGTTGGTAAATATGAATCTATCAGCGAGTTTTACTTTTCTCATATCAGATAAATCATCTCCATATACGGGATTGATTTCATGATATGATTGTACGTCTGGTTAAGTCGGCGGTTCCGGGTTCAGGCCATCCTAACACTGTTCTTAACGAGCTGTTATAGATATCCACGGCATACTCAGGGGAGTTTATTTCGATCGACGACGAGATTGTCGGTTCATGGACTTTAATAGCTATACTTGATTCTTTTCCAGTGCTTGATTCTTTTCCAGTGATTAATTTTATTCTACGCTGAATTTCAGCATCGATTTGCTCAATTTGGTACGACCGAGTTGGTAACGAAATAACGTTCCAGTCTGGGATGCCATCGGGTTTATTCTTATACGAGAACACCAGTGCGTTATTCGGGTGCTGACCGCCAAATGCAACCGATCTGATATTAGGCCAGCTATGATATACTCGTAATTTTGCCAGCGCGATCTCGCGCACTGGAATCGGAGAAGGGAATTTCACACTAAATTGTGGGTTTGTTGATGTTATTGATTTCATGCTTGTTCGTATCGGAGTGGTATTTTCCGCAAATCGTTGAAGCAGTTCGAGTGACATTATTGTTAACGCTGTCTTCAATTTCCAATTTCAACATCGCGGAGTTATACAACTGGGTCATCGCGGAAAATTCAACATCGGATATGAACGAATTCTCTATCGACAGCGAGATCAACTCGGATAATTTCGAGTTAGCGTCAAATACCACCCGGTACCGAGCTGTATAATCGTTGAGTTTTTTCTGAGAACACGATAATAATTTTTTAGTTATCGCGCTGGCGACTGCCGCAATTGTTGTTGCCGCGGAGATAGCGACTGGAACTGCAATCGGAGCCATCATGGTCACCGTCGACAAAATAACCCCGGCGCTGGCCATCACACCGGACACCGAGTACACGGTGATGTCGATGACTGTTACGCTGCGTCGATATTTTTTAATTTTTTCTAATTTTTCACGATAGCACTCAGAAAGTGATTTCAAGCTTGCGGAAAATTCTTTCACGGTATCATATCGATATCGATGCGATTGTGATACCTCTGGGACTATTATCGGTTCAATTGATTTCATCGATGTCATTACTATTTTAAACCCGCTAGTGTTTTCAATTATTCGCCATCTTTAATTGGTCCAGGGCGGGTGTTAGGTGGGTAGATAGGTTGGGATGTCGTAGGTATGGTAGCTTTAGCCGGAAAATTCATCTACAAATTCTAAACACCAAGTTATTCTTGATCTAATGATGGAGCTATCAACCGCGACGACATTAAAGTCTTTTCCGCGACCCTTCAAAAATTAACGTCGTGGTGCCACCAGAGTAGGTTTTACAGTCCGCGATCATATTAAATTGATCGATAGAGATCCACGTTAGCCTGTAGATACCATCGGTCCACTTTGGCCTGAAGATACCATCGCTCCCCACCTCGCCCCCTCCCGAGAGACCGGCGGACAATGTAGTATAAACATCTCTTGTCCAATCCATGTTTCCATGCTTGGCCGTATACACGATATTTTTACGCCTATATCTGGATGCGGAATCTTTACCTTTTTAAAATCTTTTTTTAGTCTAAAAATATCGTCGTAAATATTGAGTTAATTTGCCCTGATTACGGTAGGATTAATTATCCCACTCTTCTCCTTGTTAGAAAAGAATTAAGTCAGAAGGTCTCTGATTTTAAGCTGTGCTTGGTCTTTAAGATACAGGTCGATGTGATAAAATTCTGTCGTGATATCTTGGAGGCCATATATCCCAAAGAACCTATTAACAACTTCGCTGGTGAGCTTTTGTTCGTCAATAGCTTTTTTAATTTCAGCGAGGGTCGGGCCTGTCAGAGATGTGGTTTCAGACACAGGCGTTCTCCCAAAGAAATTATCCACGATGGTATTAAGTGTTATTTGTCTCACCATAAACATATTAATATCTTTGAGAGTCACTGTAGATGTAGCCGGGACGCCAAAGAAATTATTAGCGACGTAGGCATTGTGAGTATGCTTGCCAATAATCTCGTTAATTTCAGCGAGAGTCATACCTGCCACAAGTGGGTTTTCAAAGAACTTATTAACAATTTCGTTGGTGGGTTTTTGTACTTTTTCAAAATTTTCTATTAGTTTAGAAATATCCGTGTAAATATCGAGATAATTTACCTTGATTTAATTTTCATTCATCATCCTCCCCGCCTCCTTGTTAAAAAAGAATGTAGTTAGAAGGTTTTTAATTTCAGCGAGAGTCATGCCAACCACAAGCGGGCTTCCAAAGAATTTATGTACGACATTTTTGCGAAAAGTAGTATAACATCGTATATAATCATCCAGATCACGGCCGTGGGCGGCAATTGCGTCGGTGATCGTCGACACAAGTGCGCCTGGTTTAAGTTCTCCGTCGCTGGAATACAGCGCAATAGAGTTTTCAGCGGCCTCGCTCTGCCGTATCAAAATGTCATCCGCAGATATATTACTGGATTTCAATTTACCCTGGCGATCTTGAAATACAACTATTTCGTTCGGGTCAACACTTGCTAAATTCAACGTCTCAGCGATTTCATCTTAAATTATTTTTTGACATCCTCGATAGAACCCGCAGATATTTTCGCGGTGGGTTTCGACACTGACAGAGATCGTCCCCAAATATCAATCAATATTGTTAGCGCAACTTGTGTTTTCAATTTATTGGTTCTCTAAAATTACCTTGTAATTTTCCACTCCTGTATTCATTTACAACCAGATGAGCTGGTTTCCTCGGAAATCTAGATATCTCCGCGAGGACATTTAATACTTCACGGCCGCATATCGGTGGATCATTTAATTGTTGTGTTGACAGCGTGGAATAAAAAATCGGAATTGATTGATTCTTTGAATTTATATACCGCATAAACTCGCTTGGCGGAGCTAGCCCATATGAATCAAAATAGACATTCCCCCGTGGATCAATCGCGTATGCAATCCAGTGAGGTCCCGATCCGTTACTGTTATCAAGATTGATAATACCGGTTTCAACGCGTTTAGGTTTTCTCGGCAACTGATCTTTCATAAAAACCCCTCTGAAGATTTGTATCGCTAGTTTTTTAGCAGCATCAATTAAATCAAAATTGGATATGGGAAGAATTGGACTTTCAACTAATAAACCGTTCCTGGTATTCTCAGACCCTTTCCGCTGTACCATGAATACGGGGTTCCTGGTAGTCTTAGACCCTTTTCCTTTTTTTATATCCTTTCCCAGTTGCCTTTTCAACGCCATCCCTGCCGCGGTACCAACGGCTCCCAACGCCGCAGCCTTCGCCACCGCTGGGGCAGCGGCTGCAATCAATGCTGTTATCGCGGCTAACAATGGAAATATACCACCTGATTTTATCATGTTGGGGATGGCAGCCTTCGAAAACACAATTTGAACCCCTCGCTGTTTCTTTAGCGCATCATTGAAATGTTTTATTTGACGATCCGTTAATGATATGTTATGTGTACCGCCAGACATCTGCGCTGGTTTCAACGTTATTGTTGTTCCACATTCTTTAGCGGATTTTGATCGTAATTTCTTGACCTGACCATCAGTCAGCTTGACACTAACAACACTATATGGCATTTTATTGTAAAACACATTTATGCTTTCAATTGATCTAATTGTGAATCGTTTACATATTTTCCACTGGTGCATCAACGATTCTCATTCGTCCGCCAGCCCCTTCTAACAACGTTGATTTGTTGCTGAGAATGACAGCAACCGCTCTATAATTAACACGACCAAGGGCTATATGAGCTCGAAAATGTATGTCAACGACGGATTGCCTTGCTAAATCAAGATGTTCCAGCGAAAAGTAATAAATCGGATATAGGTTTTTAAAATCAAGTTGCGATATTTGTAAACCAGTATCAACATTTTGATCACGACCAATATATGACAGCATCCGATGATACACACGTGCTATATGGTTGCTCTCGTAATCAAACTGTATATCCTCAGATGGTTCTTGTTGTCCATTTATTCTCAGTGAAACCTCACTTACCCCTAATCGGTCAAATATCATATGACAGCGTTCTTGGGAGCCTAATCGATTCCGATTCTGCAGCGCTATAAATATATGACGTGGAGCTGAAACGCCTTGTTTTGATGCCAGGTGCCATGTAAATGTACCATTAACATCATCTTCTTTGGCATCAGTTGTTGTTGTTAGCCAA
Organism: Unio delphinus; assembly: GCA_029339505.1. NCBI lineage: Eukaryota > Metazoa > Mollusca > Bivalvia > Unionida > Unionidae > Unio > Unio delphinus. The sequence goes on along the minus strand of JAQISU010000041.1, from coordinate 9,104,047 downwards.
CTCAGCAATGATTTGCCACCTGTGTCCATAAATGAGAGTAGCCGTTCTTCTGTGGCGATTGATCGGGTCATTACTGGCATCCACAATGCTAATTTAGTTAAAACAACTTTACCATCATCGGCACCAGTATGCCAAATTGCATCGTTGTCATTGCCTTTATGCACTAACGCGATTGTGTGTTTAGCTCCATAGATGACTTTTCTGACATTTCTGCAGAATCCAAATATGTGATGGAGTGGAATCGCACATGAAAAATATCGTTGTTGTCATTGCAATGCTCCTTTTCGTGTTGCAAATCCTAAATTGTAATTATTGTTAACGCCTCTGAGAATATCAAACGCAGCTCCGGGTCTAGCTCGACGTTCTAGATTAGCTGCTTCTTGTTGATTTGCTTCTGCATTATCTTGTGCTGTTAACACATTAATGTATTGAAGGTGGTCAGCGTTATCAGAAATATCTTTGGCAAACATCATAGATGGACCAGCCGATCTTGTATAATCATCAGAATATCTTGCTAGTCCGTATATTGTTGTTGCAACATCAACTTCACGGTCTATTGATTCAATTTCTCTTCCGTCAATGAGATATCTCGCGGATTCAAATATCGCCGTGATACCATTATTCACTGAGCCGACTTTGGCACCATCTGCATATGGGGTATCAGCTGCAACATTTGTTACGAGTTTTCCCTCGATTTCAATAAATGCTTCACACGGCAAAAAGTATTTACTGGTATCTTGAACTTGAAGTTCAATTCGTGATCGTAGGTCGGGTTGTATTGCATGATAAGAATAATATTGATAATCCCGAACGGAATCGTCTTTGCGCGTTGGGGCTTCCATATCAAACGCGGGATCCGAGTTTCGTTTAAACATTATATTATTCACGCTAGTGTTTTCAATTGTGAAACTCTTTGTAATCATCGTCGTTTTCGTTTTCGTTTCAAACCACTTCCTGCTATCGCGTTCATGATAGCGCTATCTGTTACCGGCGAAGCCGTCAATGGAAACGGAGTCACCGAAGCCGCCAACGACGCTAGTTTTTCTTCCAATGCGCTATTTATTGCTTTGCTGATTTTTGCAGGCATCACTGTCGTAGACGGCAGCGCTGGTGGTTTCTTTCTCACGAATGATATTATTTTATCTTTCGCGGCAGAAAATGCCTTTCCGGCAAGATTTCCAACAGCGTTAAATACCTTATCACGAATAATATCAATGGCTTTCATTGATAATTGTTTAGCTAACGGCGCCACTTTTGGGGCTATTCTTGTAAATAACCCCGCGATGGTACTGCCGAGACCACCTCCTTACCACGCGCGGTAAACAGGCAATCGTGAGTTCATCACGTAGACGCTTACGGGTTTATCATGGTTGTAGTGTATAATCATCTTGTTATAAAACTATTAGTTTTTCAATTAGTGAATTGCGTAGCCGCCATTGAAAACTCTTTGAGCAATCGCTTTAGATCAATCGCTAAAATCCATAGGATTTTTATCATAACCATGTCAGTCTGCGCTTGTTGTCGTTGTTGAAGTTTCTCGCGAATTCTGTCTCGAACCGGTATAAACTTTTTAATTGCTGCTAGCCGTTCTCGAGCTAATCTAGTTGTAAGCGATTCACCTACCATATATTGTTATGATCTGAGTTTTTAAATGTGAACCCGGAGGGTATTTCCACGTGAAGACGTTATCACAATTAAAAGCCGAGTTATCAAATAATGTACCATCAAGCTAAAGTATTCATCTCCGACAAGGTTAAACTGTACGACGCTATCCGCGAATGTTTCAGAAATAATATCGTTGGGGGTTTCAGAATTGTAATATCTGAGATCGGCGATGAACGATTTTTGTTAACTTCGCGGCAACAACAACTACGTGAAAATGGAGGCATTGTGGTGATTACTTGCTACCACGACCAGATCATCCAGTACGCACATAGCTGCATGAGCCAACCCAAACTGATGAGAATTCTTTCAGGAGAAAATCCTATGTGACAAGTGTATAAAGTGTTACAAAAAACGCTAAAAAAAATAAATTTTCAGTAAAAAATTTAATGAAAGCATATTTTATAGTGACGCCTTCGTGGTTAGGATACGAGTTTTTTCTCGTTTAATATTTTTCTAAGATCACGAACCTTAGAACTAATTTCAGTTCGTTTTTGATACTCTTGGTCGAGCTTTTGACGTATTGCTTCAACGGTGCTAAATAGCGTTATAAATGCATTAATGTCATTACCGTACAAACAAGCATTGATGGACTTTTGAATTCTTATCACGAGCCTGTACATCTTATGTAAAACATAATGACCCTTACTAGACTGATACTCAATGTCTTTATATTCCGAGGTAATCCTGTCGCAGTCGAGATCTTTAGATAATACTTTCCATCGATTCTGCAAATTTGAAATTTCAGCGATTATGGCATTTACATATTTGATATCCATATTTTTATTTTAAAAAATGCAAAATAAATGGTATAAATTATGAGCGGTTATTCATTCATGAGTCCCTTATTCAGGCCTTTGTGGCTTTGTTAGGGTCTTTCTTTGGGCCGGCAATCCATTTTGGATGCCCTATTTGATTGTATTTCATTTTTGGCCTTGTGACCCTAACACCGTTTCTATTAGCCGGTAGCCCATTCTGTGCTGCCCTCTGGGGTTCCTCATGTGAATGTAGAGCTTTTTGCATCAATTTATACCATTTATTTTACACCCATTTACTTTGACAAACACATAATCTCCGGCGAGGGGTCTAACTCAGCAAACACTGAATTAGATCTCTCAGAAGGTATATGTTTGAATGGGTGTTCTTGTGACGTGGGCGTGGTCAAATCAAACCAACATTGCAACCCATGAAATCAAATTCATGGTTGCATCAATTGGGGAAAAAAAACCAGCCCACGCTACCGAGAATGTGATAGCATGAGTTGCAATGTTAGTTTGATTGAGGGGGTTCGCCTGCGTCAGTGTACCGATCAACATGTCTACTTAACAATAAGAGCGTTTTCACTGTATTTAAATGTAATATATAAAAATGCATACAGGAAAAAGGAAAATAAAATACTTTTACACACAGAAAAATACAACTCGCACGTAGCAGATAGTGATTTTAACCACGCCCACTTACTTCAATGAATGGGAAATCCAATAGGGGATTTCGCAATTGAAAACACTAGTGTTTCATGCTCGTTCCGGCTGAGCGAACATAGGTAACGCGTTGGATTATACAGAACGTTGTACTGAAAGTGTATAATAGCTGAATGTAGATGGTCTAACGGTTTATAAAACAATAAATACAACTGTTTAAATGATGCGGTTTTAGCCAAGCGACAATAAAAAGTGTTAAAAGTTTTATTTATTTAACTAACTCTACCGAAACTCACAATCAAGTGTACTCCATTGCAGTCACGTGGGCGCGCACACAATTATACCTCTCTCTCTACCTGTGAGAATAACATACGACACAAATACCTTGACGGTCATAATACAAGGGAACTTAGTGAGTAGAGTGTTATGAGTGGTTGGCGGACTTATCCATAAAGGATTTATCTCCCTTGATATATGAAAATTGTATCATGTGTGAGTCTTTCTTTGAAAGGGCTGATTTCTGAATTCCTTCTGCAACAAATCGTATTGAAGACCTACAAATATCAAAATATCTACTGGCTTCATTTATTGATTGAAAGATTCTCTCTTCATAACTTTCAAAATCAAACGATTTGACAGGGCGTTTTGAGTGCCTACCAGCGCTGCTTTTTAAAAGGTTATCGCGCTGCGAGATGGCTTGTAAATTTGAAGAATGGTTATCAATCTTAATGCCATTTTTATGATCGATAACAAAACCATCTTTGATTGGTCCATGAAATACTTCATAGATTATTCTATGACAGAGATATGTTTTTTTTCTAACACTGAACAGCAAATATTCCATATTATTCAGAAATCCAACCAGCTTCTTTAGTCTGCGGTGCCTGACAACACCATCACTGGAGGCTTCATAATTAACAAGTACTGGATGGGGTCTGAAATCTTGCTTCATTTGTATAATAATACTACTTATCTAATTTATTATCTGCTTTAATTATTAGTCTATCAATGTAGTCTTGAGGGGTTTTGATGACTTTGGCATTGAACGGGTCATTAATTCGTTTGTCATAGTAGCGTTTTAGTTCTCTGTATCGTTTGCCGCCACAACGGAGACATAATTGTGATTTTCCCCTAACGCCCACCTCACATCGGAGGCATGGGAGAGAGTCAACACTTCCCCGCCGAACGCTTTGTAAATGATACCCATAGAATTCGCTTCTGCATGATTTATTACACGGGGTCGCTGATCCAATCATAAGCCACTTGCAGTGATTCATTATATTATATTTTTCTATTAAAATACTTGTTTTAATTATATGACCGAGGAATTCGAGAGATTATCAGCAATTAAGCCTTTCAAAAATGTTAAATTCAATCTCGATAGAACCCTCAAAAATGTGCCAAAACGGGCAATAACGGATAGAACCCTGATAAATAAAATACGCGATTGTATTAATGAATTCAAGCACGACGGTGCATCTCATAGCTGGTCAACATTTCGAATTGATGGCGTTGTTGATGCCACCATGAACGACAGCAACGCAGCCATGATGTTATCACAACTTGGCAACAAAAAGCATTGTTTTAGAGTGAAATTCATTATTAGTGTAGAATCAGGCGGTTGGATTATACGAGACAAATTTGAACCGATTCTCAAAGACAAGAAAACAGTCGTTGTTAGCCGTGATTCTAAGCCGGGTCTGTTAAGTGGAATTGACAAACCATACTATGAACGAACATATCCTGAAACAGCAGTTGTGTATGGGATATATCCGTTAAATGAAAACCCTGATATAGGAAAACTAGCGCCGATGCAACAGTCGTCGAAGGCGACTTTATCAGTGGCTTTGCCACTCAATTGTGTAGCAGCACGAATAACAGAACATTTAACAAATGCACTCCGCGGAAACAAATTGACTGATCTAAGACGTAAAAAAATTAATGAATGGGAGTCAACAGTGAAAGAGCGCGGGGCAACTATTAGCGATATCGCTAAATTAGAAAAGTCGCTGAAATTTCCGATAACCATTACAACAATAACCGGTGAGGTATTACATAAATCGAAATACAATAAACAGGGAGCTCCAATCAAAATTATTGATCATAACGAACACGCATGGACGTCCGCGGTCACAATATTTCCACGAAACAGAACAATAAAGTATATACCCACGGAATTCTTGGGAGAATATTTCTCCAGGGATGGTTTTCTCGTTGAAGAGAAACTATTCGATGCTATTGCGTATTTGAGTAAAAACGACACAGTGTCGGTGTGGTTACTTCGCAGCACTGAAAACGACACGGATACGTTTGATCAGTTTGTACGACCAAACGGTGAATTGTACCGCACTGAAGCATTTCACAATAGAATGAAACAAACAGCTAGTGGGCTTTTAACGGCGGGCGACGGAGTAGCCAGTGGCGAAGCCAAAAACAGTGACGAAGCCACCGATGATGAACAATTATTGACAAACTGCTTTACAATCCCGTCGGTTGCAGCTCATTTTGCGAGAATCAAAAACGCATGGAAACCAACACGTGTAGAATTCTTGCCAGACATTGAGGCTAGTTGTTTAGAATTCAATCATGGCGGTTTATGGAATAACAAATACGACAGTGATAATATCATTTCAGTTGAAATGTTAGCTTGTTATCCAGCGAGTTTTCTTGGTTATGGAGAGTGTACTGAGTATTTTAAACGAAATTTTAAACATGAAATGACTCGTGCTGCAATTAATGGGCCGCTGCCTGATTTTGATTTAACTGGATTCGCTCGTGTAGTATCATTTGAGTTCGCAGCAGGACTTCATCGCGCTTGTTATATTTGGATTGGTAGACACATGTCTGAAAAGAATTGGCTGCCAATAGCGCTATTACGATTCATGATTGATACAAAAATGTTAATTTCGCTGACGGTAAGTGAAGCAATTATATCTTATCGGAAACAAACCAATGTCTGTTTACCAACACCGGAACGTCTTGATAGTATAATTGACGAATCCAGAAAACATATTGATGCCGACAAAAAATATATCATTGAGTGGTCCAACCAGATATTTAATCAACGAAACATCGAAGCAAAAGATCTCGGCAGAAGAATAATCGGAAAATTCACTCAGGGAGGGACAAAATGCGACTACAAAAGATATTCTTCACGGTTGATTATAGATAGCACCGAATATGACTTTGTAATCGCGGATGCAGTATCTAAAAACATATATGTTGATCGTAAGGATGCTTTCTTGTCCGATGGAACAAAATTGGGTACTATTGTTACTAACAACGATGGACACAGTTATCCTTATACACATGTGAGGTCGTCTATGCTATGTTATGCTTGTATTAATTTATTTTCAATGATAAATAGATTTCCTGACACTGCGGTTAGATTTGCCGTTGATTCATTTTACATCAAGAGCAAGTACAGTTGCGCAGTTGCTGAATCCACTAATCGGGATGAAAGTTGGGGATCATGGAGAATTAAAAAAGAAATGCTGCGTGATTATTCTGAATCAGCAGACGTTGAAATTAAAAGTAATTACTTACACGGTGATAATTTATCAGAACGTTCTAATGCACCGTCGATATCCGATCCAATTTGTAGATATAAAACAGTTTATTTAAACGGCTGTGGCGGGTCAGGAAAAACGACTCGGGCGATTGAATTATATCGTATGGCAAATATGATTGTGCTGACACCGACCCATAGACTAGCGCGAGAGATAAAACAACGAAACGTTGAAGCTTGCAATTATCACAGTTTTTTTCGATACAACGGCGACAAATGGACACCTGAACGAATGGGTTAAAAATTCATCCCCGCGGTTATTTTTTGGGATGAGATATGTACGGTTTCGTTAGATGTATTAAAAATGTTTCTTGATTGGTTGCTGCAAAAGAATACAGCGGTAATAATGTATGGAGATCATGGCCAATCACCACCATTTGTCGGCGGGGGTCCACATGATTGGTTAAAAGGGTTTGTTGACTATTATGAAGAAATCTATACTGACTATAGGGCACATGATGAACAATTACGTAAGGTCAAACAATTAATTAGATTACAACAGGATAGAAGCCAATGTGAACTAATCAGAGAAATAATTCCTGAAACTCCCATGGAGGAATTTTGGGAAGCATGGAGACCAAACGATTTTGTAGTGGCAAGTAGAAAGATAGTCAGAGACACACTTCAGAGAAAGTTGTTTGAGCTTCACAAAGAAAATTTCCCAACGCGCCCAGTGCCGCTGTGTTACAGACCCTATGATACACGGCGGCAGAATATTGAAGTTGAAATTCCAGGACGTGTGACTTCGTCAGGACTCGAAAGACAAACACTAGTGTTAAATGATATTGTGCTGGTTGATATCAGTGTTGTCGAAGACGCATTGCGCGCTTATAACTTTCAATGGACACTGGGTTATGTAACGACGATACTTTCCTCGCAGGTATTAACCATCACGGATACAATTGTTTGGATAGTTGATAATCGCATTGAGTGGTCAAATTTAGTCTATCTTGCAGTGTCTAGGGTACGGCGAATAAATCAACTTTGAAGAATTGTTTTCGATGATGACACCACAATGGATGATATTGATGTTAGCATCATTAATAAAAAAACTCTCCGGATATAAACAAATAGACAAAAAAAAAACAACGAGAATTTGACATTGATGCTGAATTAATAATCACTTTGAAGCAACAACAGAATAATCACTGTAAGTAAGCAACGAAGTCGCAGTGCCGGTTAACATCAGTGTTGAACACAACAGGTTTAGTTTCACACAGACACACACACACACATACGCGATATATATATATATATATATATATATATATATATATATATATATATATATATATCAGTTGTATTCATATATATACGTGAAAATAACAAAGGAGGATATGGATGTTTGAGAACAAATGCTTTCAGGATAAATCGAACCTCAAATAGTCATAACAATTTGCTCGAGTAACAAATATTCAGTTTGTTTTAGATATTTTCTTAATATGTTTATTGTAAATTGACTATACTGTACTATGATGCAAATGCAAATGAGTCGATATGAATGTCAATGAAAGTCCTAAATTAATTGAATGTTCTTAATATATTTCAAGACCGGAATGTGCTGGTCATTTGAGAACCGTGACATTGCGAAGATAGCTGTGTCCAGAGTGTTCTTTCGAATAGTTTATAACAGTTCCAAAATAGTATAATACTCCAAAAACACGAATACTTTCCCTTTCTAGTGAATATTCCAAACAAATGAGTTTCCTCTCGAATAGTATCTAAGTGCAACATAAAACACGTATATATATATATATATATATATATATATATATATATATATATATATATCTTACAACGATGAATAAAACTTGTTCCATGAGTGACAATACATATAGATATACATAAACAAATTTATAAAAGAACCACATTTTTAGTATTCTTGTATTAACATATTCAAAGTATACGATATCGGTAAACTATTTGCACTTTCCCTTACATACTAACGCTATACGTACAATGTAAAAAGATGAACGTCTAGGTTGCATTCCTGTAAACAGTTTTTTAAGTACTATGTAAATACAATGGCAGTCTTGTCTCTAAAATATTCTGCCAGTCCTTGTTTTCCTGCATACCCGATTAATATATCAAACACAGGTAATGGAATGATACTGATTTGAACATTATCGAAGAATGAATCATTTTAAGTTATAAAATAATGAATTTTTTATATTAAAAAAATTGACCAAAGGATATATTTTGTCCTTGAGATGTAAAGACTATGACTGTGGATTGTATCCTAGTCGTTCCACCAATGTTGTGTTAATTTTAGGGTTTTGAAACCAATACAAATTCATTTTCAGTCTGCACCAATGACTGCAAATCACGCGTTTTGTTTCAAATGTTAGTAAATATTTTCACAGAAGGTGTTGTCAATATAAAAGACTTACTACTCTGGAACTATGTATGTACATTTTGCATGTTTAAATGTATGGCTTATGTTCATTTGAAAGCCCCATAATGAGCCCGGTGGTTACATTTATGAATTATTGTATTGTAATAGGAAGAGTAAACAAATAAATAGGTATAACTATCTATAGGTAAAATGTCTAAAACAAATATTGTAAAAGCCGAGATTATATATTATTACAGATTAATGCACAGGAAATATACATCTTAACTGACAAAATTCAAAATATTCATAATTATTCAGTAGAACTGCTACGTAGATCTGACTAAACTCTTTTAAATTAAATTTAATTGTTGCCTGTTTAGTGTTTGTAGAAAAAACATACATTCTATGCTATTGAAATGTCATCTTTTTTACTTGATTTGGTATATTTTATAGAAAATGCAGTTTAACCTGAGTCATTTCATAAACACCTAATACTATCAACAATTTCCTTTTTTGACTTAGATTCCGACCTTGATTCAGAAATCACTCAGTGCAGTAAAACACTTTCTCTTTTATTTTATCCTTAGAGAACAGTTATTGGTTTATGTCAGGGTCGTGTTGGGAGGACATGACTTTAAGATGTAAATATGACCACGTGACAAATTAAGGCATTTCCGTAATTGCTCAAAAGGTTGATGAAATAGAAATATTTAGAGAGACATTTTATAATTTGGGATTTTACATAGCTGATGTCAAGTTGTTTTCTTCCGCTGTAACCAGACTTTAACTGTTGCGTTTTATTTTCAATTATGTTCAGATTATTCGTATTCTGAAAGTTTTGTTTCTTGTGGTTCGTGAAGGAACTCTAGACAACAATGCTGTACAGGTTATATAATTTGTTATCATCTTAATCTTGGTTTATCATCCGGATTCGAACTTAAATTGGTTAGAACATTTGATTACATGGACATTTAATTGGAGGATTATTCTTAGATTAGTGTTGGATTTGTTTCTTAAATATGTAAGTTCTTTTATTTTCATTTTTACTTTGTTTTTTCCAAGTAAATACATTATTTACGAAATTCTACAAAGCTTGATGTTCTCACTCTTTCTTTTTGTTTCTGTTTATTAAATCCTAAATTGGTGGCTCGTCTAGGATATTTGAATTTTGGCTAAATTATTTCCGTAAACTCTGAAATTTGAATCCCTATAGCTTATGAAATCTTAGTGAGATTAGGAATGTTTCTCTAAAATGTCATCAAATGACGAAATCTGTCTTTAGCATTCTATCTAGGAACAAAATTAGATGTTTGACAAAATTCAACTTTGCAGAAAATTTTATTTGTATGAACTAACGTTTCTTTTTTTCAGGCAATAAATAACAGAAATGTCGATCCATTATTTGGTTGAAGAGATTTTTTTCGGATGGAAATGGTTTGTTTTTGGTTTATATCACTACGTTGGTATCAGACTGATAAAACAGTAAAGGAATTATAATTGAAATACAAGATGGAAATGAAGTTAAGGAAGCTAGGAGATAAAAAAGTTAAAAAAGATAGACAAATGCAGTTACGATCTGAGACAGAGGAGAGATACATGAAAGAGGGAAGAAACCCAATGCAATTAAATCAGGCAAAAGGAGTGAAAGTGAAGGAATTTCAAATATCGCGCAAAATTAAAGCAGACCCCTATTTTTGATCTTTTAAGAAATATCAAATTAGACTGAGCCTGTTAATAAAAAGCATCTCATGAGATATTTAGGTATGGATAGGTACTATCGGAAATTTTCTTCAATTTATACTATAAATACTGAACCCCTGACAAATTGATTGAGAAAGAAAAACATGTTCATATTGACTGATTCTTTTGATAAATTAAATGACAGCTATTACAGCTCCAAATTGTAGCCAATCATTTAACCTGTCTGTTGATGTAAGTGAAATTGAGGTTGGACCAGTTTTAATTCAAGAAAACGAATATGGTGTTGATTATCTAAATGTTGTTTGTTCTAAACAAACATATATAAGCATCGAAGAAATTATCCAACAACCTATTAGTAATGTTTGGCTTTGATATTGACATCACATTTAAAAGTTTACATCAAATCAATTCCCTCATAGACTATTGTGTTTTGTGAGGACAACTCTTTATTCTCATGTACAGGCTGGAAAATAAAAATTCAAAGACAAACAACGATGCTGATATATTAGTGTGATATTGACATAAGGCACATCATGGGGTGATAATTTGACAGCAGATGTACTTCTCAGAGTATAGAAATGTGTAATTTATGTACATCTTTACTAATATATAATAGTTCTTTTACACCTAATGTACAATACATATATGTTGAAAAGAAAGCGTTATTATATTAATCTTGTCTTTTCATTATGAGGAAGCGGTGCCTAAGTCTGATTTGATTTATATTTGATTTAATTTAATTGATTCTTGTTTAGTTTACATTGTTGTATTCTAGTCCATGCTATTGTAATATGATTTTCTTTAACTGATTGGCATCATTTTAGAAAATTCAATTTCATCTGAATATTATTTTATGAAAACCTAATAATAGAAAATTATATATTTTTTTACTTCGTTTCCGACCTTGGTTCAAAAATCTTTCAGTGGAGTAAACACCTTCTTAAAATTTTATTCGTAATGTAAATTAGGAATATTTACGTTAAGATGTAAACATCCTAACGTGCACCTCTATTTCGCAATTTAGGCTTTTCCGGAACTTCGCAGAAGCCAGATTTAATAAAAATATTTACTGAGAGCTTTTACAGACTCGTGGTTGTTTTCTTTGATCGTCTTGAATAGTAATCTTTCTCTCTTCATTCATATTTAAATCCCCTCTCAAATGTCTCTTTCCGTCTCTGCTAATTGTATATCTTCCGTTATAAAAGTATTGTGGTAAAACATCGATATATTTCTTCTTAGCGTGTTTGTACCAATTAATAAAGATACTTAATCAATAAATGAGATGAATGTATATAGCCATATCTGTGAGTGATTATACATTTCTGTAGTTACTCGTACAAATATGTTATTTTGAACACAGTTACCCTACAATTAACGTCATGCACGGATATAGTCAGGTATACGACGTTTAATACAAAGTGAAAGAATGAGATTTTGAAATAGAGTTAACTAGTATATTCCTCTCTCAATTTTATCTTTACAACGCCAAAGTGAGTTATTGAATAGCCCTACACCTATGTGGTATTGAACTGTACGGAATCATAATTCTGTGTATGGACTCTTAAAGAGCTATAATCTATATATAAGTATTAGGAATAATTTAATTAGCAGGCGTTTCGTATCTAGGTTAATGTACACTCCTGCAGAAACTGCATCAGTATTTCTTTGAAAAGATAGTGCGTTTTGTGAATCCTTCAATAATGGTTATATCATTTAATTTTTCAAGCAATGTCTCTTGATTGCAATCTACTACGTTCTGAATAGGTTCCATAAAATCAACGAAGCTGTGGAAATACAGTTTTTCCGTTAGATTCTCATGTGGGACATCTGAAACGTTCCAGCGTCCTCAGACTTAAAAATTATTCGATTTGGTCATATTTGTCAGTTGCTTTTAATCGTCTGTCCTTAAAGCATATAATTTATGGATCTGTTGTCTTTTCTTGTGCACAGGATCGAACGGACGTCTCAATAATTCGTGATACGTTCATATATTCGCATTCGCTATTCCGACAATATATGCTCTCTGAGCGACGCGACATCGTGACTTTACTTCCCACATGGTGGACAGACTAGTTTCACATTGTATCTGTCCCGAATGTTGAGACATGTTTGTCAGTCGAAACACCACAAAAATTTACAATAAAATGGTACACAGAGATAATCAAGAGAATATGTGATTGATGCACGTAAAGTAACTTAATCAATGGACTGGAAAAACGTTTAACATGAGATGCACCTGACATAACTATTTTGATTTATTTTCCAATAATGATAAATGCTTATTTAGCTCCATTAACCGCAATTGTTCATTTTGCAGACATTATATTTTTAACCTGATCGATATGGAACATTTTCGCATTATACGAGTGTTACTCACAGGATGTTGAAGGGGTATATTCAAATATCAAACGATTGTCGTAATAATTTATTAGTTTTGATTATTATTTATACTGTAATTAATTGTTTAATACCGATACAAGCAGGTTAAGTTTATGTTATAAGCTAGACATACGATCAATTCTGAAAGTGCTTAAGATGAGATTTATTTTGCAATTTTTATTTTGCATCTCAATATTTAAGCTTTGAAAGTTCAGTTTTTGAAGAATTCATTTCTATTTTCAAATGCTTCTTTTTAATTTTCATTTCCATTTTGTTTACGTTCATTTCATGTCTTCATTGCGATGCCCAATATTAATTTTCAGTCATTGTTAGCTGGTGATGTTGCTTTGGATTAATTGCTATGTCAATTTACATCTGAGAGAGAGAGAGAGAGAGAGAGAGAGAGAGAGAGAGAGAGAGAGAGAGAGAGAGAGAGAGAGAGAGAGAGCGCAAACCTTTCATAGTGGTATTGAAAATGGTATAATTAGAAAAGAGTGTTTTTCAATAGACAGTAAACAGGATAAAGATAAAAAAAAGTATGTATTGTATTTGGAATAAAATGACAGCGACAAGCACACTTAATCCGACAACAGCTTAGACCTTTCGGCAAAGATATATCACTCGAATGATTCGTACACAAAACAAATGTTATTGAGCACTTGGTTTGCCTTTTCCCAGTCCCCTTGTGTAATTATACATATAGCAACAACAAACAACATAACAACAACTATAGTTTACACATAGTCAATGAAAACAAATTAATAAGAACTCTCCCAGTGACTGTGGCAGTACAAGTCTGGAAAACTTGGCTATTTGATCTTCTCACACGTCTAATAAATATATAGAGACTAGAAACATCAAACTCTAAATAATATACTCATTTAACTTTACCTAGCGACATATGGATTTGCTTCCCATCGAAGAAAGTATATTGGATCACGGAATAAAGTTTCCCATGTCATACAACAGGATTAGTACAAATCATTTACGTCTACTGAGGAATGAAGGATTTTCGATTTCCAACTACTCTTGTAGCCGAAATATTCAAAGATCAATATGTGCTGTTCATCCAGCAGGCATACATATAAATATATATATATATATATATATATATATATATATATATATATATATATATATATATATATATATATATATATACCATTTATTAATCATCATTCATAACCGTATTAAAGTACCTTTGGGTAGTACAATGGTTGTTGGCAATGGGTTTCCTCTTCCTCAATTTGCATTTCCAACAATTCTTTCTGATGCTGAGACGTCCTTAATGCCACCAATTTTAAATCAGATTATTTTTTGATTTCTTCATTTGGTAAAGATCCTTTCAATTTAGCAAGTTAAAAATGTCTGAGAAGCTTGAGCACTTCGCCCATTTTGGTAAATTCAGACATTTTCACGAATTAGATCAATCCAGTTTTACCACAATAGACGACTGTGTGAATGCTTGCGGGTCACCCTTAAAATATGTCAATTGTGTGAAATTTAAAATCTCGGACAATGACGATTCGGAAACAAATTCAATTGTAATTTTAATATTTCGTGAGTGCTTTAGAGTAATTCATATAACGGATAAGGCAAAAATATTTCTGGTACGAATCTGTATTCAAAATATATAAAAGAAAGAAAGTGAAATCAATAATTTAAGTAATATTTAACACAGATTAGTTCCCTCGGAAACAAAGTGATAATTAATAAAGACACTTAAGGTATGTGAAATTAAAAATATAACATTCTTAATGACTTTAGCCAGAATATCTTGAAATTAGTTCATACAAATCCCAAAATAATTTGGTTTTGTCTGATCATTGAAGAGTTCTGTAGCATTGGCTGTCTTCTATAGGCTTAAACAATGGTTAGGGCATAAGGGAAGCTTAATCACATACATTGTATGTGTATATTGATCAATCGCTATTGAGAGATTAATAATGTAGTTGAAGACTTTCATAAAAAGTTACAGGTCATGTTTGAACACTAATTACATTACCACACTCGTATAACTAAATTAAAGGAATATATAATAAAACTGTGCATCTACAATTTTTAAATCATGCGATATCAAGAAAGAACGATTTAAAGTTTTCGAGGAGATGGAACATTGTTATTTCAAACTGTCGTCTCCCTTCTACCTAGCACTGTTAAATACCCAGATGTATCACTGTAAGGTGTGTTAACATTTTCAGTCGACTCGTATATGATTTCTTCTAGTTCTAGTGTATTATCTGGATCATCATTATTTGAAATATCAACTACCTCATATCCATCCTTCGATATCATTTGAGCCATATCTATTGACAGGGTACTTTGGTCTAAAGTCTTATTCTGAGCGATGTTTATATGACCCGTTTTTCTCCTTTGACATGTAGGTAACGTCAGAGGTGGCTCTAATGATATAGGTGTCAGATATAAACCAGGATCCCATTTATCTTGTAGAATATGTTGTTCTGCAAGCAACAAAAAACGACATCGTGCCTTATTAATAAAATACTAACAAAATAATTGTCATTGATGCAAAGACTGAACTGAAAGCGTTTTAATGTATCGCAAATATTTTACTTTCTAAGTCTACTGGTCTTCGGTTTAGAATGATGTAATTGATTACACATGGTATTTTACATTGCATAGACGAACGGTATTTTCTAATAAAGACAATTGTTATTTGAAATGTTTTTTTAAGAAATAAGAGGAGTTTAATGATCATGTAGACAAGATTGGGAGATTTTATAAATTCTGGGATAATTTTGATGACCTTTATAATTATATGAATGCAGTATAGATTACTACTTCGTTTAAGTTCATTGTAACATCCACTGATAACCATACTAATTTATACAAACAAACAATAAATTTAAATGTGTTCATACCTGTTTTCGTTATATGGATTTTCCTTCGTTGACGCCATATTAGACAGCCTATCAAGTGGATGAAACCAACCGATCCAATAATGACAGCGATTACGTAGATTGGAACACACACTGTATAAATATATAACGTATCGTGAATAATGCAATAATCTGTAGGTTATCAGTTTATTGCAAATACCATAAAGAAATGTAAATTTAGATGGTGTAATGAAAATTTTCAATGATGATATTTTATGAGAAATTGATTATCATTTGCATTGAAATAATTTTGAAAATGTCGTGAAGCTAAAATAACTCAGGCGATTCTATTTATTTCTTCCCTAAATTTATTTAGGTGCTACTTCATATGAGGATGTTAACTGTCATAGATAACACCAACGCAGTCATTGCCTTCGTATTACAAAACGGGTGATAGGTGACCTAGGGTTCAAGACGTTTTTCATACCGAACACTTACATGTCAACTCTGTTATGTTAGAAAACTTGAAATAGATTCCTGTGTGTCGATGGATCTCACGTTCTTCCCTCATAATTGATGTCAGTAGCCTCACAGTGTGGATCTATCGTGCTGAGAGTTTTTCTTGGGTTTTGAACACAGGAAACCACAACATGTTCACAGTATCTAAGTGAATCATCCACTTGTAAATTAATAACATAAAATTAAAAATATTATAGCTAATTGATACGTTTTAGGGCATCATAACCTTTTAATCTATATCAGGAAGAAATGGCTGAAATAAATACTTATATTAATACATTCTCAAATAAATTTCTAGAATGAAGTCACAATTGATTGGCGATACGTTTATTCAATAAATTTCTAGAATGACGTCACAAATAATTGTTACATATCACAAAATATACTCACGCGAACTGCCCCGATTCACGGCTGTACCTAAAAGAACTGTTGTCGATAAAGTTATATTGCTTGACTGGTCTGAGTTATCTTCGCCACAACGGTCTGGAGGAGTTACAATAGTCAATGCACTTACACTATTTGTGAATGTACCTGTAATAAATTTTACAAATGTACCATGGAACTCATCGCATATATAAATCCTAAAATGATGCTTAGATTTGATTGAGATGATGAGAAACAAGATAAACACAACTGTAAACTGTCCCAATATTAAAAATTTTTGCTTTGTATCTCTCGATTTGGTTGGTAGATGATATGACTACAGTACAGAACAACAAATGACAAAAAAAACAATGAAATTGGAAAAACATAAAAACATACTGAAAACATATAAGATACAAAACATGATTAGGTGGCTAAGTTTGTCCCTGCAGTCGAAACAGGTGAGTCTTAAGAGCACTCTTAAAAGGGACCACCGTGTCTTTGTGTCTAATTTCAATGGGCAATTCGTTCCACGTCGCCAGGCCCTGGTATGCAAAAGAACGGATGTCCATATGACTTTATTTTTCACCTTGGAAACAATGAGTATACGATTATCAGAAGAAGAGCGTAAGGATCTAGCTGGTATATGTTGACACGGTACACAAAGTTGCCAAGGCTACATTGTAATGAGCATTATATGTTATAGTTTAATATATCGAGGGAATAAACATTGCATCTATCATAAACACTATTCTTAATGCTAAGTCAACAACAATAACTCTTATAACATTTAGTCTATAATACATCATTGTTATGGCTAAAATTTATATCGATTACAAATAGCAAAAGCAAACATAAAACAGCTAGACGATTAGCTATACGTGTACTAGAATAAATGTCATTAAAATATCCAGAATGTTCGTTTTATGATAATATTCCTCATTTGGAAGTATGTGTTTTTCAGGCTAAAATTAACGTCCTTCTCGATTTTTTTTATTTGCCCATTATATACTTTGTCACACTATATTTAAGAATACCTCCTCTTAATTTCAAAATGCTCGGGCATGTAACACTCGTAAGTAAATCTCACAGTCTCGTGTTTTCAAGTCTTTAATTACATTATCGATTATATATAGATATGTAATAGTTTACTATCGTCCTATATTATATGCAGTCAATTTCGTGACTAATATCAGGAATTAAGGACAGTGAAAAAAAGGAACACACTTAAGAAATACAAATAAAATATTGACGACTATTTCAGACGTTATTTCAGAATAGGTATTGGATGCAGTATTTACACAAAGTATATTGATCAATCATACCTGCATTCTCAATCTGTGACGTATGTTCAAGTTCTATAAGGTTGCAGGATTTATGATAAAAAACAAGAACATTCCACATTCAAGATAATAATAATTATCATTATATGGGCATAAAATGAAATATATTTATTAAAATGCTCGCGTTCGCCAGGAAACTTATATAACCACACATTTATTTTGAAGATAGTTATTGGAATATACATAACGACATGTGGCAGCTAATGAGAGGTATAATCTAGTCTATGTGAAGTTGAATGTTTGCTAACGAGTCTTAGGATGGATAAATAGGTAATGAGGTTTTCGCTTTAATTACGTTTTAAAAACTGAACGTAATATGTTACGTATATTGTTGATACTAACATGTACATAGGAATACTATCAGATCCTGTTACTCTGACTTCCTACAAAAATGTATGACACACGTACAAGCACGCACATACAATGCGTTATTTAGCATTTCCATCCCATGCAAAAAGCCTCACTATTCCTTATAGAGATATTCCATGTCTTCTTGATACATATATTTATGTTTTGGTATCACTAGGGTTTTGTCAAAATATCGGAACATACACATAAATTACATGCATCATAATGGATTGCTTCCTTACCTAGAACGTTTAGTTGGACATTCCATGTCTCTAAAATTGAATCGTACCCTTCAGCTGCTTTATGGAATATTCCTGAAGTAATTTGATATAAACCTTCATCATCTCTAGTAACATTCTTTAATATTAAGGATACTTCTTGTCGGCTATTGTTGTACTTTATAAATAGTCGATTTTCCTGCTCCTTGAAAGAAAAACCATAAATAAACTCGCTGTAAAGCGGTTTATTTCCCTTTGTAACTTTGACGACCAACGCGGAACCTCTGTATGTCCATGTTTTAATGACGAATGCGTCTTGGGACAGTGCGTCTGTTACATATGTTTTATGTTCAGGTAGGAGGCTTTCTGTAAGTAAAATAAAGATTTGTTACCATTAATATTAAAATTAAATTACACTTCGTCTTTTCAAATTGGATATTAGTATTGTTAAAACTATAATTATTATTAATAATGATATTATTATTATAATTATTACTATTATTATTATTATTATTATTATTATTATTATTATTATTATTATAGAAAATAAAACAAAAATCTAGCATATAATAAATATGGATTGCAGTAAGTTTGCTTTTAAGATGAAAATGTAGTAACTTTCAAGTTGCATCCGCTGACAAGTTTCGTGGTTGCTGTATAATAGTCAAGAAGTAAGAAAGCGTCCGGTCAAACGCTAATTAAAAACAAGGTGGTAAAACGAAAATACATCCAATCATTTATTTTCATGATATCGGCATTATTATTGCCTAACATTGATTGAAAGTCATTGAAGATTTAAATATGGTACTTAGTGATCTAATATGTGATCTGCGATTGGTACACACGAAAATGATTTATCTCACCACGACTCGTAACTTATAGATTTAAAATGATATTAACAGTGACGTGTTGGATGATTTGTGCATGAACAGAGTGTGACATATAAAATGTAAGGATAATTTGGTTTCAGAAAGAGAAGTGTGAAATTTATGTCAAAGTGACCGATATTTATGATGAGAATGTAGTAATCACATCCATCAATCCACTTAAAAAGAGTCGACAACATATTTCCAATTTACAAAAGCAAATCTGCCAGGAAATAATCGCATGAACATAAAATAAGGTATCCAAAAAAAATAAAGGATACATTGACATTTTCATGTTGCATTAATACCGTTTAATGGTTCTAGGGATGAACAGATTTTGAGGAAGAAACTTAAAACATGATTAAACTATACTGAGTGAAGCGTGAAATGCTAGACATTTTTACTTTGTGGTTGGGATTTTGAACTCGTCAAATAAATCTAACAGAAAAATTTGATGATTCCAGATGCATTATATTTTAAAGTGGGTTAATCAACGTAAGATAATCTAAAAACAAATGAATAATCAATAGGGTGAAACTAATATATACACGGACACTGCTGGTTGTAGTATAAGAACTCTAAAGAATAAAGTGAAGATATGTGTTATATTTGCAAATTCAGTGTCGTCCTACATACGCAAATAATATTTCTTAAAATAGTGTTACTAATTACCTGTTAATACTGCAACTGTAGGCAAACAAAAAGCGAATACCCAGAATGTATCTTTCGTCATTGTTGAAGTATGAATATACCTTTCCCGTCCTCTGTGTACTCATAAAAGTGCCAGATTTGTGAGTAAAACACCAAAGTGCATTCCATGTATGTCATGCACCCTAAAATGACTTTCATAAACAATTGTGTATCATGATTGATCCTAGCCAACGGAATATGACTTAGCATCTAAACAATTTCTTTGTTAATTGTTAACCAGAAAACACGTGACATTGGCGGAAGATATATAGAGAACAATAAAGATAGAAAATGTGTGCAAATCACATTTATACTGCAGGGGTTAACTGACAGCTTATTATGATAACTGAACAAACTCACCTTCTCTATCCATATGTTCAGAGTTTACACATACGAGTTCTTTCCTTAAGATAATCTTAGGTTTGATCCAGTTTTCGTTAACAATCAACAACATATAAGATTTCATATCCAATATGTGTTATTGATTGCCAGTTATTTTGTTCTGCGTTGAATGAAATATTTCACGATCCAAAGAAATTAAGTAAGCCACGAAGTCACAGTGCCGGTTAACATCAGTGTTGAACAGAATAGGTTTAGTGTCACACAGACACACAGAAACACACGCACTATATATATATATATATATATATATATATATATATATATATATATATATATAATGTGTATTCATGTATATGCGTGCGAATGACAAAGGAGGATATCGATTGTAGAAGAACAAATGCTTTCTGGGTAAATCGAACCTCAAATAGAAATAACAATTTGCTCGAGTAACAAGATTCATTTTGTTTAAGATATATTTGTTGATAATATATTTCCTGCGAATCATCCATTTACTATGATGATTATTGTGATCTTTTCTTTCTCTTTAACGAATATTTATACAAAACGAGAGGTTGAAATATATATCTAAAATATTAACGATAGCTTGAAATAAATTGTAAATTGTTTCGACCATATGGACAGAATTTAAATAATATAAAAACGACAAACAACACATTTCATAATATGTTTATTGTAAATTGACTATACTATACTATGATGCAAATGCAAATGAATCGATATGAAGGTCAATGAAAGTCCTAAATTAATTGAATGTTTTTAATACATTTCAAGACCGGAATGTGCTGGTCATTTAAGAACCGTGACTTTACGAAGATGGCGTTGTCCATGTTTCCTTCAAAAAGTTTATAACAGTTCCAGAATAATAGTATAGTCAAAAACATGAATACTTTCCCTTTGTAGTGAATATTGCAAACAAATGATTTTTAACTCGAATAGTACCTAAGTACAGCATGAAACATGTGTCCAGACCGAAAACAGGAATACAATAAATGTTAATGACTCCAAGACCGGAACGAACCAGATTACTCAGTTCTCACTTTATGTACGATGTCTAGTGTTACTAAATATCATAACAGGCCCCATGTGACAGAATACACTATTCATTTTGCGTTGAATTGGTCAATTAATGTGACATAGCCTAACCAATGCGAAGAACATAATTGTATAGAAACGTCTTAACCGTGTCAGCCTCTGCACAATACAACCACCGTTTTAGAGTTTCTATTAAGATTAGTGCGAATAATTTGAATACTCATTCGTAACGCGATCGATATATATATATATATATATATATATATATATATATATATATATATATATATATATATAGGTATAGTGTTTCACTTACATACTAACACTATACCTACACTGTAAAAGAAATGAAAGTCTAGGTTTCATTCCTGTGCAAAGTTTTTTAAGTACTATGTAAATACAATGGCAGTCTAGTCTCTAAAATATTCTGCCAGTTCTTGTTTTTTTTCTGCATACCCGATTAGTATATCAAACACAGGTAATGGGATGATACTGATTTGAAAATTATCGAATTTTTTTAAGTTACAAAATAATGAACTTTGCATATATAAAAAATTGGCCAAAGCATATATTTCATCTTTGAGATATAAAGACTATGACCGTGGATCGTATCCTGGTCGTTCCACCAATGTCGTGTTAATTTAGGGTTTTGAAACCAATACAAATTCATTTTCAGACTACACCAATGACTGCAAATCACGCGTTTTGTTTTAAATGTTAGTAAATATTTTCACAGAAAGTGTTGTCAATATAAAAGGCTTACTACTCTGAAAAGTTTTATGTACATTTTGCATGTGTTAAAGGTATGGCTTATATTCATTTAAAATCCCCATAACGAACACGGTGGATACATTTATGAATTATTTTTATTGTAATGCGAAGAGTAAACAAATAACTAGGTATGACTATCTATATGTAAAATCTCTAAAACAAATATTGTAAAAGCCGAGATTACATATGCACAGGAAATATACATTTTAACTGTCAAAATTCGAAATATTCATAATTATTCAGTATAACTGTTACGTAGATCTTATTAAACTCTTTTAAATTAAATTTTATTGTTGACTGTTTAGTTTTTGCAGAAAAACAATTACATTCCATGCTACTGAAGTGTCATTTTTTTTTGCTTGATTTGGTATATTTTATAGACAATGCAGTTTATCCAGAGTCATTTCATAAACACCTAATAATATCAACAGTTTCCTTTTTTGACTTAGATTCCGAACTTGATTTAGAAATCACTCAGTGTAGGAAAACACTTTCTCTTTTATTTTATCTTTAGAGAACAGTTATTGGTTTCTGTCAGGATCGTGTTGGGAGTACATTACTTTAAGATGTAAATATGACCACGTAACCCTCTATTTTGCAATTCAGGCATTTCCGTAATTGCTCAAAAGGTTGATTGAATAGAGATATTTAGAGAAACATTTTACAATTTGGGATTTTAAATATCTGATGTGAAGTTGTTTTCTTCCGCTGTGACCAGACTTTACCTTTTGCGTTTTATTTTAGATGTTATTCAGATTATTCGTATTCTGAAAGATTTATTAGTTTCACTCGATACATTTGACTGCTCACACACAATTCTTGGGACAAGACATTTCTTCAAACTTTATTCGGAATGTAAACAACGCAGTTTTATTTCTTGTGGTTCGTAAAGGAAATCTAGACACCAATGCTATATACCTTATATAACATGTCATCATCTTAATCTTGGATTATCATCCGGATTCGAACAAGAATTGGTTAGAACATTTGATTACATGGACATTTAATTGTTGGATTATTCTTAGATTAGTGTAGGATTTGTTTCTTAAAAATGTAAGTTCTTTTATTTGCATTTTTACATTGTTTTTTTTTTCCGAAAAATACATTATTTACGAAATTCTACAAAGCTTTATGTTCTCACTTTTGTTTCTGTTTATTAAAGCCTACATTGGTGGCTCGTCTAGCATATTTGAATTTTGGCTAAATTATTTCCGAAAACTCTGAAATTTGAATCTCTATTGCTTATGCAATCTTAATGAGATTAGGAATGTTTCTCTAAAATGTCATCAACTGTCGAAATCTTTCTTTAACATTCCACCCATGAACAAAATTAGATCTTTGACAAAATTCAACTTTGCAGAAAATATGATTTGTATGAACTATACGTTTCTTTTTTGAGGCAATAAATAACAGAAAAGTCGGTCCATTATTTGTAGAAGAGATTTATTTCGGATGGAAGTGGTTTGTTTTTGGTTTATATCAGACTGACAAAACAGTAAAGGAATTATAATTGAAATAAAAGATGGAAATGAAGTTAAGGAAGCTGGACCAGAAAGTTAAAAAAGATAGACATATGCTGTTACAATAAAAACAAATGCAGTTACGATCTGAGACAGTGGAGAGATACATGAAAGAGTGAACAAACCCAATGCAATTAAATCAGGCAAATGGAGTGAAAGTGAAGCAATTTCAAATATCGGGCAAAATAAAAGCACTCCCCTATTTTTGATCTTTTAAGAAATATTAAGTTAGTACTTCCTTTTATGATAAAAGAAGTAGATCAATATTTTTCTCGTTTAGAAATAATTGCTGA
Organism: Unio delphinus; assembly: GCA_029339505.1. NCBI lineage: Eukaryota > Metazoa > Mollusca > Bivalvia > Unionida > Unionidae > Unio > Unio delphinus. The sequence continues at coordinate 9,079,815 of JAQISU010000041.1, read as the reverse complement.
GAGTTATGAGTGGCAATGTCAGATACTATTTTTTAAAGAATTGACCAGACGTATGTCGAATTAGCATTGAGATAAGCACTACGATTCGATAGGTGGTGTCTTCTGGAAAAGATAATACAGATTACGAAAGTCCCAGAAAACCCATATCGGTTGAAGTGTTCAAGATCTGTGTCCGTAATGACTTTAGGATTTAACTTGATGCTCTTAAGATTGAAACTTTAGAAACTGTTGAACTTGCTGCTGCTTAGTATTTGTTAACTAATAAATATCCTCTTGTAAATAAGACTTGCACTCATCAGTTCATGGTCAGACTGGTATTTTAGCCTAATACATGCCTCTCTAAATCTTAAACTGGCACAACGTCTAAAACTGCAAAAAATTAAGAAATTCCATGTCAGACTCACAGATGTAAGATTGCTATTTAATGGATTCAAGAGCATGTGTAATATTTATCAAACATATTGTATAACATTGACCAGTTAAGCCGATAGATGCGAAGGACAAATATATCTTTGAATCGCCTGAGCCTGTTAATAAAAAGCAACTCATGAGATATTTTGGCATGGATGGGTACTATCGGATATTTTCTACAATTTCTTTCTATAATTGTTCAACCCCTGGCAAATTGATTGAGAAAGAAAAACATGTTATATAGACTGAGGCTTTTGATAACTTAAATGACAGCTATTACAGCTACAAATTGAAGTCAATTATTTAACCTGTCTGTTGATGTAAGTGAAATTGAGGTTGGACCAGTTTTAATTCAAGAAAACGAATATGGTGTTGATTATATATGGTGTTGATTATATATATATATATATATATATATATATATATATATATATATATATATATATATTCTTAGCGTGTATATTATAAAAGTATTGTGGTAAAACATCGATATATTTTATGATGAACCAATATGATACCAATGAATAAAGATACTTAATCAATAAATGAGATGAATGTATATAGCCATGTCTGTGAGTGATAATACATTTCTGTAGTTACTCGTACAAATCTGTTATCTTGAACACAGTTACCCTACAATTAACGTCATGCACAGATATAGGCAAGTATACGACGTTTAATACAAAGTGAAAGAATGAGATTTGGAAATAGTTAACTAGTATATTCCTCTCTCAATTTTATCTTTACAACGCCAAAGTGAGTTATTGACTAGCCGTACACCTATGTGGTATTGAACTGTAAGGAATCATACTTTTGTGTATGGACTCTTAAAGAGCTATAATCTATACATAAGTATTGGGATCAATTTAATTAGCAGGAGTTCCTTATCTAGGTTAAGGGACACTCCTGCAGAAACTGCATCAGTATTTCTTTGAAAAGCTAGTGCGTGTTGTGAATACTTCAATAATGGTTCTATCATTTAATTTTCCAAGCAATGTCTATTGATGGCAATCTACTACGTTCTGAATAGGTTCGCATAAAATCAACGAAGCTGTGGAAATACAGTTTTTCGGTTAGTTTCTCATGTGGGACATCTGAAACGTTCCAGCGTCCGAAGACTTAAAGATTATTCGATTTGGTCGTATTTGTCAGATGCTTTTAATAATCTCTCTTTAAAGCATATAATTTATGGATCTGTTGTCTTTTCTTCTGCACATGATCGAACGGACGTCTCAATAATTCGTGATATGTTCATATTCGCATTAGCTATTCCGACAATATATACTCTCTGAGCGACGCGACATTGTGACATTTCTTCCCACATGGTGGACAGACTGGTTTCACATTGTCACAGAATTAGGCCAAAATTGAATTTATATTTTTCTTGAATTACAAACTAATCTCACCATTTTTTTTGTTTCGTCGTACATGCGTTACCTGGGGTAAATAAGTGCTTTTTCAAGGTAAGTGGCGTGTAACGATTTGCATGTGCCTGACTTTGTATCACTTGAAGTCAGGAACATTATAATCACGGGGTGCACGGTAATTTTGCCGTGAATTCAGCTCACCTATTTGAGGATATATAAGGCAGAATATTTCTGATAAATATTACGGGACCAAAGATATCTTATCACAGGAAAGATAGCTCGTCATTCTATCTCCAGCCAAAGGGGTGAGTGTTAAATTTATATTTCGTTTCATTGTGAATTTTTATTCAGTTTATCATTTCATGTAATGATGTCTTTATTACAATGCAGATTTAAACGTGGAATATTTGGAATTCCTAGTCACTATTAGACTTTAAATGCAATAGTGTAATCTACGTTGTAGATTGTTTTAGAAAAAAACTCTTATTAGTTTGGTCTCTTTATTGTAGCTGAAATTGTTGCTGATATTGTAGCGGAGCATCTCTGAAATTGTTGCTGATTGTAGCTGAACGTCTCTGAACGTATCTGATTGTAGCTGAACGTCTCTGAATGTCTCTGAATTGTAGCTGAATGTGATTAATTGAGCCATTTGATTGTGAGATCAAATTGAGGTATCTGACTGTCTGTCTGTCGGATTGTCTGTCCGTCTACATCTGTCGTGATGTGTAAATATCCGGAAATCTAGAAGTCTGAGTGTCGGAGCTGTCTAGAGGTGTAAACATCCGAGATGGCATCTAGGTATTTGGGACTGATGGTTATAGTACATGCTGTATGCTGTCTGTACGTATAACTGTGGTGAATCCGTGAAGGGCAAGTGACCGATAAAAGTATTGAGTGAGCCCTAGGTATTCGGTTAAGCTGGGCGGCGATTCAACAGTTGGTGAATCGTAGGGTTATACAGGGTCGAGACACATGTGTGTGTTGCAAATGTAGTACAATTGAATACATTGTTATATTTTCATAGTTACTTCAAATCACAGTAGTATTTCAAGGGATTACATGAATCTCAATAAAAGTTAGCAGCTTGATTAAATACATGTATATGTTCGTGCTAGTTGTCGCAATCCATACGTGCGATAGTATAGTTTGATATTTGTATTTATTTATCGCAATTTATACTTGCGTTAATATAACTTTTGTAAAGGTTCCTTGGATCTGTGTATAGTCCAATAGATTCCTTTGTATCTGTGTTTTATTTTGTATTAATATTTAATTGATTCATGTATAGTGAATGGTTGTGAGTGTAATTGTGGGTTGAACGCATGAGTTATTGTGTTGATACATCATTATTTTTCATTAATAATTTATTTCATAAATTTACATTATCTTTCACACATTGTGTTTGTGTTGTTCATTTAATCCACCATCCACTCGGTAACAATTTTGTTACACAGATTGCATCAGCCCCGAATGCTGACATATGTATGTCAGTTGAGACACCACAAAAATTTACAATAAAATCGTATACAGAGAAAATCAGGAGAATATGTGATTGATGCACGCAAAGTACCTCAATCCATCGACTCGAAGAACGTTTGACGTTAAATGCACCTGACATAACCATTTTGATTTATTTTCCAATAATGATATATGCTTATTTGGCACCATTCAGCGCAATTGTTCATTTTGCAGACATTATATTTTTAACCTCATCGATATGGAACATTTTCGCATTAGAAGAATGTTACTCACAGGCTGTAGTGGGGGTATATTCAAATTTCAAACGATTGTCGCAATAATTAATTAATTTTGCTTATTATTTATAATTGTTTATTACCTGTACAAACAGGTTAAGTTTCTGCTATTAGCTAGACATATGATTAATTCTGAAAGTGCTTGAGACGAGATTTGTTTGCAATTTTCATTTTGCATCTCAAATTTTAAGCTTTAAATGTTTAGTTTTTGAAGAATTCATTATTTTTTTCAAATGCTTTGTTTTAATTTTCATTTCCAATTTGTTTACATTAATTTCATGTCTTCATTTTGATGATCAATACTAATTTTCAGTCATTGGCTGGTGATGTTGCTTTGGATTAATTGCTATGTCAATTTACATCTGAGAGAGAGAGAGAGAGAGAGAGAGAGAGAGAGAGAGAGAGAGAGAGACAGAGAGACAGACAGAGAGACAGACAGACAGAGAGAGAGACAGACAGAGAGAGTGGAAGAGAGCGGAGAGAGCAAAATTTTCATAGTGGTATTGAAAATGATATAATTAGAAAAGCGTCTTTTTCCAAATCCGTAAACAGGATAAAGATAAAATAAATTATGTATTGTATATGGAGTATGTATGTTTGGAATAGAAAAACAGCGACATGCACACTTAATCCGACAACAGTTCAGACCTTTCGGCAAAGATATATCACTCGAATCATTGGTACATAAAACGAATGAAAAATCGCTACTTAAAATGAAATACGAAGTAAAGATTACCAGCATGTCGTCGTTACACAACGTTACATTATTTTCTAGTTCATTATTTCAAAATAATTTAAACGCATCCGTGAAATTTCTTATTTGCTACATTTATGTTGCGTTCAGTCATTGTAAGCGCAATAGGAAAGCTGAGTTTGCAACATGTAGATAAAAAAACTGCATTTTATTTTATCGAGCACCTGCTTAGATTTTCCCCAGTCCCTTGATGCAATTATACCTACAGCAGCAACAAACAACATAACAACAACAACTGTAGTTTACACATCGTCAGTAAAAACAAATTAATAAGAACTCTCCCAGAACCTTGGACAGTACAAGTCTAGTTTTATACCTGATCTTCTTTCACCTCTAATACATATGTAGAGACTAGAAACATCAAACTATAAAAATAGACTCATTTAACTTTACCTAGCGACATATGGATGTGCTTCCCTTCAAACAAAGTATGTTGGTTCACGGCATAAAGTTTCCCAAGTCATACAACAGGATTCGTAGAAATCATTTACGTCTACTGAGGCATGACGGATTTTCGATTTCCAACTACTCTCGTAGCCGAAATATTCAACGACGAATATGTGCTGTTCATCCAGCATGCATATATATATATATATATATATATATATATATATATATATATATATATATATATATATATATATATATATATATATATATATATATATATATATATATATATATATATATATATATATATACCATTTTTTATTTCTTCATTTGGTAAAGATCCTTTCAATTTAGCAAGTTAAAAATGTATGAGAAGCTCGAGCAATTCGCCCATTTTGGTAAAATCAAACAGTTTCACGAAGGGGATGAATTCAATTTTACCACAATAGACGACTTTGTGAATGCTTGCGGGTCACCCTTAAAATATGTCAATTGTGTGAAATTTAAAATCTCGGACAATGACGATTCGGAAACAAATTCAATTGTAATTCTAATATCTCTTGAGTGTTTTAGTGAAATTCATATAACGGATAAGGCACATGTTTCTGGTACGAATCTGTATTCAATATATATAAAAGAAAGAAAGTGAAATCAATAATTTAAGTAATATTTAACACATATTATATCCCTCGGAAACAAAGTGATAATTAATAAAGTCACTTATGGTATGTGATATTAACTATAGAACATTCTGTATAACTCTAGCCAGAATATCTTGAAATTAATTCATACAAATCACAGAAAATTTGTTTTTGTCTGGTCATTGAACAGTTCTGTAGCATTGGCCGTCTTCCATAGGCTTAAACAATGGTTAGGGCAAAAAGGAGGCTTAATCACACCGTCACATGGGTTGTTACCATTGTATCCGTATATTGATCAATCGATATAGAGAGATTAATAATGTAGTTGAATACTTTTATAAAGTTACAGGTCAAGTTTGAACATTAATTACATTACCACACTCGTATAACGAAATTAAAGGAATATATTAAAAATGTGCATCTACATTTTTGAAATCATGGGATATCAATAAAGAATGATTTAAAGTTTTCGAGGAGCTGAAACGTTGTTAGTTCAAACTGTCGTCTCCCTTCTAGCTAACACTGTTAAATACCCAGATGTATCACTGTAAGGTTTGTTAACATTTTCAGTCAACTCGTGTATGCTTTGGTCTAAAGTCTTATTCTGAGCGAGGTTTGTATGACCCGTTTTTCTCTCTTGACATGTAGGTAACGTCAGAGGTGGCTTTAATTATATAGGTTTAAAATATAAACCAGGATCACATTCACCTTGTAGAAAATGTTGTTCTGCAAGCAAAACAAAAAAGGAAATCGTGCCTTATTAATAAAATACTATCAAAATAATTGTCATCGATGCAAAGACTGAACTGAAAGCGTTATAATATATTGCAAATATTTTACTTTCTCAGTCTACTGATCTTCGGTTTAGAATGATGTAATTGATTACACATGGCATTTTACATTGGATAGACGAACGGTATTTTTTAATAAAGACAATTGTTATTTAAAATATTTTTAAGAAATAAGAGGAGTTTAATTAGCGTGTAGACAAGATTGGGTGATTTTATAAATTCTGGCATAATGTTGATGACCTTTATAATTATATGAATGCAGCATAGATTCCTGCTTCGTTTAAGTTCATTGTAACATCCACTGATAACCATGCTAATTTATACAAACAAACAATAAATTTAGATTTGTGCATACCTGTTTTCGTTATATGGATTTTCCTTCGTTGACTACATATTAGACAACTTATCAAGTGGATGAAACCAACCGCTCCAATGATGACAGCGATTACGTAGATTGGAACACACACTATATAAATATATAACGTATCGTGAATAATGCAATAATCTGTTGGTTGTCAGTTTATTGCAAATAACATAAACAAATGTAAATTTAGATGGTGTAATGAGAATTTTAAATGTTGATATTTTATGAGAAATTGATTATCATTTGCATTGAAATAATTTAGAAAATAACATTCATTTTTGGAACTAAAAGGCATTCTTACTTTTAAGGTAAGGAATGTATTAAAATGAACATGAAAGTGTAATTTGAATATTTGAAAGTTTGTCTTGTTGGCACTGAATATGATTGGAATATCATAGTGAATGATTCGTCCAGATAGAGATAGCAAAACTGTGACCCATTTAATTTTTCGCAGTTTAATGGAAAAATACTTTACAATTATATTTGTTGCCATGTAAACTAGATCCAAACATGATGTTGTCCTTTAAAGATATTGCCACTATATATTTTGGCACAACAATTTAAGAGGAATTATATTAAAGCATATAATTATCACATACGCTCTTGTATGTTAATAATAGACGAAAACGTCATTTTCCTCGTCCACCACTTAAACAGTTTTATAGTATGTGCGTAGTATTTGTGGAAATTAATAGCGACACATATTTAGAAATTTTTTGGGGAGGAGGGTGGTTATATATATATATATATATATATATATATATATATATATATATATATATATATATATATATATATATATATATATATATATATATCTAATGATAATATAAATGATAATAATAATCATGAACATATTAACATATGCATAGTACATTAAAGTCTATTACAACAAATTTTCTGTTCCGCAAAGCTAAAATTAAATTCTGGACACTTTTAAAGTTATGTAGAATAAAACATTTGCAAATAGTTAATATGAAAAATTTGCTGTGCCATATTTGTAGCAACTTTGCATTGTGCACATTATGGATATTTATGGTTTATTTTCCTACCTCTCCGACGTTTAAGATGAAATAAGATAAATGTGTTGGGTAAATGACCTTTTATGTATCTTACTTCTACCATCATAGCATATCGTGAAGCTAAAATAACTCAGGCGATTCTATTTATTTCTGCCTTAAATTTAGTTAGGTGCTACATCATATGAGGGTGTTAACTGTCATAGCTAACACCAACGCAGTCATTGCCTTCGTGTTACAAAACGGGTGATAGGTGTCCTAGCGGTTAAGACGTTTTTCATACCGAACACTTACATGTGACCTCTGTAGCCATGGCTTCGAATTTCAAGTCATCATTGTTATGTTAGAAAACTTGAAATAGATTCCTGTGTGTCGATGTTTCTCATGTTCTTCCCCCATGATTTATTCTGACCGCCATGTCGTAAAATGGTGCTATGTTCAAAAACCTCAACAGTGTAACATTGCCTTGTTAATTAGTTCACTTGCATATTAAGTTTATCAACAACTGAGCCCACAAAAGTTAAAAAGTATCGGAGCATTTGGAGGTATATTTCTAATTATATGATTCTGTTTTCTAAAGCATCATACGCTTTTACTATGTCACGATATTATAGTTTATCCCATTTATTTATTATGTAATCACTTATAATTGTTATAGGAGACTTATGACAACCAATGTACTCACATGAATAGGCTGGATTCACTGCTGAACGTGTAAATACAGTTTTTGGTAACGTTTCATTGCTCTGTTGGTCGGAGATAATTAGCTTAGAACTTTCTGGAGCAGTTGCAATATTCAGTACATTTGTACTAGTCGTGTATGTGACTGAAATAATGTTTACATTATGTACATTATCTAAGAACATACTGAAGACGTGATAAACATACTTAAATGTGTTTCAAAGGATAACAAAGAACACATGAATTTGAATTTGATCAATATAATGTCTGAAATGTATAATTTTCTTACAATCTCCATATCTGGTTGAGAGCTGATACAATCGGACTTTAACTGTAATGTATCTTAAGGTTGTTTCTCAATTTGATATTGAGATGGTTGAAATGGGACAGGTTGTATTTGGTAACACCACCTGTACATGATCATCAATATTACAATCTGTTAAAAGAGTTTAACGAGAAAGCGAAATCGTTAAGCGATGATGTTATAGAATTTATAACCGATATTGACGAAGGATCGAGGACTGGCTCTATTGATGGATCCATTAACAATTTGATGATGTAATGTTGGATAAACACGCAAATCCAGCTAGAATATTTTCCCGAGGCAGACATAGAAATACTGATATTACCCAGCTGCATACAGAAATTCCTAAAGGGATCAGGGACAATTGTAATATTTTTCTGTGTTTAATGGATGTGATACACATACACTTATAAATATTCATCAGACCAAGTGTAGCCGTGAAATGGATTATAATGTTTTTAGAACTTTCTTTAGTGTTGTTTAGTCAGCACCCACACGAATTTATAACGATAAACTTACATGACTCTAGATCAAGAGATCTTATTAGACTTTATAAAATATTCGGTTAAAACCGTAGCAACTACGAGGACGCGACAACAAATATACGTTTCTGTTCCACCGAGGCAATTTCTCTTCGTTGACACCCATTTCGAATTTCTCACAGGCATTGGTTTAACAAATAAACACCTAAAAGGTTGTCTCATTTGCCCACTCGTACGAAACCGAAACTGTAATTTTTAGTTTGTCTGAATAGTATTCGCCCCCTCTACTACGAGACGTGAGAGGTTTGGGAGATGGATGAGGACAGTGTGTCCGTCCACACAGATAATGCAGCTGCCAGATAACAAAGGTAATACCCTTATCCAAAGCCTTTATCCCCCCATATAGATTATTACACACACATGTATATGTACTTTTAAACGTACACACACACATGTATGTATGTATGTATGTATGTATGTATGTATGTATGTGTGTGTGTGTGTGTGTGTGTGTGTGTGTGTGTGTGTGTGTGCATGCGTGCGTGCGCGACCGTGTGTGTGTGTGTTTAAACTATCACGAAGACTTAAGTTACGCATTATTTTGTCTGATTAGCGGCATCTAAGTTAACTTTGTAATCTAAAACGATGGTTTCAAGATATAACATTCTTGGAGCGAAAGAGAAAAGAATAAGGGATAATGGTACAGTTACGACCAATGATGTATATGAATAACAGACTTCCTACGTATTCATTTCTAGCTGATGAGATACAAGGATGCACAAGATAAGAACGACAATGAGACTAAAAATAATCACACGCTCTATTTAAGTGTTTTTGGGTCAAAACCTGAATGCGTACGTCTGTACCGCTTTTATTTGATAAATTGACTTATATACTATATTCCTTGCATTGACCTCGTGCCTTCTAACAATCTTACATATAACCTTTTCCTACGGCGCTAAACGTACAGATCTGATGCACCGGTATACAACTGTCAATCAATACATTTATCAAGCTCGTGCATTCTAATATATCTAATATATAATTCTATCCTGTTGATCGACACCAAGTTAGTTAAAAAGTAAAATATGACTAAAAATTTGTATAAGTATAAAGCATTAACATTTTAAGAATTTCTTATTGTATCAGTTTTCCATAGCACAATGTTACAACATCTAAAAGTAATATTCCTGTACATATTTGCTTGAAAGTTAGCCAATCACGTGACATGCATTCTTTTGAAGAGTGGATGAATACTAAACTGCGTTCACTGCTGTCTTTAATAATAAGGTCAATTATAAAAATAATACACGAAATTCTCCGATGAGTTAGATTGTAATGTTGGTTATGATTCGGTACTTGATTTGCTACATCTAATGGATGATATATAATATAATATGTAATATCAGTAAGGCATTTTCACCTTTGTATCGTATACATTCTCTTTTTTTTCAGTTGAAGGTACAATGTTCTGTCATTATCATAAAAGTCATAAATACAATAGTGATCTATGAACCCAACACATAATGATTTATATGACCTTTAATTATTTTCATTTTTATCACAAGACAAAGAAACACGATATTTAGTGGAAAGAATAATTTTTTTTTAAACAGTACATGAGTCAGGTCTAATGTTCCATTTTGAAAGATACTATCTCTATGACCCATGTCATTGTTTAATTTAAGGTTGTTTTACAATTAATGGCAACATGTGATACAAATCAAACGTTCTGTTTTTGCTATATCTATATTATTTTTCCAACATGAACTGTTCTATACCAGAAACCAAGATAGAGTCTATTGTTTCTTAGTTTAATTCGCTCAGAATGTCGGTTCATACAGGTACATAGCATCCGAATAAAAGTGCTTGTTGTTCCTGCCAATAAAAAGATTTTGGTAAACTAAAACTCTCTTAAGAGAAACTTTATAAATGCATCAATCTTAAAGTTGCCAGAGTGAAATTATCAAATGTAGGGATACAATTACCCATGCATTAATAAAAGGATGTATTTGGCACCTAGTGGGGGGACAATTACCCATGCTTTTATTAAAGAAATGTTGCTGCCATGGGAGCTAAACTATTCTTGCTCAATAATAGTGTTTGAAACTGGGGTGTTGGTTCACCCACAGACATCTTCTACTTCTATAGGACACAAGTATATGACACAGGTATCGAATCCGTCACCGTTGAATTATAAATACGACTCAATACTACTACTAATACTACTAATAATAATAAGAATGAGGTCTTTCCTGTGCCAGATAATAAGTGAGCAAGACAATTTTCTATGCATCCACCCCATTCCGTATGCACACAAAACGAATATTATGGTGACTAAATCGTAACTGGTTGAATTTATATCACGCAGATTGTAAATAAAATTGGCAGACGTTCAAGATTTGTTTGTGTGCATGTTGGTGAGTGCCCAAAGTGCATGAGTGTTTATAACATTGTCCTATATCAGTACAGCATGTAAAGCAATTTAACATTGTTTAGACCAGAAAACGTTCCAATATTCTTATTTATGTATTTCATTTGAAAATCATAAAAAAGTATACCTGCATTCAAGACTTGGTCCTCTGTAACAATGATTAAAGCGACATTCATTTGATATATCGTTGTGGGAGTAGTTAGTCGTTGTGATTATCTTTAGAACATATATAATGTTTTGATAAGCATATCGTGATTCTCTTTAAATAATTGAATATGACATTTTAACGAAGTAATATCGGATAAAAAATGGGTGGGAGATATTCTTTTGCTTTTCAGAAAAGCTAATACTATATATCTAAATATAAGAATAAATAATGGTATTATACATGTTAGTGAAATGAATTGCCTTGCCTTCACGCTTCGATTCCTAAATCGTGTTTTCGTTTAATGAAACATGCCACCTATGATACACAAGCATACATTTCCGATGGAGGTTAAGTGAACGATTTGAAGAACGCGTTGCATTTTCAGCTATATTAACGTCCAAAGATTGAAATGTTAAATCCATCATTGAATTTTATTAAGGTTAATCAATCTTAAAATTATCTCGTGTGTCCATACAAATTAGCTTCCATATTTTGTCGCCTTGGCGTGTATTGCACATGTCACAGTGGACAACGTGTATTTAGGTCATCGGTTACATCAATTGACGTAAAAGACCATAGTTGATACTTTAGGTTGAGTCTATTGTTTCAATGCAAACACTTGCGTCTGTATCATATAGGGCAGTGCACTTTTTACGTTTGTATAAGAGATATAAACAAATATATATGTAACATTTTTGTTTAAATACGTAATATGTTCCTGTAAATGATTCCAGTTTTGTAAAATGTAAAATGAAGAAGACACCTTTTCGTTATACATTGTTACTTCAACTAATGTTACAGCATACATTTTGAAATTACACGGACACTAGTTTGATTTCATGATTATACCAGAATATTACCGGTACCAATCTTTCCAAAATCCAATTTGGGAGATTGAATATAAAAGCATGAAGATGGAGACGTAACCTCGTATGGTTTTTAGTGACATATTTAACCATCGTTTTCACTAAATATTGACCGAACTTTTGGGTTCAATACACGTAAAATTCTCAAAGGACACGTGTATTTTCTGTCTGTTCAATATACTCCTTTTTGACATTTTAGCTATCAAAAATCCAGTGAACAATTAATGAATTATGCATTGTTTAAACAACTGGTAGCATGTATATACGGTGTATTTGGAGTTTAAATTATTTTCTTTAATTGATCGATGTCGGATACAATTTGGTTTTCCCTGTCATGTGTTTTGCTGATCGTTTCCTATGCTTTTTTATAAAGAAAGGAGACTATAAAGTGTTTTCACGATGCTCACTTGCATTCTTTATTTCGTCGGTGATCTCTGTTGGGTATATTTAAATGTGTGGTGGGGGTTGTGAGGTTGTTAAATTGTCTCATAGCTTAGCAGAGTTGTCTCATGTATTCCTGATAACCTTTCGTGAAACACTGTGTTAAAGTTGTTTCAAAGTTAGACGATGACATGTTAATTGAGTTTTCGACAGTCTGGGGTAAAATTGATGTAAAATGTTGAACTGGATTATTGAAGTGTATAAAGAAATGTCTGCTAAATATAGTGTTGCAAAGCATTTTGCACTTGGTAAAGTCGGCATTCTGTAAATTCTAACCTGAAACTGGCTGATCGATGGTAGAGATAAAGATCTTAAGAGAAATTGAAAAGTGGCCATGCAACGAATGGTATCAAAGACGTCCCAATCACAAACCAACAACATATAATGATAAAACATTGTTGGATCTATACACTTATACTTTCCCGTTCTAAGGTGTTAATATATTGGTGATGTGATGTTATTTAGACACAAAATGTGTCTGGAAATTAAATCTTCTACCTTTAGGCAATGCCATTTATGTACTTACTTTCACCAACAATGATACGGTCACTGAAAAGACCAAGGAAAGAAAATGGAGCAGTGAGATGAATGTCAAATTGATTTGGTTTTAAGCTGCTGCGTTGAGGTATTTACATGTTGCATACTTTAATTACACGATTACGAATGGCTCTGACAGTACTGACATATAACTATGTCTTAAGATAATTTATTTATGGTGAATTATAATGTCACAACAAATGAATCACGTTCAGAATGCTGCCATCCGATAAATGTGATACAAATATGAACTGAAATATAATTACTATCATGTTTGTAAGAACACGTTGGCCAATTTATGTTACGGTTTCAAACAAAGCATTAAAATGACGGTCATTGTTTCGTTCCATTACTTCAATATTCGTACACAAACAATCTAAGACAAAACTGCAAAGACAATATAGGAAAACTACATTTTATTTAAAACTATAATGTAATAAATAATTGCTCCATGTCACGGTTCTTTCTGTATTGGTCTTTAAAAGATCGCTTTTAATATGTACCGAGTGACTGTATAAGCTGAATGTTTATTTAGTTCAATATATTTAAAATGTTAGTTACTTTGAAGATAACATGTTGTTTGTTTCTGTTGGTTAACATATTCAATTAAACAAAACGGTGAATGTACATTACATGATATACAATAAAAGACAAACTTCGTCAAATATGGTCTGTAGTAACTAATTGAAAAAAACATAGAATGGGGTTATTTTTTAAAAAAAATTAAAGTAATAGGATACCTTCTAACCAACAAAATATAAAACAACAGATTTTGGATGGATGTAAATGAAGTTTTGTAAGAATTAGAAAGTAAAAATAAAACGATTTTCAAATCATAAAAATGATTACGTCTTTCACGTATTGTGCACCAAAAATAAAAGGTACTCCTTGCCGATGTTCCTGTGACTCTTTAAATAATTTCGTTTCTTTAATGTCCTTTAAATGCAAAATGTCTTTTAAAAAATCATTTATTTGAATCCGTCTAACAATCACAAGTATGTCATGTTAGTCTTCTAGTACAAAATGCTTCTAATTAACTTGTAGAGCAAAGTAAATTGCTATATTGCTACATTACGAGATATTATCAGGTTTTGAATGAGTGCTAAAGTCATGCAAAATGGCAAGCAGCGCTCGTCTCGTACGTTCAGATTGGGAAACAATTATATTTTAGTAGGTAGTATTAAGTTCTTATCTAGCATCTCTTTGTCGATTCAAACTTCTTAAAATAAATAAAATATTTAAGTGTAATATGCAATTTGTCTTTAATTTTCAGTTTTGTCATCACTGACAGTATACGTCATGTAAGACCTCAACATGCCAAAAGAAGATCGTTGAAGAGAGTGCTTCAAGTAGTTTACAAAGACTGTTATTTTCAAAGATTTAGCTCCTTTTAAAGATGTATGCATTGATGAATAGTCCATGGGAACAGAACGTCTTGAAATTAAATATTTTATGAGATATTAGAATGTATTATTGGGAGTAACTTCCGATGCCAAGGTGGTAATACCACGTTCATTACAACTTTAGGGATTTTAGTTTTGGAACTAATTTCCCCATACCCATGAAGGAATTACATCTGAGATTATATTTATTATTCCAACTTTACTTCCAAACGTAAGCCTAGTTCATGACTCTTCATTTCTATTCCCTATCCCAGGATGAACATATCTTTCAATATTTCTAAACTCTACAATGCATGTCTGTAATTATAAAGTTGATGCCGTACAAGAATATTACAGCTGAACAAAAGCAGGTTTCAGGTATAAATTATTAATAATTTTACAATCAGATTCTAAACAAATCAAGTAATCTGTGGGAGACCGAAATCAAATGACCCAATTTTCTTCGATATTCAATGTGACCCAAAATAGCTAAAGGTTTCAAGTAAATCATGTGATTATAGTAGCACAGAGTTATTAAAGTAGAAAGTTATCATTTCATTACAAACATACTAAAACCATGTTTAGGAACGGCACTAAACCAATAATGGATGCATTTGCTTGCAAGCCAAAACTAAGTGAGAATCAAACATTAGACGGAGCTTCTGATATCAAACTAGACTGGAAGGTTATCATGGACACACCATTCACATTACAATGCAGTCATAGCACACACATTAGGTACGACTATATGGTCATACTGAAAATGACAGAATAGGACAAGAACAAATCACACATCGTTTAGTAAAGTTCAACAAGTAATATACTTCCCTTGAATACAATGTAAAAATTTAGAAAGAAATTAACAGTATTGTGAATTAATTCCCATAGACTCCAAAACATTTTATCAGAAGCCTAGAAGAATAGAGAATTGCGAACATTTATATTCCTGAATATGCTGATGTAATACAAACCGGGGAAGATTTTGATATTCCAACAGTTTTGATACAGTACAACCATATAATCCAAGATGTCTCTTAATGAATTTACAATTATTCCACAAACGTTGTTTAGTAGCAACGTATTAACAAGCAGTTTGTAATTTTTTTAAAAAAAACAATTTAAAAGCAAATGCATCTTCTAACATAAAACTGAACAAAGCGTGAAGACTGATTCTACTTTCTATGTTAAGGTAGAGATTAATATTTCTAATGGACACAATCTTAATATGAAAACCTAAGACACAATAAGAGGATCTGGATGAGGGTCAACGTTCATTTAAAGACATTCTAAATTGGAAAGAATGTCAATTCTTCACTTTCAACTTCACTTGAATTAAAGTTTAAAAAAATAGAAATCATCATCTAGACCAGATATCTCTAGTGTAAAGCCTATACATTGAACTCAAATACAAGAAAACGTGTTTCCCTATAAATAATAATTATCTATAAACCCAATGTATACAATTAAAGACAACAATTCGCTATGTCATAATCATCATCATCAGTACCTCAACCTAGAATGGGCGTTGAGGCACCGTGCTGCAGAACATCGGACCAGTTCCAACCATTACCTATTCAATACACTTTAAAAATTAATCATTGCAAGCTATGACCATGGGCAAACACAAGCACACAACATCAATTAAATATAAATATAAATATCGTTCTAGATACATGGACAATCATTTGAATATGTCCTTTATAAATGTAAATCGATACAAACTGTAGAAATTACCACTGTGTGATGTGCCTCAACCACAATAATCTTTGACGTATGAATCCACGAAAGGAAATCAAAGCAGTGATTGCTGCAGTCTACATTTATTTGCACATGAGTGCAGAAATAAAACCAATCGGCGGTTTATGAATTAACATAATGTAAGAAGAAAAACATATTTTTTAATGGATATATGATAGTAAAAATATATAATGATTTCTCTAAGAACATAAATGTGCTCTTATTATGACTGACAGAAAAACATAATATTACCACAGCGGTCTCCAGAAATATAATGCGTAACACATCGCTTTCAACTGGCTGATTGTAGGGTTTACTTTGATGTATATGATGACGATTCGTACAGTTGTCGCTGCTTACCTCCAGTTTAGCAGTGATATATACCGATTGACGAAAATAATACATAGAGTCACATTCTTTCTGCTCTACTAAATGACATAACATACCTTCCAATGTACAATCATAAACGGAACTACTTTTCTTTTCATGACAAACGTAATTATAAAAGTGAACGCTAGTAATATTAGATATTTCATATAAATTTTATGTACATATATTTGAAAATCTGAATTATGTTCACATTTATTCATGTACATGTGCCATTAGATCTGACAGACTAATTACATCCTGCTAATTATCCCTGGCAGTCTAATTTCCGATTTGTAGATTAGCATTATGTTTGAGATGTAAACAGGCCTTATTTCTGAGTTGGAAACAAGTCTTATTTCCACAGAGACCAATACGTATTGCACATAGTAAAACGTATTCTTTTACACTTCGAATAGCAATGCGAAAGAAGAAACATAAAGCAGACAATAAATTGTATTTTTCATAAACTGAAATGGCGAATTAGCTTTGGATTAATTGCATCATGATTGCACACAATGACATGAATCGTGTTCTGCTCTCCTTGCTCGTCCATTCTACCACTCGAGGCTATTTCCTTTCCTTCATCCTCTTTTGTACAACTCATGGTTTTTCCACTCCTTGCTCCTCTTTTCTACCACTAAAGGCTTTTTCCTCGTCATAACTCTGCAAAACGATATACACAGAGGTTACATCTGGCATTGATACAGGACTGGGACATATACTTACAATGATCAAATTACAAGTGAGATACGATAATTACGAGTTTGCTCTTTTTTAATTGTGTGCCTATTGTATACCTATTACTTTGGCATTCAAAGTTATCTATATCCTGAGCGACTCCTATGTCCTATGTTTCTTTGTTCGTATTCAAGATACTGAGAAAAATATTTGCTTACCATGACGTTTTCTGCAGACGCGTTGTTAATAACATTTGCAAATATTGTGTTGGCCTTTGCGACTCTCGTGACAGGGTCCTTAGTCAAAAATTGATGTTGATATGCCGGTAATAAAATTAAATACATCCATTTAACATTCGTCGTTTCGAAACCTCATGTCGAAGATCTATGTTCTTCGATATAACGACATTTAAGTCAAACTTATATCTTTAAGCAACTAAGTTTGTTTCACTACATTTCCTAATGATTAAAGAAATAAATAGATGTATAATAGATATACATTTTCTCATTATAGTGTAGATATTTTGTTTAAAATGTGTCGATTCTCAATAATTCGTAACTCTGACAAAAAGACCATACCTACCCACAAAAGTTGGGTTTGGGGTTCCCGACGTAAAGCAAGTTCTACGTTTTGTACTCCATTAGTGGGATTATCAAAATGTGAAAAATAAACCATCTCATATCCATCCTTGCAAGAAGACCCAGCCTTTACTACAAGAGAGATATAATTATTTAATTAAGTAATAAAAGCGGTGAATTAATCAAAGAAATCAGAAAGTAAGAAACGAAAGGAAGAAAAAATATAGAAGTGTAAGGAAAGAAAATATATCATGCACGTAATATTGACATTTTGTTATTACTAATTATTACCGGTGATAGTTAATATTTATATGCTTATGTAGAAACCGTTGTTTCTGCGAGCATTATTATCATTACGTTTACGGCAACGACTTCAAAATAAATGTCAATTAACTACCACACAGTTAGGTGCAGGTTATATGTTCTCAGATACAAATATTTAGGTTTTAGATGCATATAACAGTGTATGTATCCTGCTGTGTCATTAACACTTGCAATACACTGTACAAATAGAATAATTTATTTTTCTTTAATCATTAGAAAAATAACTGAATATCCCGTTTACATTTCATATCACTACTCTGAGAAAGCTTGAAAAAAAATGATATAAGCTATACTGACCATTATTTCTGGATGACAACTTCTTGACCTCTGCATACGTATCCTCTGTATGTCGAGTCACTTGACATTGACAATTAGCATTACTGATTTCTCTGTCGAAATGTTCCTCACGTTCGGTTGCAGAAAACACATCAGCGGGAAACGGACAAACATCTAATAAACTGCCTGGACATTCATGGCATTCAGCCAATAACGTTTTATTCGATCCGCTACGTGATTCACAGATTTTTAAAATGGTATCTGTAACATCAAATGTGTAATAGTCATTGTCCAGTTGTTGTGTCATAGTGTGACATGTGTTATGACCTGACGTAGAAAACTTTGGAGTTTGATATTGGAATCTTCCTGCTTGATTTGTAACTGTGTTTCTCAGATAGAACTAAAAATAACAATATGATTGATTTTAGATCAAACTAAAACGCGAACAGAAAATAACTAAGATAGGATCTTAGTATAAATGCATATCTTTTTTAGTTGTATTTTATATAGCTGTGAAAGAGAAGATGTTTCATTTGTTGATGGACTATTTTGTTTGGTATTTCTCTATGATTTCAAGATAAACATTACAGACGTCTTTCATGGCTGCAACAAATTTCAATGCTAACTTAAGTACGAATGATTGCATTCTAACCTATATTGTATTGAGCAAATGCATCCAAAAACGTAAATGTAATAGAGCATTATTCATTTACGGTTGATATATTTCAAGAAATTTGGGGTAGGGTAGGTTTTGCACTTTTATGATAACAGGAGCGACTATTTCAGTTTTTAATTTTGTTACTTTATGACCTTTGAATTAAAAGGAAATTGACCTGTAGCGTAATTGAACCAGTATAAACGTTTTACTTTTTATGATGGTGTTTTTTCTCTTAGCAAAGACCAATGCACGCATTATTTCCCTGTAGGAGAATATCAGAGTTTCGGGTTTAGACAACAACTATATCTACAATAAGCTTGTCAGTAGCCTCACAGTGTGGATCTATCGTGTTGAGGGTTTTTGTCAGGTTTTGAACCAACGAAACCACATCATGTTTACAGTGTCTAAGTGAATCATCCACTTGTTAATTAATAACATTTAAATTTAAACTATTATCAGAAAATAGGAAGTTTAAACCTCGTCATTGTTATAGCTAATTGATACGTTTTAGGGCATCATAACCTTTTTATATATACCACGAACAAATGCCTGAAATAATTACTTATGTTAACACATTCTCAAATAAATTTCTAGAATGAAGTCACAAATGATTGGCGATACGTTTGTCCAATAAATTTTTGAATTGACGTCAGAAATAATTGTTACTTATCACAAAACATACTCACGCGAACTGGCCCGATTCACGGCTGTACTAGAAAGTACTCTTGTTGATAATGTTATATTGCTCGGCTGGTCTGAGTTATTTTCATCAAAACGGTCTGGAGGTGTTACAATAGTCAATGCACTTACACTATTTGTGAAAGTACCTGTAATAAATTTTAAAAATGTATAATGGAACCCATCGCATATATAAATACTAAAATTATGCCTAGATTTAATTGAGATGATGAGAAACAAGATAACACAACTGTAAACTGTCCCAATATAAAGAATGTTTGCTTTGTATCCTTCGAGTTAGTTGATAGATGATATGATTGAATTAAAATTGTTGATGTATGGCATTGTGCAATAATTACGCCTACTCGTACCAGTGGCATATGTCGGTTAATAAATAATAATAATAATGAGGACTTTGTATAGCGCATAATCTGTCGAAGATCTAAGCTCTTTACACCATCAATAATGATATGACTACACTACAGAACAACAAATGACAAAAACAATGAAAGTGAAACATAAAAACATGCTGAAAACATATAAGATACAAAACATGATTAGGTCTCTAAGATTGTCTCTGCAGCCGAAACAGGTGAGTCTTAAGAGCACTCTTAAAAGGTACCACTGTGTATTTGTGTCTAATTTCAATGGGCAATTCGTTCCACGTCGCCGGGCCCTGGTGAGCAAACGAACGCTGTCCATATGACTTTGTTTTCACCTTGAGAACAATAAGTATACGATTATCAGAAGAAGAGCATAATGATCAAGCTGGTATATGTTGACACGGTACACAAGGTTGCCAAGGCTACATGGTAATGAGCAGGATATGTTATATTTCAATACATAGCGGGAATTAACATTGCATCTATCATAAATACTATTCTTAATGATTAGTCAACAACAATAACTCTTATAACAATTAGTCTATAATACATCATTATTATGGCTAAAATATATCTCAATTAAAAATAGCAATATCAAATACAAAGCGACTAGAAGATTGTAAACTGCAATAAAGTGACAAGGCATATATGGAGACTTGCGATGACAGATACGATGTGGGTCGTAATTTCAGGAATAATATAGGAACCGCGACAAACTTCAGACAATATGTTACTAATTAGATGACAAAATATAATTAAACTCATTAAAATATTGAGAAGTTTCATTTTTAAGACAAGAATACTCATTTATTTCAGCTTAAACTTATACATCTTTCTCGCTTTATTATATTTACTCATTGTATACCTTGTTGTTGTCATCAACAAAAATGAAAGAATAATTTTAGACAGTTATATAGTTTTCTTGGAAAGTTCGGTAGGTAAGCTCTCTAAATCTTTTCTGGTTTTGTCAATCTCTTCTCTAAGATGTCTTTGTACAGATACGTTGCTCATACAATGTTATTTTCGTTTACTTAATGCTGCTATATCAACATCTTACTCTCTAATATTATGTTTATTTTAACTATGTTGGTTTGTGGATGATATAAAGTTTTAAATATAGAGCTAAGTGATTGCATACATTTAAATGCTCATGGACTTGAAGGTCATACATTGTTTAAAGATAAGCAAATTGTATAGTCAAGCTAAGGTAACCCGCGTTATTCTAATTATTTTCGTCAGAAATTGGGCATGATGCGTACTACGTTCTATGAGGTTATTATGTGTCATAACAAGGAACAATGAACTCATTACGTTCCTATTAATATAATGACCTTGGGTGGCAAATGTGTCTAATGTAGTCACTGTACTGATCACTTACATATCAACTTTGTAGATGAGACTTCGAGACTCGGGCTCAGACAACGTATATGTCTGAAAAAGCTTGGGAGTAGCTTAATGTGCGTCGGTGGTTTTTAGTGGGGTTGTCTCGGGTTCTTCCTCCACGATATCTATCATGAACTAAAATGGCCTTTAACCCACCAAAACCACAACATTTTCATAGTGTCAGAGTAGATAATCCACTTGTATCGTATAGTTATCATTAATTAATAACTTCACATTGAAAATAATTTCAGAAACGTGGAAATTTAAAACTCTGCTTTGTTATATACACTTTACAATGTTTAGGGCATCATTATCATTTGTTCTATATCAGGAAATAATTTCTAAAACAATTACTTCCGTTCATATGTTTGTCCAATAAATTTATGGAATGAAGTCACAAATAACTGTTATACGATACTTACACAAAGTATACTCACTCGAATGGGCCCGATTCACGGCTGTACGTGAACGTACATTTGCTGGTAATGTTATATTCCTTGTTTGGTCTGAGTTATTTTCGTCAAACCGTTCTGGAGGAGTTACAATAATCAATGTACTTACACTAAATGTGTATATTCCTATAAGAGATATATATATATATATATATATATATATATATATATATATATATATATATATATTACACATGTGAAATGCATAAATATAAGAATTCATTGCAGATATAAATCCTAAAATAATCCTTAGATTTTATTGAGCTGATGAGAAGCAAGATAACACTAATGTAAACTGTTTCAATATAAAATATGTTTGCTTTGGATCTCTTGAATCGGCTGATAGATGATGTAATCGAATTTAGAGTGTTGATGTATGGCATTGTCCAAATATTGCGCCTACTCGTACCGGGGGTATATGTTGATTGATGAAGAAATACTATATGTTATATTTAAAGTGCATCTATCCTAAACACCCTCCATAATGCATAGTGAACAACAATTACACTTATAACAATTGGTCTATAATACATCATTATTATGGCTAAAATATATCCCGATTACAAATAGCAAAAGCAAACAAAAGCAGCTAGAAGATTGTAAACTGCAATACAGTGACAAGATATCAATGGATAGTGGCGATGACAGATAAGATGATGGGCGTAATTTCAAAATTTATATATAAAGCGCGACAAATATCAGACAATACTATAACAACTAGCAGACTATACTAGAATTAAAGTCATTAAAATATCCAGAATGTTCGTTTCATGAATATATTCCTCATTTGGAAGAATGCATTTTTTTCAGATTAAAATTCACGTTTTTCTCGCCTTATTTTATTTGCCCATTATATACTTTGTCGTCGGATCAAACACAAATGAATCAACATCGTAATCTCAAATATTATGTTTCTTTTAAACTAGATGGTTTTGGGTGATAGACTGATTTAACGATAGAGCTACGTATTGTGTGTAGAACTTTAAATGCTCATGAACTTTAAGGTTACACCTTGTTTAAAGATAAGCACATTGATTGTATATTACATTGGTTTACTTTATATTTGTAACATTACCTTTAATATTTAGAAAGCATCGCTGTGTCAAACTGCCTTCTGCTTCCACTGTGTAGAGTCCAGTGTCATTCTCTGTAACGTGATTTATTTCAATTCTGGTTGTCTTGTTTTCCGTGTCTTTTGAACATCTTATTCGGCCATAAAACGGTGTTTTATTTCACTTGGTTCTGAGAAAAATAATTTAACTATACTTTTAGCTTTAAAACAATGTTTAAAATGTCAATGTAGAATTATTAATCATACATTTGTGTGAATGAATGATCTTGAGAAGATATGAAAGAGATAGTTTTGATCCGCATGAAGAGTACCACTATTAGTTAATAGATATAGGCTCCGTGTCACACTATATTTAGGAATACCTCCCCTTATTTTCAAAATGCTCGGGCATGTAACACTCGTAAGTATTTCTCACTGTCTCGTTTTTTCCAGTCTTTAATTACATTACCGATTATATATAGATACGTAATAGTTTACTATCGTCCTATGTTATATGCAGTCAATTTCGTGACTAATATCAGGAATTAACGACAGTGAAAAGAAGGAATATACTTAAGAAATACAAATAAAATAGTGACTATTGCAGAAGTTATTCCAGAATAGGTATTAGATGAAGTATTTACACTAAGTATACTGATCAATCATACCAGCATTCACAATCTGTGACGTATGTTCAAGTTCTATAATGTTGCAGGATTTATGATCAAACAAGAACATTCTACGTTCAAGATAATAATAATTATCATTATATGGGTACTTTTTAAAATATGGTTTGTTTCACAAAACGTACAGCACTTATAGTTTTGAAATTATAGTAGTTCTTACATTTGGTATTTCCAACTGCGTTTTTTCGAATATAATGGACAATATATATGTATTTCAATATTTGTGGGCATGAATTAAATGATTCAACGTATCATCATTGATAAATGAAAGAGATATATAAACATAAAGAATAATAAATGAACAAGGATGCGTCCACTGCAAAATTAGTGATTCAAACGAGCTACCAGGTTCGATTTTCGTACCTAAATATCAGACGTAGGATATTACTCAGTCTCTCCACTCTGTATTTGGTCTCCCACTATATGCGATTCATTAATGTAATGTGTTACAGATATGTATTTCTGATGAATCCCTGTAGGTAGCGCTTGTTAAACATTCAATGGTTGAAAAATGAAATATATTTATTAAAATGTTCGCATTCGCCAGGAAACATATATAACCACACATTTATTTTGAAGTTTGTTATTGGAATATACATAAAGACATGTGTCAGCTAATGAGAGGTCTTAGGTATAATCTAGTCTGGGTGAGGTTGAATGTTTGCTAATGAGGCTTAGGATGGAGAAATAGGTAATGAGGTTTTCGCTTTAATTACTTTTTAAAAACTGAACGTAATATCTTACGTATATTGTTGATAATAACATGTTCATAGGAATACTAGCAAGTCCTGTTACTCTGACTTCCTACAAAAAATGTATCACACACGTACAAGCACGCACATACACTGCGTTATTTAACATTTCCATCCATTGCAAAAACCTCACTATCCTTTATAGAGATTCCATGTCTCCTTGAAAAATATATTTGTTTTGGTATCACTAGGGTTTTGTCAAAATATCTGAACATACACATAAATTACATGCATCATAATGGATTGCTTCCATACCTAGTTGGATATTCCATGTTTCGGAAATTCGATCGAGCTCTTTATCTGCTGTTTGGGCTATTGTTGAAGAAATTTGATATAAGCCTTCATCATCTCTAGTAACATTGTTTAATATTAAGGACACTTCTTCTCGGCTATTTTTGTACTTTATAAATAGTCGATTTTTCTGCTCCTTAAAAGAAACACCATAAATAAACTCGTTAAAAAGCGTTTGATTTCCCTTTGTAACTTTGACGACCAACGCGGCACCTCTGTATGTCCATGTTTTAATGACGAATGCGTCTTGGGACAGTGCGTCTGTTACATATGTTTCATGTTCAGGTAGGAGGCTTTCTGTCACTTAAAATAAAGTTTTGTTAATCTTAATATTAAAATTATATTACATCTCAACTTTTCAAATTGGATTCTAGTATTATTTCAACTATTATTATTATTATTATTTTATTATAATTTTTATTTAAACTATTATTAGTATTATTATTATTATTATTATTATTATTATTATAATTATTATTATCGATATTATTATTATTTATATTTTATTATTATTATTATTATTATTATTATTATTATTATTATTATTATGATAGAAAATAAAACAAAAATCTAGCATATAATGAATATGGATCGCAGTAAGTTTGCTTTTAAGATGAACATGTAGTAATTTTCAAGTTGCATCCGCTGACAAGTTTCGTGGCTGCTGTATAATAGTCAGGAAGTAAGAAAGCATCCGGTCATACGCTAATTAAAAACAGGGTTGTAAAATGAAAATACATCCAATCATTTACTTTCACGATACCGGCATTATTATTGCCTAACATTTATTGAAAATCATTGAAGATTTAAATATGGTACTTAGTGATCTAATATGTGATCTGCGATTAGTACTCATGAAAATGATTTATCTCATCACGATTCGTAACTTATAGATTTAAAATGATATATACATGGCGACATACCCTTCTCCTAGCATGTGCGAAACGCATGAATATAGCCTCACTCAGTAAAATAGGAAAAATAACAGTGACATGTTGGATGATTTGTGAATGAACAGAGTGTGACATAAAATGTAAGGACAATTTAGTTCCAGAAAGTGAAGTGTGAAATTTATCTCAAAGTGACCGATATTTATGATGAGAATGTAGTAATCATATCCATCAATCCACTTAAAAAAGTGTCGACAACATATTTCCAATTTGCAAAAGCAAATCTGCCAGGAAATAATCGCATAAACATAAACCAAGGTATTACAAAAAAAAATAAAGGATACATTGACTTTTTCATGTTGCATTAATACCGTTTAATGGTTCTAGGGATGAACAGATTTTGAGGAAGAAACTTAAAACATAATTTAACTAGACTGAGTGAAGCGTGAAACGTTAGACATTTTTACTTTGTGGTTGGGATTTTGTACTCATCAAATAAATCTCCCCTAAACGTTTGATGATTCCAGATGAATTATATTTTAAAGTGGGTTAATCAACGTAAGATAATCTAAAAACAAATAAATAATCAAAAGAGTGAAACTAATATGGACGTATGTAACATGTTATCTTACTTCAAACTGTCACTTGAGTAAAGAATTGCTGAGATTCATATAAGTTACAATTATTTATATAATGTATATTTTTACTACACGTCCCCTTCAACGAGGACAGTGAAGTTGACACGGAACTGGTTGTAGTATAATAACTATAAGGAATAAAGTGAAGATATGTGTTATATTTGCATTGTTGAAGTATAAATATACCTTACCCGTCCTCTGTGTACTCATGAAAGAGCCAGATTTGTGAGTAACACACCTTAGTGCATTCCAAGTATGTCATGCACCCTAACATTACTTTCATAAACAATTGTGTATCATGATTGATCATAATCAACGGAATACGAGTTAGCATCTAATCAATTTCATTGTTAATTGTTAACCAGGAAGCGCGTGACATTGTTTACCAGGAAACACGTGACGCGGAAGATATATAGAGAACAATAAAGATAGAAAATGTGTGCAAATCACCCTTATATTGCAGGGGTTAACTAACAGCTTAATATGATAACTGAACAAACACACCTCCTCCATTAATGTGTTAAGAGTTTACACATTCGAGTTTTTTCCTTAAGATAAACTTAGGTTTCATCCAGTTTTCGTTAACAATCAACAACATACAAAATTTCATATCCAATATGTGTTATTGATTGCCAGTTATTTTGTTCTGCGTTGTATGAAATACTTCACGATCTTAAGGTATTAAGTAAGCCACGAAGTCGCAGTGCCGGTTAACATCAGTGTTGAACGGAATAGGTTTAGTATCACACAGACACACAGACACACACACACACACACACACACACGCGATATATATATATATATATATATATATATATATATATATATATATATATATATATATATATATATATATATATATATATATGCGAATGACAAAGGAGGATATGGATGCTAAAGTACAGATGTTTTCCGTGTAAATCGAACCTCAAATAGAGATAAGAATTTTTTCGAGTAACAAATATTCAATTTGTTTAAGATATATTTGTTAATAATATATTTCCTGCGAATCATCCATATACTATGATAATTATTGTGATCTTTTATTTCTCTATATGGTCAGAATATAAATAACATAAAAAGGAAAAACAACAAATTTCGTAATATGTTTCTTGTAAATTGACTTTACTGTACTTTACTGTACTATCATGCAAATGCAAATGAATCGATATGAAGGTCAATGAAAGTCCTAAAGTAATTGAATGTTCTTAATACATTTCAAGACCAGAATGTGCTGGTCATTTAAGAAGCGTGACATTGCGAAGATTGCGTTGTCCATAGTTCCTTCGAAAAGTTTATAACAGTTCCAGAATATTAGTATAGTCCAAAAATGAATACTTTCCCTTTTTAGTGAATATTCCATACAAATGATTTGAATTCTTATACCTATATATATATATATATATATATATATATATATATATATATATCTTACAAGAATGAATAAAACTTATTTATAATATTTAAAATCATGTTCCATGAGTTACAATACATATACGCGCATTTCTGCATTAAACTTGATGAACTTAAAAAAATATTTTATAGTTCTGAATAAAAATCTAAGTTCAGTAAAACAGAATGTTTATTTACAGAAATGATGAAATTTCATTTTTTTATAATCCATTTTAGTCAATTTTATTGTTGAAAATCTGTCATTTTTTTATTTTTGTAGGGTAGAAACCCAGCATGTCTTTAAATGATTTGTCCGTAAATCGTTGATTTCATCTTTTTTTGTCTGCTTGTAGTATATTATTTCTCAGTAATATATCCTATTTTAGTTGATTTATGAGCAAAACATGGCAAATTTAACGATTTATCGAAAAATCATTTAGATAATCGCTCTGGGTTTCACTCTATAAATATTGCAATTTTGA
The DNA here is from genome assembly GCA_029339505.1 of Unio delphinus. Taxonomy (NCBI): domain Eukaryota; kingdom Metazoa; phylum Mollusca; class Bivalvia; order Unionida; family Unionidae; genus Unio; species Unio delphinus. The sequence continues at coordinate 9,051,351 of JAQISU010000041.1, read as the reverse complement.
TAGATTTTTCTATGATTTCGACTAAAATAGGTTAAAAAGGACGAAATTTCATCGAAATTTACAAATCTGAATTTAAAAAATATTGTAACAAAATAAAAAAGATATTATAATAGAATTTTAAAGTTATTTTAACAGAATAAAAAATATAACAGAATAAATCAACAGAACTGTAGACAAGTTAAGCCAAGCTTCCATCGGTAACAGAGTTTTCATTTATACTTTTTTTTAGTTGTCTCACGCGTGTGTTCATAATTATGTTCGTTTCATATTTGCGAGAGAGTTCTGATTTAATATTTTGTACTGCAATAGAAACTGGTACGAACTTATCTGCGTCTGTATCCTTTACCATTAATAAAGACAGGAACATTATAGACTGTATGCTCTTTGTCAGCTTATATTCCATTGAGAGTGTATAACCAGCTTCAAGTTTTCGTTGTTGGATTGACTCAAAATCACAACATATATTTCTCGATCGAGATGTATATTTATATTTTAATTTTTTAATTTTTTACAGCAGATATTATAGAATTAATATTTCTGAAGTTCATATATATATATTTGGGGACATCACAACCTTAAACCTCTAGCTTCGAGTGTTCTAGCAGGTTCAAGATACACGAAACATATAACCTTAATTAAGGACAGTACAACGTTTAACCTCTAGGTTCGAGTGTTCAAACAGGTTCAAGGCACATGAAACATGTAACCTTAATTAAGGACAGTACAACCTTTAACCTCTAGGTTCGAGTGGTCTAGCAGGTTCAAGGTACATTAAGGATAGCACAACCTTTAACCTCTAGGTTCGAGTGTTCTAGCAGGTTCAAGGTACATGTAACACAACATTAATAAAATACGAAGACACGAAACACAGATTCCCCGTTGTGAATTTCTAATCTGTCAAATAACAGTCTAGAGCCTCAGGGAGACGTGTTTGGTGAATTACGTATTACGATGAAACAGGGGACCTCTCTACGTTCAACAGATTTATGTACACACACACGCACACATACACGGATATCAAACTCGGGTGAGTAAAACGATCACCCACCGTGATTCGAACATGGTGAGATGTGTGTATATAATTCTGTTGAATTTCGATTGAGGTCTTGAATTCTGACTCGGCGAGATAGCTCTCAGATTAGATAAAGCGTTTAGTAGTTTAACTCCATCAATATGGTCAATGACAAAACCGTCTTTGATAATTTCATTGAAACACTCGTAGACAAACCTATGACAGATATATGTTTTTTTTAATATTTTTTTCATTGAAATTGAACTGGAGATAACCAGTATTAATGATATAACCGACTGGTTTTTTCGTATACAGTGTCTGATAACACCATCACGAGATGCTTCGTAGTTCGTTATGATAAGATGTATCATTAATTCCCATTGCTCCATTACATACAAATATCTTTTGTTTAAATCATGATTTGCCTTGATCCTTACTTTGAAATCTAATCATATAATCTTCCTGGGTTTTTATAATTCTGTCGCTATAATTATTTTTTATCATATGTCGTTTCAGTTATCTGTATCTTTTACCACCGCATTGCACGCGCAAGCGTGTTTCTCCTCGCACTCCAACAGCACATAATAAGCACGGTTTTGGTTCTAGACTTCCATCTCGGACACGTTGCGAGTGGATTCCGCAGAATTCGTTTATGCAATATCTGTTACAAGGAGTAACAGCGCCGATAATCAACCACTTGCAGAGAATCCTTGTTTTAATCATTACATATATGTAATATTTTTAATTTATATACTTGTTTTAATTATAATAATGGGAGAATTCGAGAGATTATCCAAGATCGAGCTTTCTAAAATTAAAAACATTAATCTTGACAGAATATTCTCTGTGCCAATGCGTGATCTGGTTGATCCGACAGATAAAACATTGATCAATAAAATACATGACGTCAATATAGAATTTCAGAAAAATGAAGCATCGCATGTGTGGTCGACGTTTAAGATTATAAGTGACACTAAAAATATAGATGCTACGATGAACGACAAACGAGTAGCAATGATCATTAACTACATTGACGATAGAAAATATATTTTAAATACCAAATTTATCATACTATCATATACAGACAATTGGATTATTCATGATAAACCTGATCCTGTCCTTCATAACGAAAAAACTACCATATTGAGTAAAGGTTCGATCTTAGAAAGCTCTATCTTGGATAATCTCTCGAATTCTCCCATTATAATAAAGGTTCCGAACCAGGGATGTTGACCGGTATTGATAAACTATATAACGAAAGATCTTATCATGTAACAATGGTTATGTATATCCGCTTGAGAAACCCAACATTGATAATCTAAAGCCGATGAAATTCTCGAGGACAAATTGTGTGGCCGAACGAATAACAGAACATTTCACCCTCTGGACTCGTGGGAAGGGTTTACCGGATATCCGACGTAAGATAATAAATTCGTGGGCGAAAATAGTCAAAGATATCGGAGCATCTATCAAAGATATTGCTGAACGAGGAAAGAAATTAAAATTTCCTATAGCAGTTAAAACGATAACAGGAGAGATATTATACGAATCGAAATATAAATTAAAGGGAGCTTCAGTCGAAATTGTTGATCATAATGCACAAGCGTGGACTAATGTAATAACAGTATTTCCATGCACGAGGACGATTAACTTTTATAACGGTGGTTTGCTTGACTTTACTAACGAAATACGTAAAAATGATCCTGTATCCTTGTGGCTGTTTAGTTCTGAAAATAAATCCGAATAGTTTGTAAGACCAAATGGTGATATTTATCGAACAGAATACCTCCTCGAGAAAATGAGAAAATATACCCCTGACGAAAAATTACTCGGTGAATGTTTTACTGTTCCATCAGTTCCAGCTCATTTTGCTAGAGAGAGAAATTCCTGGAAACCAACTCGGTTTGATTTTCTTGATGATATAATATTAATATGGTCACGGTGGACTGTGGAACCGTAAATACTCGCGTAAAGATGTTATTTCGGTTGATATGGTTGCATGTTATCCTGGAAGTTTTATAGGATACGGAGAGTGTTCTGGGTATTTTAAAAGATTCGGTCACCCGACACACGAGATGACGCGAGTATCAATAAATGGACCGTTACCTGATGTTATTATTACCGGATTTGCATGTATCAAATCATTCGAGTTTACAGAAAACCTTCATCCGATTTGTTATGTTTGGTTTGGTAGACATTTTTCAGAAAAGAAGTGGGCTCCAATAGTACTGTTTCTTCAACAAAATAGTAATCTAAATTCGACCACTCGATATGATCATCCACAATCCATACAACTGTAACAGGTATAGTTAATCCTTGAGATGAATGTATTGTCATTGCGTATCCTAGCGTTCAATCCGATAACGCGCTATCAACAACATTGACATCAACTAAAAGAAAATCATTCAAAACGAGATTTTTTTCTCCGTCCGTCCTGGTATGTCAACGAGTAAATTCTGTCGTCGCGTATCTGCTGGGCGATAACATAATGGTACCGGCAACTCTGCGAATTTTTCTTTATGTAGCAGAAATAATTTTTGTTGAAGTGTGTCACGAACTATCTTTCTACTTGCAACTATCAGATCGTTTGGTCTCCACGTATCCCAAAAGTCGTTCAAAGAGGTTTCTTAAATTTTATTACGCATTACTTCACATTGAATTTTATTCGGTTGTAATCTGCTTAATTTTTTTTAACTCTCAATGTTAAATCAAGTGCTCTATGATCGTCAGTTATTTCTTCGAAATAGTCAATGGATCTCTTTAGCCATTCGTGTGGAGACGGTCCAACAAAGGGTGGTGGTTGACCATGATCGCCACAAATTATTACAGCAGTGTTTTTCGTCAACAACCAATCAAGAAAAATTTTTAGATTATCTAATGATTCTGTACATATATCATCCCAAATGATAATCTTTGGAATATATGTATCTCCCATTCGATCAGGAGTCCACGTGTCTCCCTTCCATTGGAAGAACTTATGATAAGTACATGAGTGTGTTCCTTGTTGGGTCATTTATCGCGCAAGTCTGTGTGTAGGTGTCAAAACTATCATATCAGCATTCTGAAATAGTTCAATCTCACGTGTCGTATTTCTTGATCCTCCAGTTCCATTGAGATAAATCGTTTTGTGTCTAGCTACGGGATCATATATTGATGGTGCAGACGATGGTTTTAATATCTGATCATATCTACGGTAAATATCTTTGATTGGAACATCGGCTGATTCAGAATAACCGAATATATTTTCTTTTCTTATTCTCCACGAACCCCATGGTGCATGATTGATGATATTTAGTTGGCCTCGCAATCCTCAATATTTGTTACTGATATAAAACGAATCGGTAGCTACTCTGAGAGCAAACTCTGGATTTATTTTAATCATTGATAACATTAACGTATGCGAGCATCGAAGATCTTAAATGGGTATACTGCGGTGATTCACCATCAATAAAACTCACTATTGTACCTAACGTAGATCCATTTAATAAGAAAGTTGTATCCCGACTTCTAAATGTATTTAGTTTCGTTGTATCAGCGATTATAAAATTTAATTCAGCATCGTCCATGATCAATATTGTACAATGTCGTTTATGATCATATGATCCTCATTGGGTAAATTTACCTATTATTTTCCTGTCAAGATCTTTTGCAATTTTATTTTCAAAGTCGGTTTTATCAGGATTTTCTTCATCAGGACATTTCTTTTGTTGTGCTAACCAAACTTCGGTCTGCATTCGGTATCATATACTAGTAATCGCTTCACTGACAATCAACGTCAACATCAAACAATCAAGGATATAGATATAAACAATGTTATAAAAAAAAATAAACGCGACTTCGATCTTGACGTGCAATATATCATAACATTGAAACAATAACAGGATAATCACTGTGAAAGCTGTAATTGTATAATGTTGTGGCAATACTCGAGTAAAAATCCTAGACAATTTACCGTAGATAGAAAAGGCAACAGTCTTGGTCATACATGTGATAATGTGATGTTAACTTGTCTTGAATGTAATCGGCATAGAGGTTTCTAGTTAAGTGAATGTGGTGGTAATTGTGTATCCTTGGGAATTACCTGTAATTGTTCACGTGTGAATCCACGTTGAGAAGCAGTTGAATCTAATCTGTAGATTGCAGGTCTACCAGCAGATCGTACCACGCTGGATATCTTGTGTGTTGTAATACTCGAAATGGGATCTGTCGCCCTTTTTGTTCCTCCTTCAAGTTCACCGGGTTCGAACAAATACCTTACAATGACATTACCTAATATTGGCTGCGGTGAAACATTATGCTGTATTGTATATATTTCCTTGTAATCGCATTAATAGGTTTCATGGCATTTGTTCGAGTAAGCTCATTGTTTAATGCAGCTATCACATTTGGTAATCTTGCAACCCATTCACGAGATCTTGTATCCTGAATGAATTCCTTCGCGTAATGGTATCCAAAAAATCGTTCGGCAAGTGTTCGATTAAATCGTTCTACGATTGCTTGATCACGATGAATTTCAGTATGTCCTCGTCGTATTTTAACATTATGTAGCTTCATTAATGATGATACTGCACCAAGAAATTCTTTGCCAGGATAAACTTGTAATAGTTGTGGCCATCACAAGGGTCCTCGTCAATAAATCCGTTCGAAGGTAGATGCAACTTCGGTAGCTGTTTTAGTTGATAATGATTCTGCTTTCTGCTTCTTTATATCTACTTGCAACATCAACAACGGTTAATGCGTATTTAAATGTTACTCTACGTATACGATCATGAGATAAAAACAGAATATCAGCCTGATGAACTTCATTAGGATCTTTAACATTAAAATGTGCGTACTCGAATCGTTTAGGTGGTGGTAGGTACATTTGCCATATTGCTTGTCGTGCTAACCACGCTGCGGCGGTAGAACGTGTGACATTTGCTGCAATAGCGAGTTTATCGATTGCTGCTCTACCTTTCCAGTATCCTCTTGGGCTATAATAAATTGATTCCATTATAATTCATTACCCAGCACCTATTGCTAAGTTGGTTTTCATCGCAGATTTTTCTAACCATTTGGCTAATGTTTCCTTGAGATTTTTATTTTTTTATGGAATTCAATTTATGAATCAATTTCACATCTGTAATATGTAGTTGCTTTAGATCTTTACTTTTATAAGCTACATCATGAACGTGACACACTTTATCGATTGCATTTTCCGGATATTCACCGGACTTGATCTTGTTCATCAAGTCTGATATCAAGTCGAGTGCCAGGACCGCAGTAATTATATCCTGGAAGATGTTTTTCTCAGGGATATTTAGCCTGGAACTTTTGACATTATTGTTGCAATTTCACCACAGGGTTCCTGTTTGGAGCTTTTGTTAAAAAGGAAAATTTCAGATTCAGAACATTTTCCACCGTATGCTATTCTTTTATGTTTTGTTGTAACCGTAGATAAATCAGTAGTTGGAGTTTTACCTTTACAGCGTAAACAATATAAATCCATGATACCATGGGTGTAATTGATTTTTCAGCGACACGAAAACGAGAACAGGTAAAACATCATGCAGCATTACCAAATACGGTATGGTAAAACACATTTATAACTTAATTTGATAATGAAATGGTTGAAATGGAATAAATTGTATTTAGTAGCACCATCTGTATATGATCAGAGATGCTACGAAGTACTTAAGGAATTTAATTAAAAAGCACGATTACTGAGCGGAGATGAAATTATTGATTTTATAACCGACATTGATGAAGCACCATCTGTCGATGATTTTGATGGATTCGTTAATAATTTAGTTGTGTATGATGATGTAACGCTAGATAAACAATCAAATCCGTCAAGAATTTTTTCTCGAAGAAGACATACAAATACTGATGTTAATTATGTAACTCAACGGTGAAGACAAGTTCCGAAAGTAATCAGATATAATTGTAATATTTTAGCTGTATTTAATGGAACTGATACACACACGCTAAGAAATATTCATCAGACCTGGTGTAGTTGAGCTATGGATATAAATAAATTCAAAAAATTTTTTTCATGTGGGCAAGTAACACCGTAAGGTTTATAACAATAAATCTGCTTGATTCCAGGACAAGATATCGTGTAGGTAGCGATAAAATATTTGGCTAATTTGTAGCAGCAGAGAGGGCGTGACTTGAGTTTGGTCGTCAGCGAGATAAACCGGTTGTTTCAAATTTAGGTAAAAATCTCGGTCAATTAGGGTGTTTTGTGTAAGATTGTTTTATATTTTCGTAGGAAGGTTATGTTTAAGGCAATGTTTATGGTACCATAAAATAACGACACAGTGTTTTGTGGAGTCATAAAGGTGGGTGCGTTGGGGGGGGGGGTTGGGGGTTGGTAGGCAATGATACGAATAGGTGTACGAAAGCTGAATTTACAACAAATTTGACGGTCATACCAAATATATCAAGCTCATGTATACCGAGTTGCTTGCATCATGTAAGCGTTGTTTCACAAGATCATACCGTGGTGTTTACAGTTTGTATAATATGGAAGCGTACATCATAAAATAGTGTAGTATACGAGTTAATACGAGCCAAATAACCAGAAAAATGTTGCTCGTAATTGGTCATGCTAATTAGGTAGACAACATTAAAACATATGTCCTAAAATAAATCAGTGCAACTACGTCGTTCCCTTTCAAACTGTTCAAAACTGATCATGATCGTATCCACTGTGTAAATTGTTGTACACACACATACACACACACACACACACACACACACACACACACACACACACATATATATATATATATATATATATATATATATATATATATATATATATATATATATATATATATATGCCTCTGTGTGTGTGTGTGTGTGTGTGCGTGTGAAAATGTTTTTTGCTACATAGGTCAGGTGAAGCTTTTAACTTAATTATTCCTACTCTTAACATCAACCTTTTAGTTGAGTTCAGATGGGAGGATTTATTTATATCTTTAAATTATTCACTGGAATTACAACGTGGTCACTATTTTGGACTAAATCTTGGAATTATCTTGAATTGGTTCAAAAACATTTGGGATTATATCATTCAGATACATCAAGAATGTTGAAAAATTAGCACGTTCGAGACTACTCACACATCATTATGTTAAAAATATTCGTCAGGAACACCGCAGGAATTTGTTCAGATTGCTCAATAGTTTTTGACTTGTGATATAACTTTTTAAGTAATAGAAAAGAGCGCAATCCAACAAGTTTAGTAAAATTCAAGAACTAATGTATTTCTCCATAATATAATGTGAACTTGCATTGTTGTAAATTAATCCCAAATATTCCTACAAGTTATATGACAGGTCCAAATATGTGCATTGCCTATTGCATCCCAGTGGTATTACACTTTAATTCCAATATGTATTGTGTTGATGTGTCTATAGTCTCAAACCTACAATGTGCCATTGGCCTGGAATGCGATGATGTGCTATAGTCTTTTAATGTATCACTATAATATAATTCAAAATGTCCTTGTCGGAATTCACTATAATTCAAAATTACCTTTCCAGGACAATACTAGTATTGAGCATTTTCCAGTGAATACTAATTTGAATAAATAAATCCACCTAATGAAAAACTGAACACAATCAAAAGATTAAATTTGCTTTAGATGTTAAGGAAAGAATGAGTAATTTTGTCAAGTAAACGACATTATATAAAAAGCTAGGATACAACATTAATTCCAGGACGTAGACCAATCCCCTGTAGACAAGTTTAGAAATTTTCAATAGAAAAGCTTATGTCATAGGCACAGATTTCAAAAGAAATGTGTAATTCCATTCGAATCTACAATGATAGGGATATATTAGCTATGTTTATGTTGTTTACAAAATAAATGTTACTGTTCAGGTAGACCATGAACTTGATTTTGGACAAGATCAACTAAAATATACAGATGTACATAATATATAATCGTTAAGAAAATCCTACAAATATCACAAGTCAAATACACACAACAACAGTCATTCACAAAAACTAGCCTTTTAAAGTTTTGTTATATAATCACAAACCAAATAGCACAATAAAAATAACAAAAGCAGAAAATGAAATATAATGAAGGAGTGGTCAGGATGGTTTTGTTTGATTGTTTTGTTTTTGATGGTTTAAAGCCATTTTTCAGCACAATATAGGCTATACATGGCGGCCAGTATTAATGGTGGAGGAAGAACCCGGACAACCCCCGGAAAGAACCACCGACCCACGAGAAGCTAATTTCAAGCTTTCTCACATAACTACATTTGCCGAATTTTAGACTCGAACACACGCAAACAGAGGTGAGATGGAAGTGGTCCGTAACGGACAGCGCTTTAGACCGCTCGGCCACTCGGAGCCCCTGGTTTTGTTTGATGTATTTAGCATAACGTTTAGTACATGATAGGCTAAAAATGCCGGACAGTACTGATTTGCGTATCCTTCTGCATTCATCATCACCATTATCATCACAATCATCATCATCATCATCATCAGTAATAATCATCAGTAATAATAATAATCATCATCATCATCAGTAATCATCATCATCATCATCATCATCATCATCATCATCATCATCATCACTGCTAGAAATCTGCAAAAATAACGATGATGAATATGATACCTTAAGGGTATTAGACTCTAAAATGACCTTGATACCAGTAGTTACCGTCTATCATGACCTTGATACCAGTATTTATCAAATCCTGCAATCCTGGTAGTATCGTAACGGTGCTGTGCGTTTTGGATACACACTGTACTGAAAATAACATAAAAGAAACTACATAACACTGCATCATGTTGGAACAGTCATTTTTCAGTTCCTCTTTCCTACTTTCTGTGTCCCTACTCAGAAAACCAAAATTCCCTGATTGAGGATGATAGTTTAGTTCATGTGCATGTCTTGCACATGTGTGAATCATAGCTGATTTATCTTTGCTATCAGAATGTTTTCGTACCATTTAATTGTGTTACGCGGCCATATAAATGCACGAAAACTACTTTATCACTGATGCCCGCACGCACACACAGAAGGAAAAAAATTGCCACCATGAAAAATGTGGTACAATGAAACAAATGATAAATCTTAAAACAATACGCACACAATGTGTACACTTACCTCAGCTTTCCAAAGCAACAGCTGTTTTTTGCCTCACTCTCTAAAGTCAATCAATATGACATCATGTTTTAGGTATGAATCCGATTTTATATCGCTTGGAATTTAATATATACTGCATGTATAATAACTGAATAATCGATGCATAATTTATTGGGATACAACAGTGTTGCATTTATGCTTTGTTTTCAGGTGCATATTGTAAAGGTATAAATGATAAAGTTTATGTACAGTTGTAAAATTTGAATTTGAAAATAAGTTCACCATGCCAAGCATTGGAAGACGCAACTATCAATATTATTGTTATTTTATGGATTACCGGTGTGTGCGAAATAAGGACATGAAAATAACATACACTAATTGGCCTTATGTCCTGCAATAGAAAAGGGGGGGATTAAACAACACATTACGTTAAGTTACCAAAAATATACCAAAATAGCAGACAATTGTAATCTATTTCTATGTTTTGTTTTCATTTGTTTTTGGTTTATGATTATGTATTGAAATATCATACCACATTGCTAATGTTTTCTATTATTATAGAATATATTTTAAGTTAATTGTCACTTATAGGTAAAACATTGGTAGTCCCATCATGTTCTTTTCTAAACATTAAGTAGAAGACCTGATATTACTACTGAGAAAATCCTAGAAATGAAATTTTGATCTTCATCCTGGTCATCCTATTGTGTCTTACGTTTTATATTAAGGTTATTTACATCAGGAATAATCACTGCTATCTTAATAATTTACTGGAATTGTCTTAATTTCTAATTTGAGAGGATTTGTTTATTGAAATTATTCGTTTGAATTACAAAGTACTCATTTGCTTTTGGATTAAATTACTTTTTGGAATTATTGTGAATTTATTCAAGGACATTCTGAATTATATCATTGTGATGCGTCAGGCTGTTAGTACATTAGCGCATTTAAGACCACTGGCACATCGGCACATTCAAGATGAGAATTAATTTGGAGCACTACTGGAATTGATTGGGATTACTCTATGCCTTTGGAATTGTAATATAACCGTCATGACTATTTCAGATTTAAATCAAAATACTGCAAGTTCCTTTTACATTTTCACTTTGTATTCATGAGAAACAATTTATTTGTTGAATTTTGAAAAACGTGCTGGTTTTTGCCATTTTTATGTTGCTTAGTTTAGAACCTTTGAATAGTACCACACTGTACAGCCTTAAGTCTACCATTATAAAACGTGAATATCATGCGGTACCTTCTATAAAATCTACCGATACAAAAGATACTTTACTAACAATACATTTTAAGAAAAGCACAAAACCAACAACAAAGCAACTAATGTTGTGGGAAGTTTGGTGCACTGTCAGTCTTTAGTGTGAATTGATCAATGGGGAAATTCAAAGATGTGCTTAACAGATCAAACCGTGAATTGATTAGTGGGGAAAGTCAGAATTGTGCTTAACAGGTCAAACCCTGAAGTTATTATTTAGGGAGTGACCATGAAGGGTGCATTTTATCAAATGACAATATTACGAGTGAGTGAAAATTATTTCAATCAAACCTTTCACCTATAAATAATTAATTCACCCCACCAACCCCCGCCTCTTTTAATGAGTCTGCTCCTACTAGGTTGTCATAGAAACAAGTTTAACACCATTTAGCTATAATCATCCAAACATTTCCTTTACAGACCAGCATACCTATTATAAAATATTATCAGTTTCTTTTAGATGGAACAAGGGATATATAGATGATTGAGGGGTATTTATGAACATGTTAGATATGTGCCTTACAGTCCCGCGCTCGGTCAACCATTCCAAAATACTCATGGGCATTTGGTCGAACAATCAACGTCGCTGTTTTTCTCCTGATTCTTTGAATTCCTCCATTAGCACGATCACAAGACACCTGTACGATTAAAAACCGATATCTTTGCTATGAAAAACACTTATACATCACAAGATGATACAAGGCATTGCAGTATTCATGATTCACAGTAATGTATTCTTGTCAAAGGTCACCTTCCACGTTCGGACGAGTATATTTCAAACATTTTTAATGAAAACGAGTTTACCAGACACAACGGTGAATTGGAAGAAAACGCAACGGACAGACATACAGTCATATACAAATACAGATCGGCGAGATAAGGATTGTGTATTACTTATAGAAATGAATAGATGTACAGACGTATAGCCATACAAGCTTACATAAGGAAGAGAGTTGAGGGAAAGAGCTACAAAGTAAAGATGCAACAGAAAGGCATATAGAGAAATGTAGAAAAAAACATGTAGACAGAAACATAAAGAGGCACAGGAAAAGGTACAGAGATAACATGTAGACAGAAACATAAAAAGGCACACGGAAAGATACAGAGATAACGTGTAGACAGAAACATAAAGAGGCACACGGAAAGATACAGAGATAATATGTATATAATTTATAAACTTGATAATTTAAACTAAGAATTTTTGACGGGGTAGAACAGTCATCAAGTCAGTACAGTACTAAACGAAAGATTATAATTTTAGCATTTGTAAATCAAGGCCGATTTTGTTTGGTGGGAGAGCGGACCACAGGGGGCACGTGCAAGATTGCTGTGGATAAAATTGCAAGTGTTCCAAGAAACCATATATAGGTCTACACCCTGGCGTATCAAACTCCCATGAGTGCTATGTTTAGAATGGTAAATTGGCCCGAGAAACGCACCAACGTATTCTTTTCATACAGCAAAAACTGTATTAAAGGTAACAAATAGGAATTATATTGAGCCTTTGCGTTCTACCTTCTTCCGTTTGTAAAAAAAATCTTTAATTATGAGGGGGATATACTATCAAGGTGTTCGTTGAGCGTGTACATTAAGTCAGGCGATGGATAAACTTATCTACACAGAGATTTCTAATAAGAATCGACCCGGAAGATGGAAGCTTTTACTAGGGAAGGGTAAATTTCAACCAAATATACTGACCGCAATGTAAAACCAATAATGTGCTGAAAAATGTCGTTAAACCCACATAACCAAACCAAATGCAACTACACATTTATAAACCTCAGTAATCACCGCAAGTCCCTCCTAATTAACATACAATGCATTATATAATGTGTTCTAAGTTGATGACCACGTACTTTATATAATGTTTGCAAAGTTGTAGAACACGTATTTTATCTAATCTTTGCCAAGTTGCAGAACACTTACTTTATAGAACGTTTGCCAAGCTGTAGAACACTGGAGTAAAATATGTTTTACAAACATTGAGAAAAAACTACGTTGTGCCTAAAACCTCAGACCTCCACAGTAGTGTATTAATAAGTATGTTGCCTACTCTATTAACCAATTATACAAAAATAAAGAAAGAAACACTGACATTTTCGGTTTGAAAATCGCCTTGTTTAAAACGCTTTTATAACCGAGTGGCAGATCCGGTAGAAATTGGATAGGATATATAAATTCATGTCATGGAAGTACATAACATGCAAGAGCGTCCTTGGATCGAACCACCCGACCCCACACTGCTCCTGCCAGAGTTTCAATATAAAAACATAACTGTCGACAAATGTGCTCCCTCTCCTCCCCCTTCCCGTGGAACAGTATTTCTGAATCTGCTTTTATGAACAAACATGAACGGTTCTTTTTTCAGTTTTGTGATTGATTATTTCCCTTTGTGATACAATTCATCACAGTGATCTTAAAATCAAGAGTTCTATATCTTTCGTTAATATATATTTGATTGAAATCGTTCTACCATGCGTGTTGTAAGTAAACCGCGTCTGATATTCAAAGCGGGTGTCCTCAAGTATGTAACAACAATAACACATACATTAGACAAATTCATTTAAAATAATAACAATACATTAACCTTAGAATGTCCCCACGATGACATCAAAGAAGGTACGTGGCCTGTTGTATACACGGTGTTTTATCACTATCCACATTGCATGAATCTTGACGTCAACAGCGTAGTAAATGTATAAGTAATTAAGTCCCATCAAGGCACTGAGACCCAGTTGTTATGAAATGGAATAGTTTTGTCCCGGCAACCGGACGCCCTGAGAAATTTCCATAAATATCATTAAAATCTTCACAGCGTGTGTCACATGATCGGACTACAGAGTGCTGTAAGTAATGAGAATGGCTCCATATTAAAAAATGGTTAGTTAAATAATGAAATTATAGAGGAGGGAGAAGGGGCTGGGGTGGCGGAAAAAATATCCCAGTAAATACGCCATTGTGGCACATTTCTCTCTATGTCACCGTCAATTAATTTGCCCTGGACTAGCAGATTATTTTGTTCGGGAGAAAAATTTGAAAGCTTTGCACATGACAAAACCAAAAATAAATCAATGTAACGGAACTTACATACACCATACCATGCATGCATGCTAGCTAAATATTTAATTCACCACTGGAAGAGAAGTCTGTTCCCTAGTAATCATTTTATGATTTTTCAAAATCCCTTTAATATTTTTCTAAAACAATTATGGTGTCTTACTGTTTTCTTTTCATTATAATCAATGCATCATCGTCTGCAAATCTAACGCTATCAACTATGATACGGTAAAGAGCATTTGACTCTACCATGATATTGGTACCAGTTGTTACCGTCTTTTATGACGTTAGTACCAGTTATTATCGAATCCTGTATTGCGACGAATGATTTAAGACATATATTATCTTTTCTCTTGTAGAATCGAAATGGTGTTGCAAATTTGGATCCACGCAGTATTGAAAATAAAATAGAAGTCATTTAACATTGATGCTTACTGACTAGTCATTTCTCTGCTCCTAGTTCCTACTTTCTCCGCCCCTTCATCAGAATTCCCAAAGCCTCAGATTCAAGGCGATAGTTCAGGTCCTAGGCATGTCGTGAACTTGCGTGAATTCATATCAAATCTCAATTCGTGATCCGAATGGTTTCAGTACTATGTAACAGATATAGCCGGCATTAAGCGTGTAGGGAAATATTTTCACCCTGATGCACGCGCATACAGAAAGACAGAAATTAATACTATGAAAAGTGCGGTACACGGAAATAAATGGTAAATGCTAATCAACACAGAATCGAAATGACACTGTGTTTCTTGGTATGATGCAGATTTCATATAGCTAGGAATTGTATTTAGAATACACATATGATAACGGAAAAGTCGATGTATAATTTAGTTTTATACTTGTTGCATTTCTGCTTTATTTTCAAGTTCTCCATATCGAGACTGGAAGAAAACACATCAGGATTATTTTTGTGTTGAATGCCGGTGTATGACAAATGAGAACTATGCATGAAATAACAGACCAATATTAAATTTAATAACATATAATATATTAAAGTACTTAACACTAATAGAAAAGAAAAGAAAGCATTTAGTGATGTATCTTTAGGATAAATTAACCAGTTTGGACACTCATAAATGTTTTTGACAGCTCAAATTGTGACTTGTTTTTCTTTTTTCAAAACATAATCCTATTTAACATGTAGAGTTTCTGTATTTCGGAGGCTTCTTAATGTATATATTTTTTATTTTGAAAGATATTAGCTGGTATCAAATTGATGCATATGCAAATCAACTTCACGTAACAACTAATTACAAAGTTAATTCATTTACAAGTGTACTTCAAGTGGCAGTTATTTGCCAAGTTTAAACATCTACAAGTGTATATCACGAGACAAATATTTATAAGACCAACGGAGACTATAATTAGAGTTTTAAAGTTATTTTTCTGTGTATGTATGTGATTTAGATTTGTAAAATAGCTTTAACAATTGTTCCGTCATATCGCTACGATGCCTGCAGTGTGGCGGTTTATAGTGATGTCTACCACTGGAGCATAATACTGCAGACATGTAGCATCATGTATTCGATGGAAAAGTACATTTGTTGTTGAAGGTTATAAAACGTGTTGGTTTTGGGCTTCTTTTCTGTTACTTAGAGACCAAAGAATCGTAACATAACACCATAGAGGGGGAGGGTGGGAAATCGTCAAGGACATTGATTGTTTAAATATATCAGAGAAGTTACAATTGCTTTTGAATTTTTTGTCTTCTTCGGAATTGTTTTCGACCTTGATATTTGTGTTTCACATATTTGAGAAATCATCTCCAAAACCAACAAGATTTCACCAAGTCATATAAAGTGGTGAGCCTTGTTTTAAATTCTACCTAGGAAGAATTAGTTTTTCAAAATTTGAGAGCTACTTGAAGTTGCCATATATTATGATCTTTATGAAGCCAATGAACGAAGCAAGGCGTAATAAATATTTTGTTAAATAATTGGTGGTAAAAGGTATTATGGATCAAAGTGTTCTTGTTTTGATTAGTAAATGTGAGATTAGTAACTCTGATTCAGACAGAAAACTAAAGAATTAGAATTCAAAATCATACTTGGAATTAGAGTTAGAAATCTTTCTATTTCCGAAGGAAATAAAGCAAACGCAATGAGCAGAGAGAACATTGTTCTTTTTCCTCTTTTAGCATATGCATTTGCCTTTATTCTTTCTGATATTGGATTTTGAAGAGTTTGATACAGGGAAAAACTGGAATGACGGTGTTCATTTGTTGTTGTCTGCTATTATGGAATCAGTTCAAGCATCAATATGTTTTAATCATTTTAAGCATCAAGTTTAATCCTTTTCGGACATACTGTCAGAGAAACAGCGAAGTTATTAAAAAAGAAACTACTTTGAACCAAAGATTAATCATATTGGTTATGTCTTCGATGTCAAACATAAGTTGCCGTAGCGCTTTTGAAGTTATCAGGAACTAATTTTCAATCTATTTAGTTATAAATGAAATTAAGTTATAAGAGAAATGCAAAAGAAGTGAGTTCTCAAACAAGTAATACAATTATAGCTCCCTTGTCCTTGTCTCCAATTCCTCTTCGGGCTCAATATTATGGATATTGTACATTTGAAAAGATAGCAAATTACCTATAGTACATCATTAACACTCCTGTGAGGCGTAAACATAAGCTTCCTTCTTGTTTAACCAGTCGTTAGAACTATTATACAATCTGAACCAGAAACTTTCAAATATACAGCCACAAGAAAAGAGGCTATCGAAACAGCTGTTTTGTGAAAATGGGTAAATAGTTTCCCAGATGTTCCATCTAGTACGAATACAATCTACCTTGATATTGATATTGTAGATTGTATACAGTATCCGTACAGGATAAACAATGTCAAGCAGGAATATTTGAAAACAGAAATTTAATATTTGCTGAAAACTGATTTTGTTAAATCAAGTAAAAGTAACTTGAGTTTACAGTGTATTCCTTTGTCGAAAGCAGACAGTACGTTCCGTATGTGAGTTTTTTTACAGAAACGTGGACAGTGTCACGAAAAAGATTCGTTTCGTATACCAAGAATTGATGACTACATCGACAAAGCTGTACATGCAATCTATGTCACCAAGTTTGACTTTTGGAATGATTCTAGTAAATCCACTCACTGATAGCACAAAGGAAATTTCGACAATTTCGACTCCATATGGACTTCTTCAATATAAAGTGATGCCGTTTGGTATGAAATATTCCCCATCAACATTTCAAGCTTTAATGAACATGATGCCGTATTGTTTAGATAACTGTGATACGTAATCTATGACATTATCATCGACAACGATAAATGGAAAGATTGCTTTGAAGCCATTTTTTTTTTTGATCGACTCAGTGAAACAAATCTGACATTTAATTTAGATAAAAGTTAGTATTGCCTTTACATTTTTGGTTATCTTATGGTCAAGCGAAACCAGCATGAGGTAAGACAATGCTTTTTTCTTAATTCCAGTGTCTGTTATTAAAAAGTGACTGATGCAGCCTACGGGCATTTCTAGATACTATCGGACATTTGTTCATAACTTTGCATAATTGCTGAACTCCTGGCCATATTGTTATGTAAGAAATCCAAGTTTCCTTGGCCTGTTAAATGTCAAGAGGCCTTTTTTAAATTGAAGGCCATACTTAAAGACGCACCATTTTTTTCAGCTCCTAATTCAGTCAATCATTAATAATTATGTTGATGCAAGTGTTGCATGGTTTGATGAATTATTGAGTCATAAGGGCAAAAATAGAATGAATCATCCATCGTGCTATTTTTCTACAAATACTTAACAAGCGCCAGAGAAATGTTTCCCTACTGAGAGGCAATGTTTGTTTGGTATTGACTTTGCAACACGTTCTGCTCCTTCTACTCCTATTGTACTCAGTGATCACAAGCGCCTTATTTTGATTAACCAAAACAACAAACATAAATCAGAGATTAAGAAAACGTTAATCTGAATGCAGACGCATGTTCACCTGTATAGAAGTATAATATTTTATTTATGTATATTTTGTGTCACTCCTAAGACACATTTATATGTAATTTTAATTGAGTATAATATTATACGCATATTTAACTAAAATATAAAATGCTTTATTGCATAAATTGTTCTTCTTCTTTATGAGGGGAGATGTTATGTATATCTACATTATGTGGTTAACTTCTGTCGATGATGGTAAAGTTTAAGCATTTGTAAACAATTTATTACGCTGCTAAATTTGTCCATGTGTGTGGGTTGAACATGAAGATAATATTTATAAACATGTTGAAATTGATTTCTCACCTTAGAAGGTTTGAGAAAGAGAACTGTCTACGAATTTAATGGGAAAGTTAACCACATTCTGGTCTTCTTTTTGTGTCAAATTTTTTTTTATGAGGTTTGTGATAGGCATAAATATGTATTCCTACTATAACATCAGTCTTTTTTAGAACTAATTTTAGTTGTGTTCAGTTATAATTTGACATGATTTATGTATTATTCGGACTAAAACGTACCTTTGGGATTATTGTGAATCTATTTAAAGACATTCTGGATTGCATCAGCTAGAGTAGTCATACGTCGGCACATTCAAGGATGTTTGTATCTCAGCATACTAGTATTAAAGATTGGAATTCATTCTGAGTACTCAGTACTTTTTGACTTGTGATAGAACTATTAGGATTATTTAGAACTGAATTCACGGTACTTTAAGGGCCTCAACAGTTTTCAGTCTGTAGCTTACAAATATGAATTATTTGTTTAAGTATACACGCAATTTTCTGTTGCCTAGTATAAGACCATAGTGTTGTAACAAAGGTTTCAAATACAAATGCTGGGATTGTGTCTCAGATCCGGCATCATGAGAAACATATTATCAAATGAGAACAATTGGAACATTTAAGACCGGAAGCTATGTTTCAGATTCCATAATATCCCCCTTCGTAAGACTGCCCCAGCCACTTAACCCCAACCCTTCACATGCGATGCCATTATGGGTACTTGTCCCAGCAAAATGCGGATTAGACTGCTTGTCGGTGACTTCTTTCTCTTACTATTTTGCCATTAACGATCAATGCATGCATGCATGTGTGTATGTATGTATGTATGTATGTATGTATGTATGTATGTATGTATGTATGTATGTATGTATGTATGTATGTATGTATGTATGTATGTATGTATCTGGATATCATATTTATATTATACCTAAAATATGTACATTAAGTTCCCTGGGGATAATTTCATTGCTGAACATATTGTGTCTGTTGAGTTCTGGAATTTAAAGAAAACAGAAAGTAATAATCAAATTGCGGTTTCAAATACAGTTAAACGCAAAAGAAATGGTAAATAACAGTCTCGAAAATTTCTATATCTGCCAAAAATCACTTTATCTTGATAATCTGTGTCAGTCATCATTTTGTAATTATTAATATAATTTTTTTTGTTCTCACAACTGACATGTTTGTCTGCAAATATTTATACGCTTAGATCAGATCAAATATTGATAAAAATAAGATCAGATCAGATAAAATATTGGTGAAAATAAGATCCGATCAGATAAAATATGGATGAAAATAAGATCAGATCAGATCAAATATTGGTGAAAATAAGATCAGATCAGATAAAATATGGATGAAAATAAGATCAGATCAGATAAAATATGGATGAAAATCAGATTAGATCGGATCGAAAATTGGTGAAAATAAGATCAGATCAGATAAAATATGGATGAAAAAGGATCAGATGATATTAGATAGGAATAGCTTAAAAAGGCTTTCTTTTAAGTTGGTATGAATATATAACAGTTAACACTAACGACGTTATTCACAAGCCTCTCATAAGGATAAATAAAACGACATATATATGTATTTATTACAGACGCAGATGAAGAAAATATATATATTTGGTTGCATTAAATAGCACATTTGAAGAAACTTAAAAATTGCACATGTCCGTTACGTGGCATTTTCGAATGTATGCGACAGACAAATTAACCAGGATGCAAATAAACAGTACGTAATGAAAGAAAACTTTGAAAGCAACCGTTTGGACAGAGACCTGGTAGTACGCGTGCGTGCTGTAATCACTTAGTTTCGAACACGAAACAAAATGAACATCAAAGCGTCAAATGCGAATGCGAGTCAGACGGAGTCAGGTATACAAAGGAGTAAACATCTGCTAATTCAAGTTTACTGCGGAACGATTATATACCGATTCATGTACACGGTGGAATAATGATGTACAGTTAGTTATACTTAGGAATGATTATATGCCGAGTCAGATATACTGAGTAATGATTATATGCAGAGTCAGTTATACTTAGGAATGATTATATACAGAGTCAGTTATACTTAGGAATGATTATATGCCGAATCAGTTCTACTTATGAATGATTATATGCTGAGTCCGATATACTAGGGAATGATTATATGCAGAGTAAGATATACTGAGTAATGGTTATATGCAGAGTCAGTTATACTTAGGAATGATTATATGCCGATCCTCATGTATTGAGGAATGGTCATATGCCTAGTCAGATGTACTAAGGCATGATTATATGCCGAGTAAGTTATATAAGATTGATTATATGCAGATCCTGATGTACTGAGGAATGGTTATATGCCGAGTCAGATATACTGAGGAATGATTATAAGCAGTCAGATATACTGTGGAATGATTATATGCAGAGTCAGTAATACTCAGGAATGATTATATGCAAAGTCAGATATACTGAGGAATGATTATATACCGAGTCAGATATACTGAGTAATGATTTTATGCCGATCCTGATGTACTGAGGAATGATTATATGCCAATTCATGTACACGGTGGAATGATAATCTGATGTACTGAGGAACGGTTAAATGTCGAGTCCGACGTATTGAGGAATGGTTATATGCTGAATCAGGTATAATGGAAATGATAACATGCCAATTCTGGTATACTGAAGAGTGGTTCTATAGAGAGTCAGATAAATTGAGGCATTAACTCACTGTGCAAAATTCTTTATTTGATTAACTTTTACAATAATATGAATACAAAGTCACTGATCAGACAAACAAACTATTTTTATAAAACCTTTATAGTCAACAATAAATATGGAACTATCTCTCCATTAGGCTTGTGCACTATCGTTGGAAAAGTCAGATCCTATACTGCTAACATATTCGAGTACAATGTAATATATAAACACTAAATATTAACAATTTAGTCTAAATAATCGACAATTTAGTCAAAATAATCGACAATGTAGCAAAATAATCGACAATTTAGCCAAAATAATTGAAGTTTTTGTCAGCATGAGCTACTGGCATAATGTACTTTTAGTGAAATTTATTGTGCACATTTGTTTTCTTATGTTTTACTTCATATATTAGTCGCATTCGCCTGTAAAAAGTGGTGCTAATTAGAATTAAGTTAAGTTAACTGGAACTCTTACGATTCTCCAGCACCACTGAATCATTGTCGTTTAGGTGATACACGAATTTCTTCATTGCTGTCTGAAACTCCTGAGAAACTAAATTTATTTTCATTTTCTCCAGTTCTTCGAAACGATGCTTTTCAAGTTCTTTCAGCCACAAGTCAGTTCGTTTAACCCTCTTTTTTCTCACGATCTCCTCGGCGTTTTTGCTTCCACATAAGTCGATCAGAAATTCTGGAAGTTCACTCAGGAAATCGGCCTTGTTCCTGAAATTAAAACTCATTATTAAAATATTTAAAATGTTTGCTAATGTTATTCAAGTAGACATAAGTTTACAATCGTTTGATTTTTTATAGTTTATTCTGAATGTATTACTTGTAAAGAAGCATTCAATAATTTAAAATAAACATTCTAAACTGTTTACCTCTAAACCGTTAAGTGAATGTTAAACTAAACGTTATATTTAGGAGAATAATTATCAGACTTCTTCAAACCATCATAACGTTACTAGAAAAGACTAAAACTTACTTTCGAATTCGAAGAATTCCTATGTGCAAAGATGAGTATTGCGGCAATTTCTGCATTTTATCAAAGTATTAGTACTGAGATGAGACAGTGGAGCAGTTCCTGTGTTATACATGACTGACTAGAAAATGTTATGAAGGTGTGTGTGTGTGTGTGTGTGGGTGTCACCCAGTCACGTTATCCCGAAATCAGGCCGACCAGTCCTAACACTAACCTCTTAATGTTGAACGCCAAGCAAGGCAGCTGCATTTTTAGAGATATTTTGCATGACTCGGCCGAGGTTTGAACCCGCGACTTTCCGCATCAGAAGCGGGTGCTCTAACAATTAAGCCAGAGGAGCAGTTTTTGAAGATGAAAATTTAATATGTCTTATATTCGTGCTTCCGATATCGCATGCCCAAACAGGGTGTTAGAACCTTTGAGAAAATCACTTACTCCCTTAATATGTAGTCCACAAGTCCAATTTTACAGGCTTCTTCAGCCACCAGCGGGTCTTCGCGTTGCGTCAACCGTATTGCCTCCTTTTCCCCAACTCTCAGCGGTAAGAAATAGGTCCAGTATTCAGAGCCGTGAAGGTGCATAGAGCTGTAGGATGGTGTCAGTAACACACCCTAAAATGATATAAAAGGGTCATGTTTAGCTAGTACTGAATTGAACCTCTTATCAATCTCGCCCATCGTAATTTCGTGTTTATTTTAATAGTGTGAAACGCACAGGGGTATTCACTTGACCGAGCGGTGTCAAACCCTGGCACGAGTCACGCTGGAAGTCATATGTTTTCCCAAAATTTCCAAAGACTTCCATACAACTTGAGTTGTAAAATGGAAAGAGAGACGTGTCTACTATATTTAATAACTTTTGCTCTAATCAATTGGTGACCCAGATGAGACAACTTGCCCAAAAGTCCATTAACTGCACCTTTGTATGGTTTTTCTTCATTATCTTCCGATTTCCGTACCGA
Organism: Unio delphinus; assembly: GCA_029339505.1. Lineage (NCBI taxonomy): Eukaryota > Metazoa > Mollusca > Bivalvia > Unionida > Unionidae > Unio > Unio delphinus. Next base: position 9,028,044 of record JAQISU010000041.1, on the reverse strand, counting down.
TAGCTTGTCATGCCATAGAAATTACACTAGTATTCCCTTACTAACTGGGAAATATTTAACTGCGCGACCCTAGGCCAGTCAATCCTCATAATTTCCGGCGTATCACGCTCATATACATACGCTCATTTTCCACTATGGACACATAAACGGTACCTACCAAGTTCCAACTTATTGATCCCATTCTATAATTTACTGATTTTCAACCATAAATACTGCCTTTTCAATCACAATACTTTTATACACCGCTGAATATCAATATGGACTATGTTACAAAAAGGGACAGTCATTCTACCAATTAGCTAACTATTTCGGGCTAGTAATTTTCATGGCACCCAAGACTAAATACTCACACAAATAAATCTAAGAATTACCTAAAAACGGGATGTTGTCAAATATTCATACTCCAAATTTAGTACATTACCCCCGCCTTTAAAAGATCACTCGTCCACGAGTGTCACATTTCTGCGGTCTAAATCAGAATTTGATGATTTTTCCTAATTTCAACCCCACACCCGATAAACGATTCCTCATATGACTATATACAACAAAAGAAAACTATATAAAATTTAATCAAGTTGAATCCAACATGAAATAATGTTTCAACCAGTTAGTCGGGTTCAAACTCCCTCACGAACTCCTCTAAATTGACTTCTCTAAGCATAGGTCTCTCACAACAGACAACAACTGCAACCAGAACCATTCCTCTTTACATTAAAACTCTGGTCTGGAGATTGCGTTTCCACCAGGACACACGTTCTCCCAATAGACCTTTGCACACCTGTACACATCACGAGGTCAGAGACTGCGTTCTTCAGAGACACCTTCTCTTACTAACCTCCAAGAAGTCAACCATGACTTCAATACCCAAATATTTTTCAACTCAGTCTGTGCCAGACGATCCTATTTTCACACTGCTAATTCCACACCTATGTTGATCTAAAACCCTATTCCAAAACGCAAAAGTTTGGAACACTATCACATAACGATTCAACTATAATTGCGGTGTGCACTACAATTTCTTCATGCTGCTAAATAATTAAAACGTACTTCACAATTTTCCAAATTGACACCATTCCATTCATGCAGACAAGTCAAACTATGCATAATGAAAACCTCGCTGGACCATATATGATCATGAAGATGCGTGTAGACGATCTTTCTCTTTTCCTTTTAATTTACACTGTACAAATCAACTCTCAACTGGCAAGTCGCTGACTGTTCAATGACAAACAAAATACAGGATCCTTCCTGTAACCCCCACGAGGTTAGAGAATGCGTTCTTGAAATGAAACACGTCCTCTTAAGAACCTCAAAAATAAGTCAACTATGACTTCAACGCCCAACTGGCGCGACCCTATTGTCACCAACAGAACGCTAGACTTGACACTGCCTTTTCAATCATCTTTTCACCACTTAACCGTACCCTACAGCAACACAAAAATAAAAATAAAAAAATAGTTCACCAACCTCCAAACAACCATACATAATACCCTTTTTCTCCTTCAATTTAGCCATGTTTCACTCCAAGCACAATTCAAACAACTAGACCTAATTCACCACCTGGTTTCATGCAGCAAACAACTTCTAGAACTTTCCTGCTCTAACACCACATGATTACAAATTTATCCAACTAATACATACAAAAATAAAACACGAAGCAAGACCGACAACTGTCGTCACAGAATTTGAAAATATTAAAAAAAAAAATAATCACACTATTTACATAGCCTTTGGGCGCATTCTGATTTAATTTTAACTGTGCGGCTTTTGATGTCACCCGTTGACAATATGTCTCAACCCATACATGTAATAATTACGGGAAAAAGTATTACCCACCCATCTATAACATTTATTTGCCGCTTCTACAGGCGTATTACGCTTATATCAAATTTTGGAGTTTTACTCATTGTCAGTGTTACTAGCACATGACATGTCTGAACTCATTTACAATTTATGTGTGTACCTTAGTACAACACAGCAGCGTTTCTTCGCCGCTCCCTTCTTTGTTCCATTAACTTGGCCCTTTGGGCTGTAATTGGATATGGTGATTCCTCTTCTTCCTTCTCGGTTTCATCCCCGCTATCGTGCATATTTTCCTGGCCATCGGTGTTTTGGTGTTCACTCTCAGGTCGCACCAAGCATGGTTTTAGTCGGTTGAAGTGAACAATCTGAGTCGCCTTATGATTGGTCCGTGTAATCAGGTATGTAACATCCGTTATCTTCTTTACAATTCGCCACGGTCCAGTCCATTTGACCATAAGTTTAGGTGATTTCCCTTTCTTTCTTAGTGTCTGGTGCAACCACACCATGTCACCATCACTGAAAGACTGGCCGTAAACCTTTAGATCATAGGCGACTTTCTGATGCCGAATAGCTGTGCCTAATTGTTTTCGTGCTTCTTCGTTGGCCTCCCACATTGCATTTTTATAATTTGCCACAAATCGAGACAGATTCTTTGGGGCCTCGTCTGGTGTTTTGCCAACTAAAAGATCTTTAGGGAGAATCACTTCTCTACCCAGCATCAGCTTGTTTGGGGTGAATCCAGAGGAAGTGTTCTCAGCTGCACGATAGGCAATGCTCGTAAGAGAAAGGTACTGGTCCCAGTTTTCTGGTTTATCATCTACATATCCTGCAAGCATCTGGCATAAAGTTCTGTTATACCGTTCCACCATCCCATTACATTGCGGATGATCGGGAGACGTTCACGTCTTCTTAATCCCTAACATTACACAGAGCTCTTTGAATACGGCACTTTCGAACTGTCGGCCTTGGTCAGATAATAGTACACGAGGTACACCAAATCTACAAATAAAATTATCCAACAATGCTCTTGCAACCGTGGTGGCTGCAATATTGGGCAGAGGCACCGCCTCTATCCACTTAGTGAAATGATCTCCAATTACCAGAATATATGCATTGCCTTCGTCTGTTTTCGTAAGGGGTCCCAAAATATCCAGGGCTACTAGCTCTCCTGCTTCACCAGCCGATATGCCCTGTAGTTTCGCCCGGTGTTTCTACCGGGCCAATAGTAACGGCGGCTCCATCATGGCATTGTTTTAGCACTTCACGCCGCCAACTGTATGGTACGACGATGAACCTTTTAACTGGCTTGCCAGAACGATCTAGCCAAACTCGCACAAGTATCCCATCTGACATCTCTAATAATTTATATGTCCCCCATAACGCCTTAACTTCTGCGCTATTCCCAGATACCTCTTCCCATACAGGGCGTTGCTGCCTCTCAACCCAACTAATGACTCGTTGACAAAGTAGCATCTTGTCTCTGTATCCCTCCAAAATGTATCCCACTGTCTAACCGTATAGCACATTTACATTTGCTACAGTATTTGCACCCGTTGCAAGGTAAGCGACTCAAGCCATCAGCATTGGCATGTTTAGTTCCAGGGCGATGTTCTATCACAAAATCATATTCTGATAACTGCTCCAACCAGCGGGCCAACTTTCTCTCTGGCTCTTTGAAGCTCATGAGCCATCGCAGGCTACTGTGGTCAGTGCGTACCGTGAAATTTTTGCCATAAAGGTATATCTTAAAGTGACGAATAAAATGTACGACAGCCAACAGTTCACGACGAGTGACACAGTACTGACGTTCCGTCCTGTCCAGACACCGACTAGCGTAAGCTATCACTCTTTCTTTGCCATCTATGTTCTGGGACAGGACAGCACCTATGGCTTCACCACTAGCATCTGTGTCGAGTATAAAGGAGCTATTGACGTCCGGTACAGCCAACACTGCTGCAGAGGCAAGCGCTTTACGTAATTTTTCGAATGATACATGATGTTCTTCTGTCCAGTGGAAAACAGAATTCTTTGTCGTTAGCTGATGTAAGGGAGCTGCAATATCAGCAAAGTGTCTTACGTACCGCCTATAATAACTGCAAAACCCAAGGAACCTCCGCACTGCGGTAATTGATTTTGGAATAGGCCATTTCAAAACAGCTGCCACTTTCTCAGGATCAGTTGCAACTCCAGCCGCTGAAATAGTGTGACCAAGATACCTAACTTCTCTCGCACATAGTGTACATTTGCTGGGTTTCAACTTTAGGCCGGTCCCTAGAAGACAGTTAAAGACCCGTGCTTGTCTTTCAAGCAACTGCTCGAACGTGCTCCCAAAAACTATAATGTCGTCGAGGTAAATTAGACAGACTTCATATTGCAACCCGGCTAGGACGGCTTCCATAAGTCGCTCAAAGGTCCCCGGCGCGTTGCATAAACCGAACGACATGACTTTAAACTGATAGAGACCCCTTGTCGTTGCAAATGCTGTCTTAGGCCGATCTTCCTGCTCAATTTCTACTTGCCAATACCCTGACATCAAATCTAATGTGGAGAACCAGCTCATGCCTGACAGTGAATCGAGACTATCATCAATTCTAGGAAGAGGGTACGCATCCTTCTCTGTAACTGCATTTAGCGCCCTATAGTCCACGCAAAACCTCTTCTTCCCATCCTTTTTAGCTACTAAGACCACTGAGGCAGCCCAAGGGCTTACAGATGGTTCTATAACCCCTTTTCTTAGCATGTCGTCAACTTGTATGTCAATCTCCTGACGGAGCTGGAACGGTAATCTTCTAGGTGAGACTCTAATTGGCGCGGTATTGCCTGTCTTGACAGTGTGCTTGATCAAGTTTGTTCTGCCCAAGTCGTCATCATCTTTAGTAAACACTGTGCAAAATTCACTTAATTGTTTGCTTAAGCCGCGTGCTTGATCCGGAGTCAAATGGACGCTTGATTTCTCCAATATGTCAGTTAAATGTAAAGGCAGACTGCTGTTAGAATCCGGTTTCGGACATTCGACAATTTGTGTCGATAGGGCCGCACTGGCTTCAGCACAACAAACACCAGCCTGCAAGTTTACCACCTCTTTAGTCGGGTTTAGCAACCGTATTGGCACTGTTCCGTCCATCGTCTTAATGACGGCTCACGCGACAAGGATTTTAGTTTCATGCCTAAACGTCGATAGAGGCTCTAGCACTGACTCTGTGGCTAGCTTCCCACAGCCAACATTCGCCATCCAACCTCGCGTGATAACTTCCGTCTCTGCCGGGACAATGATGTGTTCAGCCAAGGTGATGCGATGACAGTCTATAGACCCCGCAAAGTGGCATGGGAGCTTTAGTCCCTGCATCTGCAGTGTACACTGCGTAATACTAATATCGCACTTATGCAGCCGAAAAAAATCTAACCCAAGTATTCCATCGGGCCTAATGTCAGCTACTAAGAAAACATGTCGCCTTCTGACACCTGTCCAAGCAATTAAAAATTCAGCCTGACCATATGTTTCAATTTTGTTACTGGATGCACTGATTAGTTGACAATCCACAGCGTTGAGTTTTGGCTTTAGATGACCAAGTGCTTCATACCGCCTCTTGCTGATGATCGAAACAGCAGCCCCTGTGTCTGCTAGTAAAGCGAGCTCCACTCCATTAACACAACACTGCGTGTACAGTCCCGGCTCTTCGTTTACATAACGTACAGGTTTGGCGTTTTCTGTACTTGTTCTCCCGGAATCTCCCTCTCCTTGGCCTCCTGTTCTCCACCGTTCATTGTATCTGTTTAAAGGCTTGGTGCATTCGCTTTGGTAATGACCCCTACCATTACAATTCCAAAACTGGACCCCTGTTCGCCTTGAATCGCGTTGCTTATACCCCGACTCGTGCCAACGACCTAATGCATCTTGATGCTTTTCAGTCAACTTCTTATTTTGTTTTATTAATTCTTCTACGTTTGCTTCTAACCTTGCTATTACAGTTCTATTTGTGCTATCCTCGTCCTTGTCTTCTGACTCTTCATAGCCTCTACATGCAAAACTTACTGGCTTCTGTCTTACGCCAGCACGCAGGGAAGCCTCCCATTCGACCCTAACTCTGATGGCTTCTTGCAAACTACTAGGGTGATGCCGCCAAATTTCAAGTTTTAAGTTTTTATCTTGTACTGCCCCTAAAAAATGGTCTTTTGCAAGCCTATCGCGGATATCAGGTGGGCAACCAGGATATGCCAACGAAACCAGTCTTTGTATCGTTTGACCTAATTCAGGGAGAGTTTCCCCTTTTTTTTCTGAAACAGCTTCGAAGCTGTGCCTTGTAGTACTCATCTTGGTTACCAGGCGCAAAGCGAGCTTCCAATGAAGTTTTCAACTCCTCAAATTTGACTTGACCGGGCTGGACTTGGAGATAGGTTAAGACTTGGATAGCGTCTCTCCTTAAAGACGCTGCCAAACGCAATCCCTTTTCACTTTTGCTCCATTCATTAATCATTGCGCAGTGTTCGAAATGTGTCATATAGTCGAGAAAAGCTTGAGAACCATCATAAATGTCTGCTTTAACTGTTGCCTTATTTCGAGTTACAGCCAAGAAGAACAGAGTTATGTGGTTCCAGTTTCGACCCTTTTGGTCAACTGCAAGTCTGGCGTATCCCTTACTTCCTTAACCTCACTGCGGCTCCCATTCGATCATTTTGTCAACAAATGACCCATGGTAGTGCTTAATTTGTCAAACCTGTCCGTAATGAGTGTGTCAATGATGTGAAGCAGACTATCAGTAGGCGAACTACTCGCTCTCTTAGATACTGAATACGTGGTTCGATCGTAAATGTCTGACTTCACGTTCTCAGGCACACTCTCTTTAATGGTTCCGAACCTCATATCTTCAGCCCACCCATCACGTGCACGTCCATTGCCACTATTGGCCTTGCACGGAGTTGAAGTCGCATAGCACTGAACACCACTGTCTACTTCTACTAACTTTCTTTGTCTCCTATCAATAGGCGACAATGGCGACAAGAGTCGCCAATGCACAGACTGCGGTAAAGGCGTATTCAATAATGAGGTAGGTTTACCTCTGCCTGTAGCCATCATAATAATTTATAATACTCTTTCAATACTCACAATTTGCTTGTCTCGATGTACTTCGTAGCACACTACCAAATGCTATTGAAAATCAATGAAGATGTATGCGTTGTTATTGTTATTATTATTATTATTGTAACCCCCCAATCCCTTACTGAATTTCAATAAATACAGCATAAGGTTTATGAATTTACCAAATACAGCGGGGAGAAGGTGTTGTCAAACACACGTTCTTTTGTATTTATTAATGGTTCTTGTAAACTAATAACTTTAAAAAAAAAAATAACAGCCAATTTCTTCACTCTAGCATAATCAAAAACTAACACAGCCGATTTCCTTGTCACTGATTCTCCTCTCTCATGTCTCATCAAAATCTCGCCATCTGCGCGCCCTACCACAAATCCAATACTTGTATCATCGCTGTATTATATCCTAGATAAAATATTCCGTCCCGACTGAACATAAGTACTCCTCTTAAAGATCCTTATCAGCAGCAAATGCACATATCTACTCCCGCAGACTAAATGTCGCGAAATCACAATAAACAGATTTTAAAGGCGCACCCTCCATAACTTTTCTTTATAGAACACTTCTTCATTTCCAAATGCTAAGTAATAGTCTGTTTCCACTTAAAAAAACCTAATGAATTGCAACCCATGACAGAACTATTCACACATATCCCAAACGGCTGCCACCAGAAATTTTTTTGTTACACGCACAGGGGTATTCACTTGACCGAGAGGTGTCAAACCCTGGCACGAGTCACGCTGGAAGTCATATGTTTTCCCAAAATTTCCAAAGACTTCCATACAACTTGAGTTGTAAAATGGAAAGAGAGACGTGTCTGCTATATTTAATAACTTTTGCTCTAATCAATTGGCGACCCAGATGAGACAACTTGCCCAAAAGTCCATTAACTGCACCTTTGTATGGTTTTTCTTCATTATCTTCCGATTTCCGTACTGATAGCTTGTCATGCCATAGAAATTACACTAGTATTCCCTTACTAACTGGGAAATATTTAACTGCGAGACCCTAGGCCAGTCAATCCTCATAATTTCCGGCGTATCACGCTCATATACATACGCTCATTTTCCACTATGGACACATAAACGGTACCTACCAAGTTCCAACTTATTGATTCCATTCTATAATTTACTGATTTCCAACCACAAATACTGCCTTTTCAATCACAATACTTTTATACACCGCTGAATTTCAATATGGACTATGTTACAAAAAGGGACAGTCATTCGGATTGTACCTAAATTCACTACTAACGACCCCAGCATGGTTCAAATTCACCAACACTCGTCTCTGTGACGTTTGCCTCTACCAATTGGCTAACTATTTCGGGCTAGTAATTTTCATGGCACCGAAGACTAAAAGCTCACACAAATAAATCTAAGAATTGCCTAAAAACGGGATGTTGTCAAATATTCAGACTCCAAATTTATTACAATAGGATCTGAAAAAACTCACCGGATGCGATACAACAATGTCGGCTGCTGCTGCAAGCATGGCGCCACCTGATCCTGCATTCCCTTGTAAAGCTGCCACTACCAGCTTGTCTGGAATGGTGACCATTGCCTTGATGACGTTATTGATCATGTTGATATTTGCCCATGCTTCGCTGTACTTATTTTCATTTGCTTCAATTGAGCATAAGTGGATTCCTAAAGAAAAAATAAACATCTACTTTGTCGTTTAATTATCTTCATCATTGTTACAGATTTCATCATATTATCACCGTCATCATTTTAGCATCGATATCATCTTTAGCAATCATTTGATGAAGATCACTGATAAAATTAAAAATTATATTGTACATGGATTTAAGAGGGCTGCAAAGTTTTTAATTGTACTTAATCCACTGAAATCTGTCTTGAGGATTATGATTCTTAAAACTCATACTCTCGAAAACATGAAATCACATGACCTCTTTCATAAATTGATATGAAATACATATTAAAAAAATCATATAACATCCATTATTTACAAACGCCAAGTCATCACTCTTGAGTAAATTATAACTAAGATACAAGAAAGATTTAACATAATTACCGGTTGAGAAGAAACGATCTCCACCCATAAGCACCAGCATTCTAACGTCAGCACATTTGGCGATGTTTTCTATCTCCGACTTCAGCCTAATGCTCTGTACCTTGTCCATTGCACCATTGTAGAAGTCAAAGTGAATGTTACACAATGGCCAATTCCTGATAACTCTGATGTCGCTGAATTCACAATCATATGATAGGATCTCGAGATTTCTCGCGATGTTGAATGGAAGAGAACTAACTGACTGTAGTTTCAATGCAGGCTGTTTCACGTGCTAAAGATAAATAACACGAGGCTTTCGTTCATTTGCAGTGAACATCGCCAACTATTGCAATAACAGAACCAAGTTTTATTTATCTCCAAAACTAGTAGCTATAGCTAGGACCCATTTAAATAAATACGAATATCCTTTTCACAAGTAACTTGCGTATTATTTTTCTGTATTGTTTATGAATTCCCATCTGACTATGACGTATGTATTTCATTAATATATTTGCATTGTTTAACCTCGGTTTATTGTACATTATATAGTTATCTTAGATTAGTCACATCAAAATTAGATAACCGATACATATGCGTTAAACGACTTAAGATTGATGCTCTCAACGCAAGATTCTGCATGAATTTAAATGAAATATGTTTTGAGGTCAATCGAGTAATTGAAATAATTGAAATTCAGTTGAAAGACTAGCATAATATCCAGAATAATATATATATATATATATATATATATATATATATATATATATATATATATATATATATATATATATATACTTTGACTAAATATCGTTTTCATTTTGCTCAATGGAGATAGAGTTGTTCGCAAATGACCTGACGAGATGCTGGATTCATGTCATTTCATATATTTGTATCGTAATATGACAATTGGACTGAAAATACAAAGCGCCGTACAACCATTTTATGTATATCATGCAAGCAACAGTATTCAAGAAAGGTACCCTTTTCAATTGACCAATCCAGACACCATTTTTATCTCCGGCCTTAACCAGAATTGCTCCTGTTTTCGTCCAATTATCTCCCCTGGATGTGCCTCTGTAAGACGATCCTGGAGATACTTTGATTTCGCACCACACTCAATATGGGCATCAAAAAGACGGAAAGGTATCGAATCTAATCTACCAGCACCAGGCATCAGAAGGTTTCGCCTATGCCCCGGGTTGTATATCTGACATTTGTACATTGACAGCTATTTCTTCCGCCGGCATGTGCCAATCAATCATCCGATCTTTAGTTTTCATTGTGGCATGCAGTTGACCTTTCACCTCGGGAAGCGAATAATCTAATGGAATAGGGTGAACGTTGTTTTGCAATTGTCGTAAAGCTTCCATAACGCTTTTGGGAGCCGCATCAGATACCTCACCAACATACATTGATGCCTTAGTCAAATTTTCCCTGACAGGAAAATCAGAAGTACACCAAATATCGCCCGAGTCCATTTCTTCTGCTGCTTGTATCACGGTTAATCCCCAACTTTTCTGCTTATTTTTGATAGCCCAGTCGATGGAACTTGGTCCCCGGTCCCCAGCAATTCCTGGATGGACAATCAAACAACGTTTTTCTTTCCAAATGCATTCTGGTATTCGTGCAGTGAGAAATGGGCATATGAGCACATCCGGTCTGAACCGCTTTACGGCTTCATCCATCGCCTCCTGCGACGAGGTCAACACATTTTCAACGTGGCCCTAAAAATATATCATATTATTTAATTTTTCCATGTTTTGTTGTTGTTAATGTTTTGCTTGTTTGTTTAACTTTTAGGCTTAGTTTTACTTAAATTTTATTTAATTTTTGTTCCTGTTGGTTTTTTCTTGTTTTTGTTTGTTTGCCTTTTTAATGTTATTTTTGGTTGTTGCCTGGTCTGGAAATTTTCATTAGTATATTGATGCAATCTCTTATTTGCACAGACGGTTAATATAATAGTACCTGAATCCATGTGCTTAGTACAATCTTCTTTTTTATTTGACTTATTATTTCTGAATGTATTTATAAGACGAACATATTCTTTATGAGTGAACATCATTAATTTTAGGATTTTCTTCTGATTAATAGTACTGTTGTTTTATCACCTTCCAGTAAATACACATTTTACACTTAACATCATCACAAAGTACATAGTACCTTAATTTTTAATAATGTGCTTCATACACGAAATTCTTTTGTTTTCTATATGAAATAGTTGAAGTTGATTACAGATCTAAAGAGTTTTGGATAAAATATTTAAAATCCTACAGTTTGAAAAGTATTACATCACCATGGTCAAATGTTTGATACACAATTGTGGATGGATAACAGAATGGCTTAATTTAAGATATGGAATTAGACATGGTTGTCCTTTCCTGTAGTAATTATTTGTACTAGACGTTGAATTATTATGGCTCATAATAAGGCAAATCGAAACCATCAGATGTGGAATTTCGAAATAATGTAATATTAAAACACTATGAATGACAATTAGCGACTTTTACTGGAGTTAGGGAAATTAAACAATGCAACTTTTGTTACGTAGTAGAGTCTCTGAAAATACCAAATATGGTGGTCCTAGATGGAATGCATCCCTAGAGGTATAAAGTAAAACATTAGACTTAAATTTTTGGAGCCCCTTTTCCTCCTCAGACGAAGAAGAGACATAAAGAGGAAAATATGCAAAACAAAAGTAATAAAGTTGTGGATTTATCTAGGCAACTTAGCAAAATAGATTCGTTTTATATATCACAGTTTGTGTTTTTCTTGTAATGCTTTTGTATTAAATAGGTTCTTGTTAAATAAATGTAAATGGTTGTTTTCAACATTTTACAGAAAAAGATGATACAAGAACATAAATGCCAAACGAAGCATTCTCTGCAGCGAAGTTGAGCACAAAGGGTGTATACATGATTGGTACAAGGGACTTGAAAAATTGGTTTCTATATATATGGATATCCAACTTACAGTGTAGGTAAGTTACCTTTTAGGAAAGAACATCAGAATATTATTATGAAAAGGTGGCAACGCAGTGCCATAGAGTAAAAACTAAATTTGACATGTACACATTAGCTGACTGTTTTCATTAAGCTGTATTGAAAGTATGGTTAACACATACAAAGTAAGACTAATCGATGTAGAATGTTTGATCTCAACCATTTTGAATTGTAAAGAATTTTATCTTGTGGGAAAGTTGTGTTTTCAGAACCATTGTTAAGAAACTCTATCGTATACGTCAATTACAATTGAAGTCAGCAATATTTCTATCATACGATCAATTAGTAAGAATATTACATATTATTTGTCTCTTAGCCTTGATTGGTTCCATATTACATACATACGGACAGACAGACAGACTGACAGACCCCACCCCACCCACACACACACCCCCACCCACCCACCACATACATACATACATACATACATACATACATACATACATACATACATACATACATACATACATACATACATACATACATACAAACATACATACATACATACATACATACATACATACATACATACATACATACATACATACATACATACATACATACATACATACATACATACACTAATCCATGTAGACTTTATTTATAGTTTTCCTTTTCACCCCAACCTGTTTCAATTATTTTACCATCCTATCAGGAAAGAAAGCAAAGACGACATGAAATGAATATTAGCAAATGAATGTTAGGTGAGGATTCTAATTTTACTTACCCCATGTCTATTGATTTCATACTGGACTCTTCTGTGTAGATTATTGCTGGAATTGGAAAGTAGAAGAACTCGCAAATTGTTCAAGTGGAAGGAGCTGTGTAGTGCAAGGTTTGTTACTCTTGGTAACATCATTCTCACAGTTCTTGTGCAAACTCAAACAAAATCAAAGAACTGGTTATATATATTATATTATACTGGTTATTATATGTATAATCAAAGGTTATGATATGTACTGTTATTATGTGTACAATCAAAGGTTATGATATGTAATGTTGTTATGTGTACAATCAAAGGTTATGATATCTAATGTTATTATATGTACAATCAAAGGTTATGATATGTAATGTTATTATGTGTACAATCAAGGTTATGATATGTAATGTTATTATGAGTGAGCCTTTGAACATTTCTTTGTTAAATACAGACTGCGTACCCAAGTACTAACTTAGCATAACATCACGTCAAATATAATTTCATCACGTCAAATATAATTTCATCACGTCAAATATAATTTATATATGTTAATGTACTCTATCGTCCTAACCTTATTATCTCAACATGTGACGATAAAGATGGTATACCCCATCGTTTTGATACCCTGCTTATGAAGCAGTGTGGAGTCAATGTTCCCACATATGCGTATGTTGGCATTTTAACACGTTATAACACTTGGCAAGATGGGAGACAGGTGGACGTTACTGAATATAGTCATTATGTCATTTCTACATAATTAACTTTTATCTTGGCAATAATGCGTACAGTTCATAACACATTTTCATTGTAGATCAAGAGTAAACAATTCATTAATACTATTCCTGAAAAATGCACTCCCTATTTCGATCGATCAGAGCTGTCAGAATTTGTTAATAGTTTGCGTCACAAAGTCACAGGACAAATTTACGTAGTCAGACCGACTAAATTCAGCCTTTGAGGCATGACCAATAGCTAGAATTCCAGCTGTGATTCTTTCTCTATTTTATTTTAGCACCTTATTGCAGATGAAATTTACAAAAACACAACATAATTTATGGGACCATAAGAAGGACGGTCCAAAATACTGTACTATAATATAGTGTATCACACTAGAGAGTACATTTGATAAGCGTATCACAATAGAGAGTACCGTTGTTTAGTGTATCACAATAGAGTATCTTTGCTTAGTGTATCTTAATAGAGAGTACGTTAGCTTAGTGTATCACAATAGAGAGTACCGTTGCTTAGTGTATCACAATAGAGAGTACGATTGCTTAGTGTATCACAATAGAGAATACCGTTGTTTAGTGTATCACAATAGAGAGTAGCGTTGCTTGGTGCATCACTCTTGGATTTACTCCTTGCTTTTATCCCATGCTTAAGATACGTAGTTTGTTCTATGACAAACAGCTGGTCGATTGGTAGACAACATTACGGATGTCAACGTTTGCAAATATAGAATAATTTGTGAATATGGAGTTAATATATTTAATTCATTGTTTAAGATATCTAGTAAATGTATCCAAAAGAGAAACACAGACTGCATACAAAAGTGTTTACACTCCTAGTATCAAAGTCAAAGCCAGAAAATACTTAAACCAAATAATATGCGCAACCACATCCATTGTTCGAGTCATTTTATTTTACTATCCTGAAGAAAGTGTTATTACAGGTACTTAAAGTTGTGACCCTAAAGTCATATATTTAAATTTATATTTATAAAGTCATATATTTAAATGGACTGATCGAGATGTGAGTTAACGGATATCGACTTATCTAAGCTGTTATTTTACATGAGTGATTGAATTAGATAAGAAAAGTTAATTTGTGTAATCATGGTCATACAAACTGTCAAGATATAAAAGAAAAATGTATAATGTTGAAATGATTTCGAAGATAACTTATTATGCTGCATCAATAAAAATGAAAACTTTTATAACATTCTTTATGCAAAGAGATTCTGAATTATTCAGAAAAATAGTTGAACTGTAATCTTTGATGATCAACGTAACAGTAAGTCACCAGTATAAATATGTCCTGTGTTTATACGAGTTAAATATTTCATGTGTTTGTACGAGTTAAATATATCCTATGTTTGTACGAGTTAAATCTGACCTGTGTTTGTACGAGTTAAATTTGTCCGAAGTCTGTATAAGTTAAATTTGTCCTGTGTTTGTATGCCCTAAAGCTGTACTTTATTTGTTATATATGCACAGTGCTCGTTTGTGAACAATTGAAACATAGAGCAAACCTTTTCACTACATCTTACGAGATTAAGGATAAATTATATAGAAGAATTTAAAATAAAAATAAAATGTATATTCTCGGTTCACAATTGTCTGGAGTTTCATAATGTGGAGAAACTTTGACACAGAGACAGGAAGAAATCTATTGATACAGAATTGTTCAGAGTCAGAATTATGGTTGCAATCTATATGGAAGCCAGCGAGTCTTAGACGTAAACACAGGTTATGAACTTGAATGAGTTTACATGATGAAAAGTATCAGAAAAGGATTGTAGCTCGACAGCAAAAATTTCAGGGAAACAATGTCTTCAATAACTGGTTTGAATCAGCTGAACGCATCTCTATACAGAATTTCATAGACTCCAATATGCAAAAAATGCCAGACTCATCTCAGAAAGATATTTCAATCCCGTTGATATAGACAGAGAAATAGAGAGTGTTGTCTCTTCAGCTAGAAATAAGTCAGGCCGACTAACATATATTATTAAATGTATCCCAATTAAGGTATTTTTAACAATTAATTGTACAGGTAGAATTTTGAAAATGTTAATTGCAATAGATATCCTAATCACAGTATGAAGTACACCTTGCACGTCAACGCCATAACCAGCGAAGCATATATCTGGATAGGAACATATCACATCGAATCAAAGTTATCAATAAATGATTTTGGATCAGCTGAATGCAT